>CM070608.1:25641629-26032967 GCA_036346395.1 Hsuehochloa calcarea | reverse complement strand
CAACATGTTACTTAGCTTGATCACTTGTTCCTTGAGCTCAATGTTTTCAACAACAAGAAGAGGATCACTAGAAAAATTCATGCAAGTAATATCATCAATCTTAGAGCTATATGCCATGGCTATCAATTCATCACATGAGGTGGATACAATAGCCTTAGATGGAATGCAAGATGCAATATTTATACTGGGCATGTCATCAATGGTACCACAGGTAATGTCTATATCCACCTTGGACTTTTGAGTGATCCTTGAGAAGGAGAGTCTTGTGAGCTTTCTTTAGCTCCTCATAAGAGTCCATGAGAGAAAGAAACTCTTTCTTCAGGACCTTAAATTTTGACTTTTCCTTGCCAAGGTACGCATTTAAGTCCTCTAGCATATCCATAAGCTTATCATAAGAAGGCTCATCATCATTATCATTTGTTACCTTGTATTCCCCTTTTACCATAAGACAATGAGGTCTAGAGAATAGCAATGGAGCCTCTTTGATGGTAACTCCAACAAGTTCCCTCTTTCTTGAGGACCCATCTTCGTCGGAGTCATAGTTGGAATATTCCTCATCGGAATTACACTCTCCAATATGAGCTTCATCTTTGCCATTCTTGTGAAGATTCTTGAAAAGTTTCTTCTTGCCATTGCAGTCCTTCTTCTTGAATGACTTGGGCTTTTCATCCTTCTTGTTAGGGCAATGAGAAGCAATATGGCCCTTCTCATCACACTCACATGACCAAATGTTAGTGTAATGCTTCTTGCTTGATCATTCATCCTTGTTGCCCTTGTCAAAGTTAGCGCTTCGATTTGAGCATCTCCTCATGAATCTATTCATTCTCCTCACAAGAAGAGCCATCTCTTCATCGAAGTCATCATCTTCACTTTCATTTGCTTCATCACTTGACTCCACCTTAGCCTTGAAAGCGATGTTCTTCTTCTTAGAGGCTACTTGCTCCAAGAGTTCTTTCTTGCCCTTCTTGTATAGCGCATTTGTAATAAGGTTACCCAAGAGTCCGATAAGAGTCATTCTTGGCAAGTCGGAGGAGTTGAGGAACAATATTACTAACATATCATACTTATGCAGTATAGCCCTAAGAACTTTCGAACAATATCAAGATCGTTAGTGTAGAACCAAGAACCTTGAGTTCATTCACCAAGTTGTTCAACTTTGAGTGCATCTCATTGATGTTCTCATAGGGCAACATAATGAATAACTCATACTTGATCTTATGTATGTGCAATTTGGCCTCCTTGACTGCAAATGTACCCATACATGTGCAACCGCAATGACACTGTAACATCTCAAAGCTCTGGGGTTGTGTTTCAAATGTATGAAAATGAGGATAAATTAAAACTTTTTGGATGCATCCTTGTGTCATTTGAAATCCCTAGAATTAATTTCCTTGAAGTGTGGACTTCAAACTCAATTGGTTTTATTGACTCAAAGTGTTGAAATTCAAGATCTTCTAGTCAAACCTTGTGATCATCCTCTGGAAATATTTTTCCTAAATTCTTGGTCATCTTGGTAACCTTCTTGATAAATTTCATAATTTTTAGAAATTATTTGATATTTCTTAAGGGCTGGTCAAACCTGTTGTCTACCTGGTCAAACCCCTGTCCAGCAGCTTGTGATTTTTTTAGCGGGCAATGCACTGCATGAACAATTCTGAAAAATTTATACACGGTCGATCTTGAAGTCAGGATCACTCAGTACAAATTTCAGAATTTTTGGATCGGTGGAGCTACCTCTAGAAATTTCAAAATCATCTCAGCCTTTTTAATCCAAATCTGGAATCACTGTTCCTCGGGCTCGAACCCGAGTCAGACTCCAACCCGGCTTCCTCGGTTCAGCCCAACCAACTAACCGCGTCGCTTGTGAGCCGTCCGATGGAGATCCTCCGGTCCAGGTTCCGCACCCGTTCGAACCACTCGGGCCTTTTCTCTCCTAGATCCGAGCCGTCCATTTCCAATCGAACGGCCTAGATCCTCCGGACCAGGCCACTCTTGCACTGCGACGTGAGTCGCTGACACCGCGGGGCCCGCTCGTCAAACCTATCTTCTCCAACTCGCAGCGCGCTCAGAGCTCGTGCGCCACGCGCCGCAGAAGCTCTGCGCTGCTCCGTTGACGCCGTGGATCCACCGCCCCGGCCGACCAATCCTGGAGCGTCGCCTCTTCACGCCGTCTCGTTCCAGGCAGTTGGCACTCTATAACTCCGTCTTCCTCGCCTGCTAGCTCTCACTTTCCCTCTCGGTGACCGAGGGAAAGGAGGCGAGATCTTGGCTCTCTCTCGGGTAAGCTTCGTGCTTTCGCCTCCTGCTCCATCTCCGTTCCTCCATGGTTCCATTTTTGCTAATGCGAGGCCTTGGCTTGGCTTGTAGTGCCCGGAACACCGTCAAGCTCTCTGCGGCTGCAGAGCTTGTACCTGGAGCCGCCGTCGTGCCAACTCCGTGTCCGGTGAGTCCCATCATCGCTCAACTGCGTCACCGGTCGTGCCTTGGCCTGCTTAATCATTCCCCCCACTCTATTTTGCCGTCGGTTCACAGGAGCCCGGGAA
Organism: Hsuehochloa calcarea; assembly: GCA_036346395.1. Taxonomy (NCBI): domain Eukaryota; kingdom Viridiplantae; phylum Streptophyta; class Magnoliopsida; order Poales; family Poaceae; genus Hsuehochloa; species Hsuehochloa calcarea. Next base: position 26,030,424 of record CM070608.1, on the reverse strand, counting down.
ATCCGAGTTTGACCCTTTTTCGGCCGCAAAGCTTCCGTTCTTCCCCATCTGCGGTAAGGTAAGCCGCTGGCCGATTCCTTGCTTGTATACCATCTGTGGACTGCCCTTGTGCTTTCTCTACCACTCATTCCCTCTCTCCTCCACCAGAGTGAGTTCTCCTCGGTGAAGCACCGTGCCGCCGTCACCCTCCTCGTCGCTGGCTCAACTCCAACCTCCTCTGAGTCTCTCCCTCGCTCAGGTAGCCTCTCTGCAACTTGTTGATGCTGTGGCACCCGCTTCTCTGGACAATGCGGAGCTCGTTTGTGTCGTACACGTTTAGCCGTAGCTCCCCGCCGCCTCTCTCGGTCTTGTGCGCGCCTCGGGCGGCTCCACCACCATGAGTACCACCGTTGGGTGCGCAAGAGTATTGTGAACCCGTCCATACCCTTAGCTAGCGCGCTGCAGGTGCGGAGAACGCCGGGAGAGCGTCGCGGCTGAGGATGATATTGTCGGTTCCGATAACACATGTAGCAAGGTCATTAAGACCAAATCTAGCTCATTAGCGCTAATGATTGCTTAGTAGTTAATGGCTATCTTATTGGATGTCGGTGTGGTGACATGTGGGGTAAGCACGATGGCGAGGTTTTAATCTCGGTCATCACGATGTATGACATGTGGGCCATAGGGTTTAGCACAGGCGGGATTCTCGTGAACCGCCGTGGACCGGTGAGTCACGCACTATTAGTGGAGTGTGTATGACATGTGGACCCCTTTGTCGGTAGAAAATTCTATTCGGGTTTGAAATTGGTAAGGCCTTTGTTCATGGGACCCACGAGTCGTGGTCGTGGCTAGCCGGTGGGTGTAAAAGTCTTTTATGTTTTATAAAAAAAGAAATGCTTTATTTTAGTGAAAAATGCATTAATTTCAAAATTGCATAAGTAATTCATTTTAGATCCAAAATTGATGATTCAAATTTTGCTGGGTTCCTTTTTGCATGTACTTTATTATAAAAATGGTTTGCACCTTGTTACTATTCCAGAAAATATTTTTGGCAAAATTGCTTTAGGTTTAATACTTTTATTACTCTAAAAATTATTTTAACTTCAAAATTGCATAAGTATTTCTATGTAGCTCCAATTTTAGTAAACTCAATTTTGTCATGTTCCTCTGTTACTGTACTTTATTGTAAAATAGGTTTTGAGCATGTTGCTATCTCTGAAAATCTGATTTTATAATTATCTTGTGCGCTACTTTCTTGTCTTTGAAAAATCATAGAAAATTCATCTTAGCTCCGAATGAGGTGAATCATTTTTCAATTATCATATCATGTGGTGCTCTGTCTACCATAAAAATTTCATATACACCACCTCTCTGAAAATTTTCACCAAAACTTTCAAATTCGGATGAATAGTGATAGCTAGCAATTTATTGGATTTTGGGAAAATCGGTTTTCAAACTACCATAAATTTTGGATGGAGCATCCAAATTAATTGATTTTTATTGATAAATTCATCTAAAATCATGCTATACCTTCTGTGAATTTTTCATGATTTTTGGACGAAATTGTATTTTTGGGTCTTTTCGGTATTATTCATTCTTATTGTACTTTCGATTATTTCGAATAGGTTCCGACGACTTTATTGATTACACTAGTGATCCTCTGCACCAAGAAAGTTATCTCCAGCAAGGCAAACAGTTGTTTCCATTTGATCATATTGATCCCATTACTTTCAAAGTCTATTATCTTGTTTGCAAAATGTATGTATGCATGCTCTATTTTGTTGTTAAATTATCGATCGAGCAGTTGATCCTATAGTTTCTTAAACTATAGGTATATGTTCATCCTCTACCACTGAGCCTAGGATGTATTTGCTTTGATTTAGAGTTCGATGGACGGACTCTAATCACTTACTTATTTCCGCGATGTCATGCTTAGCAATGCTTAGAACGGTAGAATGGGGATCATCGTCTCGGCGATGGTCATTTTATAATCATTATAATTATTTGAGTCTGGATACTCATGTATGTAATTGTATTTGAAAAACTAAAACTGAAAGTGAAATATTTTAGACTTGGACACATTGGTTTAATGGTGTGGTTATTGGGTGTGTGAATGGTGCCCGAGTCAACAAGGACCGAACATCTTGGACACTGACCCAAGCGTTTTTGCGTGCTAACCACATGAGAGGGATATGAGACCTCTCTTGACTAAGTATTTTAGGAGGTATTATCTACTGAGTCGCTGGTGGTATGAAAAAGAGAATGTTTGTCTTGGGTTGAGAGGATGGGTTCCTTTCTAGCCGTCATACCAGGAGCACCCAGCGATTGCTTAATTTGGGCAGTCGTCCGACTCAACGTGTGGGTCCTTAGTGGGAGCCCGTAACGGCGGTTCACTAAGGGTTAATCCCCATACGTGCGACTCGTAATTAGTACAATCCATTGGAAAGTGTCTCGTAGGACTTAGGCATGCGAGCATACCAAAGGAAGGATGCTAAATCATGTAGCAAAAGGCGATGCAGCGTGTGGGTACATTGGTACACCTGCAGGTATAATCTATTCGAATAGCCAAGTCCTTGGTTATGGACATGCTTGGTTAGGTCTCTACAAGAGTTAGACTGGCGATTTTCAATAAAACTTGATTTCTGTGGTACGAATGGGTAATTCGTGCTATGTTGTGGTGGCTGTTGTGAATTCACCTCTAGGTTGTTATTTATGTTTATTATTGTTGTCTCGCTGTTATTTAATCAATTAAAAATAGATTTGTCAAATTGCTTTCAATCTATTACTTATTGCAAATGAAGTGTTGCTTTTCGAGTCAAATGAACCATATAACCTCCTCCTTTGTTTCAGCTTGCAAGTAGCTATGTATAGGCTTGTTACTCGTAAGTCTTGCGAGTACTTTTTGTACTCAGTTGCTTTACTTAATTTTTGCAGAGGAGGTTGAACCCCAAGGGGTTAACTATTGTGAGACCGATTTCGACTTTGCTCTTGACGACTAGCTTGGACATTTTCCAGTCGGTTGCCTTGTGGGTAATGGCAAACCGTTTGGCTTTTGTTTATCGCCATCTTATGGCTTATGTTTCCGCTGCTACTTTGGTTATCTTCTATCATTTGGCCGGTCGGCCCTACTTTTGTAATATGAACTTGTATGTCTTTATGTTGTAAGCTTGTAGACTGGTTAGTGAATGACTTGTATGGATGGGATGCTTAATTTTTGTATGGGGTGTGTGTATTGCAATTTTAGGAAGTACATATCCGCCGAGAATCGAGATATTTGATTTTACTCTTTACCTATCATAGATTGCTCATCTTACCTTGTTCTTGTTTGAGATTTGAAAGTTGTTTCCCCTCATCTTTATTTCAAAAGATAGTTGTTATCGTTATATCCAGGTTATGGGTTTTGGGTAATGAGAGTGTGAAGTGTTAGCTGTCCTTTGGTGAAGATTTGAAGCTTTTGGAGTTGGAAAATTCAGCTTGGAACTTAGATACAAAATTTTGGACAGCAAGCACCTGGTTCTTCGTTGGGGCTTATAATGAGAGGGTAATTCAACTAGAACTTATGGGAATTATAAAGGGTAAGAGGCGGTATTAGTTGGTTAGTGTCTATAGCACCCTACATGGTTTTACCATGTTCTTTGGAGGCGTTAAGACTTGAGTGGTGTTCTGAAATTTTTCTTGTCAAAACGATTGCTCGTCCTTTCAATATGAGTTAGTCGTACCGAGAAGTCAAACCTTGTGACTTATGAGTTTTGCATTGGATATAATGCCTATTTACTAATGTTTGGAGTTATTTCTTGCTGGTTATTTAATGTATTTGGTTTAGGAGATACATCTTTTCCCAGTAGGTAGCCTTCATACGCTTTTATCCGCCCTTGTTTTCCGGGTTCTTGTTGCTAACCCACTTGTATGAAACAGGATGGCTTGAAGAACTCGCAACAGCCAAGGTCAGCCAGCTGGCCAGGATGAGGAGCTCCCGCCTCCTCCGAACATGGCTGAGGTTCTCGCCCAGATCGAGCAAAACAGCATGGACTAGACGAGGATCCTTGAGGTAATTGCTCGGAATACCTCCAATCTTTTCGGTGCCTCCGGATCAGGGGGAGAAGGTGGTCATCATTAGAGGGGAGGACTCTCGGAGTTCCTTCACACGCAGCCACCCACCTTCTCGCGATCCAAAGATCCCCTCGACGCAGACGATTGGTTGCGTCTAGTCGAGCGGAAGCTCGATGTCGCTCAGTGCCAAGACCAAGACAAGGCACTGTTTGCCTCCCATCAAATAGTGTTAATAGGGTTCCTTGTGTTCCAAGGAATTTTCTTATATTTTCTTTGATTTTTCTGAATTTATTTGTTATTTATTTTACCTCTTGTGAATTTCAGCCTTTTCCTAAATTCTTAAATCAGTTTTATTTCAGAAAACCTTTGTGGGCTGAAATCCTCTTGGCCCATTCTTTTCTCTCCCCTTCGGCCCACCTGAACCCCAGCCCATTCCAGCACCCTTGCCCACTTGCCAGCTGTAGCCGCCGGGTCCCCACCTAGCAGCCACCGCCACTGCTATGCCCGTGCACGTGCACCATGCGGACACGTTGCCGGTGCCTCCCGGGAGTCTGTGTCTGGCTTGCACGCCAAGGTGCCATACTTAACCTGCCAACCCACGTAACTGCCTTGCCTCATCCCGCCGCCAACGCTGCTCCAGGCGCCATTGCCTGGAACTCCTCTGCGCGCCACCGCCTTCGGTGTTCTTCTCCAAAGCCGGTGCGACCTCACCACACCGGTTCTCTGTCATTGCGTATCCTCGAGCTATCGCATCTGCATCATCCGGATGTCCCCGATGTCCTCCACCGTGTGCCACCACATGGAAGCTCCGAGCCCCGTCATTGGTGCCATCTTCATCTTCTTCCTCCGGTCGCATCCTTCCGAAACACTTAGTCGCCTCGGTGAGTCCCTCACATTTTCGATTGCATCAGCATGTGTTCTAGACCTTGATCTACCCACCCCCTCTTTTGATTTCTTAATTTGATCACTATACACCTAGATTGCCTTCTTCTCTTTCATCTCCGGCCGCCGCCCTTCGCCGCTCGTTCCTCGCTCCTTTGGTGATCTCTGCTGTCCATATTCACCCCCATCACCTACGCCATGCTTCTACCTTTTTCCCTGGAGCTCCACCGTAGTGCTATTTTCTTCGAGCAACCCGCCACCACCGCCACTTTTTCCTCGCCACCGAACCCATGTCATCATCTTTGCCTCGATCTCCTCTTCCCGTTTCGCCCTTTCACCCGCGCTGTTCGTTGCTGCTAGCTCCGGTGCGCTTGCGAACCTCATGTGCCACCATGCCACCAGTGCCACCTCACTCGTGCCATGTGATGCCGCGTGTTAGTCATGTTCTTGCTATTTCATCTCTGTGCGCACATGGCATACCTAGTCACCGTCCGCGTGGCAGCCACTAGCTCTAACCCGAGATCCAAAACCGTGTAGACATGGTTCACTATGAACCTAGTCTATGATCTGTGACCCCACGTGTCAAACACTGTTCCACAGACCTAACCCACCTTGCACTATAGACCCAGGACTGTGGACCTGGTCCAGAGACCAGTGGTCCAACATGTCAGTCCCTCATCCTTTTTTGGAATTCTTTTAAGTCTTAAAAATACATAAATCTCAGTAGTCCCACATGTCATGCACTTAGCCTCTTTCTAAAATTTCTGAAATAAAATATTTTGAGAATATTATGTGGACCTCACTGTTAGTTTCTCTCTCCTTTTCTTTTTGACATTTTCCTTTCCGATCAAATTTTTGAGAGCCCGTTCTTCCTCATCTGAGCTCGATTGAACCCATTCAAGTGTCTAAATTCAATATTTATCTTCCAGTACCATTCAATTTAAATTTGGAGTTTATTTGATTTGTCTTTTATCTTTTTATTTATTTTTGTGCTTTCTTTCTCGTTAGGCGTTGAAGCCCCGAATCGTTGAAGGAGTGAAAGTCAAAAAGTAGAAGATTGAAGAGAAAGTAAGAACATCATTGGTATAACAAGGCAAGTTGTACCTTTGACTATGTTGAACCTAGTTTTCAAAATTACCTTGATTCAAATTGTTGCATTTTACTTCAAGTATTTATTTAAATGTTTTGGGAGTAGTTATTCACCAAATTGATTATATCCATTCTTGCCTATTGTAATACCATGATCTTTTGTCACCCTAGCTTGGTTAATTATTAGTTGGTATTATCATAGCACCAACGTTGGTTGGTTAGATGTGAATAGTTTGCTTAGCCATGCAACGGGTCATTGATATCATTTGAGTTTCCAATATAAACTTGACTAAGTGGTTATGGAACTTATGTAAAACTATGTGCAGTATACTGTTACTCGTTAATGGCATGTGTTGCACTTAACCAACATGGTGGGAAAAGATTTAGACTGAGGCAAGTGGATGGAACTATGTGATATGGTGGATATGTGACTGGGAAAGTGAATTGTAATATGATGGAACCGTGGATTGGAAAAATATAAAATCTTGGTAATGTAGTTAGTTTGAATTTGGCAGTCTCGCCTTGGTCAATTGAGGACCTAACTTTATGTGGTATTGAACTGAGCCACAACTATACAACCACATGACTGGTATGGGACGGGCCTAACCTAATAAGATATGAAATCTTGATATTGATTATTCAGGTAGATAGTTTAAGCTGTGTGCCAAGGTGGAGGTGTGTTTCTGTCTGTGTGGCGATTCAAATTTATGAGTAGTTCGTCGTCTTCAGGTCCAACGGTGTGCGACGGACTTGCCACCCGTGTGTGGGGTTGGTACGGTGATAAGCACAACGAGTGTCAATTGTTGAGATGAAGTTTGGAAAGGTTTTGTTATGATTGCTCAATCGCATACCTCCGTATGGCTAGTCATGGCAGCCATGATGAGTTAATTGTATCTTGTGGATAAAGTGTACAACCTCTGCAGAGTGTTAACAATTTATTCAAATAGCCACGCCCGCGGATATGGACATGCTCAGCGATTTCACACAAGGGGAAGATTTTCATAAAACAATTGAGAAGGGACAAGCGTGTGGGAAACTTATTGACTATGTGAAAAAGCTGATTAGGTTATGTGAGTTTTGTGAAAACAATTATTAAACTATTATAGTGTATTTGTTTAAAATTACGCTTTCAATCTATTATTCATAATCAACTGCAACTGTTGCTTTAATGCAAAAGAACCATAGATGCTCTATCCTTTGGAACAAGCCATCATCTATTATTGTATTATGTGGTATGACTCGTTGAGTACTATATGTACTCATTCTTTCTATAAACAATGTTGTTCGGTTGAGAAGACTACAACGATCCATCGTCGATCAACAAAGTCTACTTCAAGGATTGTGGAGAACTACGTCGCTACCCGATCGATGCTTTGTGTGCATATGGATGGGTTTCACTAAAGTTATTTTGTTACCTTTCGCTGCAGCTTATTTGAGTTACCCGCCTTCCGATGCATTAATTTTAAGCCAAACCTTAAGGTCGTTACTCTGATAATTATTGTTATTTTGCCTATTTATCAGTCACCTTTGCATATGGAATGATATTTCATCGATGTTGCCACTCTGTGCACTAGCGTGATCCTGGACTAGTGCAGTATACACAGTGCAGTATACACAGAGGGTCTAGATTAACATATTTGGGTCCCGACGATGTCGTGTCGACACAGTCGTAGAAAAGCTTACGATCATGAGGTGGTCGTAGAAAGGCTTACGATCACCAGATAGTCGTAGAACATCCCGCGACCATACAAGGTGGTCATAGGATGGTTTACGACCAATCATCTTAAGTTTTTCCCTTACTCATAATAAGGGGTATACTTAAGGCTATCATCAGGATATTGCTATATATAATAACAATTACAGATAAGCAATTTAATTAATTGAGGATTATTAGATCCCCATCATCTAGTCCCCTAATTTCAAGTGAAAATAACTTATTTGGAAAGGAGGTCATAGAATAGTGGTCGAAAGTAGAGTCATTCCAACTGGTATTTCATTTTACTAGAAATTGACTTGGTCAAGAAGGTAATTTTACTTGAGTTGAAAAATATAAATCCACTTTTCTCAAATAGACAGATTAAAGAATACCAATCGACTCTCACAGATCTGTCCGTTGGACCGGTTCCTGAAGGGGTGGCAACTATTGAGTTCCCGCGATCTTCAAGTCAGACCCGTGGCTATAAAAATCTACCGCAAGCGTGACTTAGGGTTTTATACTTTCCCCATTTGCTTCAACTGCTCCTGAGCTCTTTCTCTTCGCTGCCAACCAAGTCATAAACTTTCTCCTAACTCATCCAAATCCACATTAGACTTACTCAGAAAAGATGGCCGGAACCACTTCCAAGTGGGAGAAATCGGAGATAGATACGGAGACAACGAAAGCTTTGGTCGCAGCTGAGAAGATCCTGAAGCGAGCCTATGTGAAGTGGACCAGTGCTGAAGGACAACATTGGCCCTCGGGTGAAGAGGACTCTATTCTAGTATTCCAATCGTACTGTGAATGTGGCTTTCGATTGCCCATTCACCCTTTCTTCATGCTCGTATTTCAACACTTTGGGGTGAAATTGGTGAACCTCGTTCCCAATTCCATCACAATGTTGTATTTGCTCATCTACCTATGCGAACCATATATGGGAATTCTCCCGATTTGGAGATCTTCGATATTACTATGGGATGGCGAGGCTGTGAGAATCGTAGGTAGCTGTGGCCTGAAGCTCCACGACGGGAAGTCAAGGAGGTCATGGACGGGATGGAAGAAGATGTGGTTTTACTAGGAAGTGTCCAAGGAAGACAACCTCTTCTTTAAGAGGAAGCCCACGGAGAAGAGTGCCTCCTGGGCTCGACTCAAGCATCCTCGACCAGAATCACCCCTACATTCAAGCATTTAAAGACAAGAAGGAAGAGGGCTTCACGGATGCCACGTGGTGAGACTTCACATGCGCCGCATCAGTCCTCTAAAGAAACGAGCATACGCCATGTGGATGTACTCGGGGACTACAGACCCAACCGAGGATTTCAAAGGGGTAAAGAAATAATCAACCTAGCTCTTTTTGGTTAATTTCGAGCTTGATTGTTGATTATTTTCTTTGAAATTGTAGATTTCTCAGAAAAAGAGATTGGCCTTTCGAGTTAAGCTCATTTGTGAAAAAGCTCCAACACCCACACCAAGGGTTCCTCGAATCCTAGCGGTCGTGTCCATGAGAGGAAAGGAAAGAACGCCTAAAGGTAATCAAAAATTGATTTTATTTTTAGGGTTACGTGGTTGTAGATTAGACCATTGAGTAATGTTTCATTTTTACTTTTGTAGAAAGTATGCATGGCGAGCCGTTGAGGCGACCAAGAGGTCGAGCTGCGGGATGTCGAAGTGGGTCACGAGGAAGACAGAGTTCCTCTGGCCAAAAAGGTGTCACCTTGTGAAGGCCGCCGATAAGAAGAGCGAAGGCCCCAGCTCCACTCCTCTGACCAGCCCCTTTAGTAAATTCTTTACAGACGTGATTGCTGTAGAGAAAAAATGTGTAGTTGAAGTGCTTAAGAACAAAGACCCTAAGGCTGAGGTACCATTCTATTATGACAACAAGATTATCAAGCAACTAGAAAAGGAGAACTGGAAAAGCTTTAAGTCTTTTGTGAAGGATACTTCTGCGACAGCAGATCCTATGGTCAATGAAAGTGTTGTCCCTCAGGTGGTCGCAATAAGTTTTGAGCAACAAGAGGGGTAGGAAGCTTCGCGAGCTTTAACTCTCAATCATGATCTGCGACTAGACATGGTCATGGAGATCTCAACCCTCCAACAAGACTTTCGTCTAGACGTGGTCGTGGAGGCCTCGACCTCTCAATCTTGTAGCAATGAAAGCCTTCAAGAGGATGAAGGTGTCATGCAAATTGAGGTGGCTGAAGAGAAGAAGAAAAAGAAATTTTCCTTGGGGAAGGTTTCTTCTGGATTCAAGATTATCTCCAAAATGCCAAGGTATGTAAATTTTAAAAGCGTAAAGATAGTATTTACCTTTTATCAATATGATTTGACATGTTTTCTTTTCTCTTTGCCATTTTAGCCCCGCTTCTCCAACCCCCAAGGATGTTTTTGTCGAGAGACCTGCAATTATTCCTCCTGCACTCACAAAGACCACAACGGAGGTGGTCGAGGAATCGACCCCTATTCCTGTGGTGGAAATGGAGGAAGTTGCGTGCTCCTAGAGCAACTACGACCACTGAGGTGGTAGAAGTAGAGGTGAAGATGGCGGACGAACCGATTGCTATGGTGATCAAGCCCTTATTGAGGATATCAATAATCGGATAAGGGACTTGGTCCCACGATCACCAGAAGCATCCGTTCAAGATGGAGGAGGAACCTCCGACCGTCATGCCGGGAAGGAAGTCGTAGAGGGCGTTCCTCCGATCCTTAAGGAGGTGTTCTTCTGCCGCCAACAATGACGAAGAAGACGAAGACGAAGATTTCTTCAACCTCTTTGCCGAGTTCTTCGGCCCACCAACTATCTGATCTTCTTCATTCAAAATTCTAAGTCCCACACCCTCAGGACATTCTGGATAGGGGACATATTTTTGATAACGAGCGACTTCAAAAGGTATGGTGGGACCAAGTCGCGCAACTTTGTGAACTTCAAGATTCTGAGAGGGTGTATGGCAATTTTGCTCGATCAACCATCGGCGTAAGTACTCGATGCCAAATATTTCCATATTTGGATATTCCTTTTTCTCACTGTCTTTCTCGCTTTAGAGAGCTATTAAACAAGTTGCCACTATTGGTGAATACCATAGACAATTTGTGTTGCTGAAGAAGAAGCAGGTTGAGCTATGCTAACTTGCAATAAGGTCGTAAGTATTTGATATGAGTAGTATTATTTCGTTTCAACCACCCAGTCAAATACTCATATCTACTCTAACCTTCTGGAGGTCTAGAGATGACGAAAGAACCCTGATTTCTGCCATCAACTATATAAAAGCTGAAGCGAAGAAGCTAAGGGATGAAAAAGAAGACCGGCTGAAGAACCTTTAGGAGGCAAATTCTGCAGATTGCGAATTGCAGAATGAAATAAACTGTAACATCCCAACCCGAGTGTTCCCAAGCCGCGCCGCCCTTCCCTGCCCCGAGCCGCGCCCCGCGCGTCCTAATCGCGTTGTGCGTGCGTTTCACCGCGTGATCGCTGCCCACGTCGTTCCTTCGCCATTGCACCATCTAATGCCCATCATTGCCACTTGCCATCATTGCAATTGTCGTTTCCATCGCCATTAAACATGAACCATGTGAGAGCCACCTGGCGATTTAACTTGTAATGCTTAACCTTCCCATTGACCCTAGCATCACAAATTAAACTTCCCCACTCTTGGTGTATTACGTACCTCCCAGGAGTGGTACACATACACCCTCAGAAAATTAAAGCATCAATGTCATACACAGTTATTACAATACCGATAATGTCGAACCTGCGGACGAAGGATCCCAAATTCACTTTGTTTCATACACTAGTCCATGACAGCTAGTGTACACAGTCGTATAAAAGTGACATCACAATCATATCACATATTTATTTAATCATTAATATCCTCATTTGTAGGACCGTAAAGGCGACTAGGGGGGGTGAATAGGCGCTTTCTCAACTTTCTCGCCTAAATCAAATTCAACACGAACTTTACTCCTGTAGCTATGAAAGCTAAGAAGATCAGTAAGCGCACAGTGGAAGCCTTGTGCTGAATTTGATAACCCCGCTCAACCACACGACACACAAGTGGAGAAATGAACTCACTGCGGGTAGATGCTGGCGGTCGGCCATTTGGACACAAAGCGGTTGGACCGACGTTTAACCAGCGGTCGGACCGGCTACTAACTGGCGGTCGGACCGTTGGATATCGGTTCGACCAGCGATCGAAGCGGATGCAGCGGGCGGTCGGACCGCCGTTGTAAAACCGGTCAGACCGATTCAGTCCAGTACTGAAAAACTAAGCCCAAATCCAAAACGAAATTTGATCCAACTTTTGATTCAACCAATGAAACTTGACCAAATTTCGAGCACACCTCCCTAAGGATATTAAGACCTATTTCTAGCAACGATCTTTCAGATCCACTTCGTAGAAACGATCTCTCAAGGTTTTACCGAAGAAGTGCACAAACGATAGAACTATGAGAATCTTGATTCAAGACTTGCTTGTGGGGGTTGATGATCTAGATGACTCTAGGAGTATTCCCACACATCAAAGCAAGATAAAATAGGTCAAAAGACCAAGCTTAAACCCTTGAATCAAGGAAGCACCAAAATCATCCAAAAGAGAGAAGAACACAAAGGGGACAAATGATCTTTCAAGTAAGCATCACAAGATTGATTGATCACACTAGATGCTTACAAAGCCACTCCAACAAGGAGGACAAGAGCTCACATAAGAGAACACTCACAATCTCTCCAAACCCTAGCTTCTCCTCTCCTCTCCTCCAAACCCTAGAAAATGAAGAAGGGGGCCAAATGAATGCTTGGGAGTTTTACATCTCCCCCTTTCTATTTATAGGAGAGGCCTAGGGTTTCACTTTTGGGACCCACTCACACATGGGACCCACACACACATAACTATTGAAGCAATCGCCTGCTTCACGACGTGTCGGTTGATCAGCGGCTCTCAACACGTCGCCAAGTCCCTCGCGTCCGAATCCCATCGGAACCTCCTAGGGACTTGCACCGACTTCCGCACCGCCTGATCCAACCAGCTGTACCGAACTACCCGTTCGATCCATCTTGCCCATTCTGCACCATGCTTGAGTCACACGACCTCACCCGGCATCCGTGATTGTTCTGGACCTCAGCTCTCCAAGCGTAGTCCCGATCCACCTCACCGTTGACGTCGTTGACCTGCAAGCCACCTGCACAGCAATAGACAAACAAATCGTTTCCGGGAACAAGTTCTATACAACTTGACCCATGTTAGTTCCACAATGCAATATGCAACAATAAAGCATTGAAGTTCATACAATAAACACATTCAAATCAACTCAATGCAACTTGGCTATCCTCCAAGTCATCGGCGGTCTGACCGCCCCACAAGGCCGATCCGTCGATTCGTGACGGTCCGACCGATTTCTAGCGGCGGTCGGACGCCAAAAGACTTAGCCAAATTTTCATTCGAAATTCCGAAACCTTCTGGAAATTTCAACTAAATAGAACTTTTGACTGGGAGCTGCAAAAATGATGTGACCACATCCAGGAGACTCCCCTCACTTGCCTATTCAACCTATTTTTGGCTCAGCCTCAAAAAACCACTTTTCTTTTTGGCGGTCGGACCGGCAAGCACTGCCGGTCAGACCTTCCCACTGGCCGGTCGGACCGCGCGTGACTGGCGACCACAGAGCAAACCCGAAAACGCGAGATTTTGCAAACCAACAAAGTCATTGCCAATTGACTCATCATCCTGAGATCGTGCACATATCCTCACGATATCCATAATCTCCCCCTTGATGAACACATTGGCAATTTCCCAGAAAATGTGGTTTTTCAGATTGAAAAGTAAAAAACAATCGCCGTTTTCGCATAAAGGCACAACTTGGTCCATAAGCAAGAAAAAGCCTAGGAACCAAAGTGGCTTGAGAATAGTATAAGCAAGTGAGATAAGGCAATGAAAGCACCAAAGGATTTAATTTCCAGAGAGTAGCCAAAAATCTCACTTAGGTCCATATGAAAGACAAAATATTCTATTTGACCTTTGATCATTGTGAGTCTTCTTCAATTGCAATTAAAATCAGAAAAAGGTAATAGAACCAAGAGACTCAACTCACTATGATCACAAATTTTCAAAAGGTTCATTTTTTATGAGAGTTCTTTTATATGAAACCTTATGTATGAAACCAAACGCTCCAAAACAACATTTTTCTTCACAATCTTTCTCCCCTTTGACAATGAATTCATCAAGATTGTAGGACCGTAAAAGCGACTAGGGGTGAATAGGCGCTTTCTAAACTTTTCGCCTAAATCAAATACAACACGAACTTTACTCCTTTAGCTATGAAAGCTAAGAAGATCGAAGCGCACGGTGGAAGCCTTGTGTTGGATTTGATAAACCCCTCAACCACACGACACAAATGGAGAAAAGAACTCACATTACAGGCCGAGTCTTGGCGGTCGGACAGGCTACCACGAGCGGTCGGACCGAAGACGGTCAACCAATGATCGATCGGCAACTAATCTGGCGGTCGGACGGTGGGATGCCGGTTCGACCAGCCATCAATGATCTGAATACGGGCGGTCGGACCATTGTTGCAACACCGATCGACCGGTTCGATCGTAAGCGAAAAACTCAACCCAAATCCAAAGCGAAATTTGATCCAACTTTTGATTCAACCAATGAAACTTGACCAAATTTGAGCACACCTCCTAAAGATATTAGAGACCTATTTCTAGCGGCGATCCTTCAGATCCACTTGCAGAATCGATCTCTCAAGGATTTAACAAAGAAGTGCACAAACCTAGAAATATGAAAATCTTGATTCAAGACTTGCTCGTGGGGGTTGATGATCTAGAAGACTCTAGGAGTATCCCCACACATCCAAGCAAGATAAAATAGTCCAACGGACCAAGCATAAACCTTTGAATCAAGGAAGCACCAAAATCATCCAAAAAGGGAGAAGAACACAAAGGGAGCAAATGATCTTTCAATAAAGCATCACAAGATTGTTTGATCACACTAGATGCTTACAAAGCCTCTCCAACAAAGAGGGCAAGATCTCACACAAGGAGCACACTCCAAACCCTAGTTCTCCTCTCCTCTCCTCCAAACCCTAGAAAATGAGGAAGAATGCCAAATGAGTGCTTAAAAGGATTTTCCATCTCCCCCCTTTCTATTTATACTAGAGACCTAGGGTTTCACTTTTGGGACCCAAACACACATGGGACCCACACACAACATCTGTTGAAGCAATCGCCTGCTTCACCACGTGTAGGTTGATCAGCGGTTCTCATCGCGTCGCCAAGCCTCTCTTGTCCGAATCCCATCGGAACCTCCGAGACTTGCACCGATATCCGCACCGCTGATCAACGGTATTGCATCGAACTACCCGTTCGATCCATCTTGCCCATCCTGCACCATGCTTGAGTCACACGATCTCACCCGGTATCCATGATCGTTTTGGACCTCAGCTCTCCAAGCGTAGTCCCGATCCACTCACCGTTGACGTCGTTGACCTGCAAGCCACCTGCACATCAATAGACAAACAAACCGTTTCCGGGAACAAGTTCTTCACAACTTGACCCACGTCAGCTCCGCAATGCAATATACATCAATAAAGCATTGATAACCAAACATTAATCACAATCAAAACACACCAATGCAAACTTGGCTCACCTCCAAGTCATCGCGGTCGACCGCCCCACAAGGCCGGTCCGACCGATATCGAGCGATCGGACCGCTCCCACAATGGTCGGGGACCGGTCCAAAAGACTTAGCCAAATTTCCAACTTGAAATTTCGAAACCTTCTGGAATTTTCAACTCAATAGAACTTTTGACTGGGAGCTCCAAAAAAGATGGGACCACATCTAGGAGACTCCCCTCACTTGCCTACACAACCTATTTTTGGCTCAGCTCCAAAAACAAATTTTCAAAATGGCGGTCGGACCGCCACCATGGCGTCGGACTCCTCCACGGCGATCGACCGCGAAACACAACCGATCGAACCGCTGTGGTGCGAGCGACTTTGAAACAAACCGAAAACACAAGATTTTGCAAACCAACAACGCCATTGCCAATTGAATCATCATCCTGAGATCGTGCACATATCCTCACGATATCCACAAAGATGCATGGGAAAAGAATGAGTATGAAGGAATGACTTTATTTTTGAACTATAGTAAAAAGGAGCCATGACCATTATACATGTAGACAATATAAGTATTATACCAAGCCATATAAAGAGTAGAAGCTATATTCAATCATGACAAAACATGTACTGCAAAGCTAAAACCAAAATAGCAGTCATCTGAGATTAACAGAATTAAAATCATGAAAGTTTGCTCAAAGTCATAGTTTCACTAAACGCAACCAAAAATGAGTCAAGCCATGTCTATAAGTAAAAAGAGACTCAAAACAAGAACTCAGGCAGTTTGAGCATTAAGAGTACACTTTTGAAGCAAAACTCAAGCACTTAGCATTTGGAGCATTTTCCTAAAAAGGATTTTTTTTTCACTGTGGTAGATCTCAAGCCTTGCCGCGACCATCTGAAGCGATAAGCTTAAAAGAGTGGTCTAGGTCATCCAAAACTCCCCCTGAGTTCATGCCTAGTGCAATGGCAAGCCGTCTCATGAGAAATGATTGGTGAGATCAGTTTTTTCGCACAGAAAATCTCATTTTTCATTTGCTTGACTTAAGAAATTAAAAAGCTCATTTTCATCTCAAAATAAGTTCAAGACTCAATTCAACCTATATGACATGGCAAGAATCATAAGAGGATCACTAGAGCAAAACTATTCACAAGATCCAACAAGACATGGTTTGATTCAATTTGCTCATAGATATAAAGCCAGCAAGGCAAAAGCTAAGCTAAACAAGAAGAGCCATAAAAGAAGTCTAGCAGACTATCACTTGATATGACAAGGTATAGAATATGAAATCAAGCCATACAAGGATAAGGATCAAAGCTCCACAAGTTTTATTATACAAAGCAAAACAATTGAAATGAAACATGCATTATGATACAATGAATGCAAAAAGAGCAACTTCCCCCTCAAAACAACCCAATAGGACTAATAACCCCTAACTCTCCCCGCAAAGCAGCAAAACGAGAAGAATCAAGAGCTTTAGTGAAAATATCTGCAAGCTGTTGCTCAGACTCTACAAAGTGAAGCACAACATCACCTTTCTCAACATGGTCTCTAAGAAAATGAAATCGAATATCAATGTGTTTAGTCCTGGAATGTTGCACTGGGTTTTTGGCAATATTAATTGCAGAAGTGTTGTCACAGAAAAGAGGAACACTTCTCAAGGATAACCCATAGTCTCGCAGCGTGGATAAAATCCAGAGAATCTAAGAGCAACCAGCGGCGTGACTACATACTCGGCCTCGGTGTGGGTCATGTAACCAAGACATTTTCTAGAAGACCAAGAAACAAGAGATGTGCCCAAGAAATGACAAGTGCTAGAAGTACTTTTCCTATCCACTCTACACCCATAAAATCAAGCATCGAAAATGCTCGAATTGAGAGAAGCGTAAGAAGAAGAATACGAGTCCAAAGTCAAGAGTATCACGAAGATACACGAAGATGCGACGTCTTGCTTGACGATGAGAAGCACGAGGAAGCTCGAAAGCGGCGCGCACGGACATACGGCAAATTGTATGTCGGCCTCGTATTTGTAAGATAGAGGAGGAGCCAATCATCTTTGCGGTACTCCTTACGGTCCACGGGCTCTCCATCCTCATCGTGGTCGGCCACGGTGGTTGTAGCAATGGGAGTAGACATTGGCCTCTTGCTTCCCATATTGAAGCGCGAAGAAGATCCTTTGTATACTTACTCGGTGAGCGAAGGTGCCTTCTTTCAGTTGCTTGATTTGTAGACCAAGGAAGAATGTCAACTCTCCCATCATGCTCATCTCGAACTCCTTGCTCATAGAATCAAATTCGGACACCAAAGCATGAGAAGAACCACCGAATATAATATCATCCACATAAATATGAACCGACAAAAAATCAACATCATGCACGAGAGTGAACAAGGTTTTATCAACCATTCCAATTTTGAAATCATTTTCAAGCAAGAAACTCTTAAGCCTGTCATACCAAGCTCTAGGAGCTTGCTTCAATCCATCTGAGGGCTTTAGAGAGTTTAAAAACATGGTTTGGGAATTTTGATTTTCAAAACCGGGAGGTTGCTTGACAAAGACCTCTTCTTCTATGAAGCCATTCAAGAAAGCACTTTTAACATCCATTTGAAAAAGCTTGAAACCCTTGGATGCTGCAAATGCTAAAAGAATGCGAATGGCTTCCAATCTAGCTACTGGAGCAAAGGTCTCTTCAAAGTCTAGGCCCTCTACCTGGGAATAACCTTGAGCTACGAGTCTAGCCTTATTGCGAACAACCAACCCATCCTCACTTTGCTTATTTTTAAAAATCTATTTTGTTCCAATAACATGAGAATCAGAAGGACGCTCAAGTAAAGTCCAAACTTTGTTCCTTTCAAAATTTTCAAGCTCTTCATGCATGGCATTGACCCAAGAGGCATCAGATAAAGCATGGGTGATATCTCGGGGTTCAAAAGAAGCGACAAAAGCAGAATGTGCATGAGAATCAGGAGAAATAAAGCTGGAGCGAGTGACTCACTCTTGAAGATCCCCAATCATCTGCTCAGGTGGATGTTGTCGCTGAATGCGAAGAGGTGCTCCTGGTGCAGAAGTGGCCTCTACCTCATGAGTTGTCGAGGTAGGAACAGAGCCACTCCGATCGTCGGTGGGGATAGAAGGAGGTTTGCTCGGTGGCTGGAGTAGTAGTAGCGGGCTCTCCACCCTCTCAGAGGTAGCTGGAGGATGGTTCGGTTCCTCATCCTCAGAGTCATCATCGACGAAGATGCTTCCTTGAGTTTCAGGAACCTGTGTACCTGTAGCATCGGGTCTAGTACCAGGACTAGCCTCATGAAAAGTGACCTCGCAAGTCTCAACAATTTTGTTAGTGTCAATATTAAAAACACGATAGCCACGAGAATGAGCAGGATATCCAAGAAATATGCCATCAAAACATCTAGACTCAAATTTATCAATGTTGCCATGTTTAAGAATGAAGCACTTGCAACCAAAAATCTTGAAATGAGAGACTTTGGGAGAATGACCAAATCTAAGCTCACAAGAGGTCTTCCCAACCACAGATCTCAAGAAAACCCTATTGGAGATATAACAAGCAAGAGAGATCGCCTCATTAAAATCTCCTAGGAGTAGAATGCTCATCTAACATAGTCAGAGCCATCTCTACAAGGGTTACATTCTTCCTTTCTACAACACCATTCTGTTTGAGGAACTCTAGGAGAAGAAAGCGATGCTCAATTCCCTATCGGTGCGGAAGGTAGAAAAGAAGAATTCTTGAATTCTGTCCCATTGTCACTCCTAATGGCCCTCAAGGCTCCAGGAATATCAACAGCAAGTCTAAGGACCAAATCTCTAAAGAATCCAAATGATTCGTCCTTAGAAGCGAGAAAATACACCAATGAATACAGGTAATCATCCACAACCACCAAGACATACCATTTCCCACCGGTGGTGAACTCTAGAAGGACCAAGCGTGTCTAAGTGAAGAAGGCATCTCTGGTCCATCAGTCATTACCAAGGTAAGAGGTGGGTGGGAAGCAGACACCATCTTACCATGTCTACTGTGGCGAGCACACAAGATCTCTAATGACCTTCACCTAGGCAAACCTCTAATCAAGTCCTTGCAACCTGACTCTAGACAAATGATCAAAACCTATATGCCCAAGTCTACGATGCCACAAAACAAGGTCATGAGAATCGGAGGCTACAAGACACCTAGGGTGGCGAAGAAATCTTGAAATTTGCACAAAAGATCTTCTCAAATCTGGAGATCTCAAAAACAAGCTCACCCGAGGAATCTAGAACTCTACACTCATCACTCTTAACCCTCACTTCTAGACCCTCATCAAGCAGCTGAGAAACAGATAGAAGGTTATACCTCAGCTTACTTACCAAAGCGACGTCTTTAAGCATGAACTTGTCGTTGACGCGCCACGGTGCCCTTTGCGGTCACGGTCCGGTAGAAGCATCCCCAAATGTAATCAATTCGTTGCCGGATGCACGTGTGAGGGAGGAGAACCATCTAGAATCTCCGGTCATATGTCGAGAACACCCGGAGTCAACAAGCCATATATCCTCCTTCCTCGCACGACGGACCTAAAAAGCATAATCGGAAAACATCCGTGCCTCAGTACTGGGGTTAGTGATAAATGATCTAGGAATCCAGTACTGAGAAGCACGATGTCTAGGAGCAGCAGTAGAAACAGCAGAAACATGATCAGGAATAAAATCATAAGGATGCACATGAGAACCACCTAGACCTCTCCGAAACGATCTACCAAAAGATCGATACTCCCCCTGTCTAGGTGCTACCCGAAGTCTCTCCTCACGATATCCTAATCCAACATGCTGCCTAGACCCACCAAAAGAGTCTACAAAGTTCTCTACAAATCTAGGCCTATAGGTGGTACGATAAACAGGCTGCCTAGCTCTAGAGACTGTAGCTGGAGAGGGGACTCCTCTAATGGATCTCAAGGCGCTCATCCTCTCTTTTCTCTCAAGTTTTGCTCTCCGGAAGCAGAACTCAACAGTGTGGCCTTCTTTCTTGCAGAAGGTGCAATGGTACTTGACCTTTTGAGGGGTCTGTACTGAAGGAGTAAAAGCACCTTTCTTGCCAGAAAGAGTTTGAGCAAAACCAGCGGATTTGAAAACAACCCTGGATGGCTTAGGAGGTTCTAGCTCAAACAGACCATTCTTCACAACTCTAGCAATCCTAGGAGGGTTTTTCTTGGAATGCTCTAGGGGATTGAAACCTAGACCACTATTTTTCACGCTCACCTTGGATTGATCAAGAATCATGTTGAGTTTCTTTTTCCCACTCGAAAACTTCTCAAGAGTCACCTTGAGGTAATCATTCTCTTTAATTAGACCCTCACATCTAGTGCACTTGCTAGACTTGATTACCTCATCACGTTTACTCTTAAGAAGGGCCACTTCCACTTTGAAGGCCTCACAAGACACACAATAGGATTCCTTAATCCTATTCAACTGCTCCTTAAACTTGACTCTAAATGCCTCTTGAATCTGACCAATCATGGTTTCAACTTCAGCATTCAAAACACAAGAGTTAGAATCAATGACTTTCTTAGAAGCAGTAAAAGACATGGATTTTTCAATTTTAGCTTTTTCTTCAAGAGTCTTGTTTAAAGCTTCAATCTTAGTTGTAAGCTTGGGACAATTTTCACAAGAGGCAGCTCTAGAGTAAACAACCATTTCAGTCATCTCTTGCATCTTAATCCTATTATTCTTACAATGAGAGCATGTGTGACTAGCATCAAATTTTTGCAATTCCTTCATGGCGCTATCAATTTTAATTCAAATAAGGCACGATTAGAGCAAGTTAAAGGAATAGCTTCCATGGCAGTCACATCAAGTGAAATGACATCTAAGCAAACTGAACTAGACTTGAGAGATTATAGTTCATCAAGAGCATCTTTTAGTTGATTAGCAACAGTGGAATGAGCAGATTTCAAGCTTGTCAAATCTTTAAGCAAGATAGTGCAAGAATCACAAATATTATCAGAATTAATAGATTTAAGCCTAACAACTTCTAGGTTCAAATTATCAATCATAATATCCTGCTTCTTAATCATTTTTACTTGCTTATGCAATTTCTGTTCAGCAAGCACCAAAGCCCTTTTGATGTCAGCAATTGAAGGGCATACCTCATCAGGATCACTAAAAGGATCCTCATCGTTGGAGGAGTCGCTGTCGTGGCTGTTCTTGGCCATGAAACACATGCGTGTGAAGTCATGAGCCTTCTTCTTGCCACGGGAGTCACTCTCGTCGTCCTCCGTTTCCGAGTCCACATCGCTCATATTTACATTCTCTAGAGCGGCAAGGACCGGTGACAAACTTATGGTAGTTTGTCTTCTTGGGTTTTGCATCCTCTCACAGGAATGTCTTCGTGTCTCCTTCTCCTCCTTGCCCTTTAGCTTGGGGCACCTGGAGCGAATGTGGTTTGGCTCACCACATTCGAAGCACGTGATAGGTCCACTTCTCCTGCTATTCCTCTGAAAGCATCTAGGCCCCTAAAAATGGTTTTGGTAATTAATGATAATATGTGAATATGGGATTAACAAGTTTACTAAGAATGTGCAAGGTTAATTCCATTTGATGAACATGATGAAGCAAGGATGCATGCTAAAGGAAAATGTGAAGATCAACAAGGCTTAAAGTCAAGGTACAAATAGTCTAGGATCCTTTTCTATTTTACCGGTCTAAGGAGAATTGGTTGGTAGACCGGATTATAGGATAAATGCCGTACTATTAAGGGGATCACGACTAGTAGCTTGATAGCTTATTCTTGTGCCATATGGATCAACTTAGGATCATGCATGCATTTAAAATTGGACTTGAATTTAAGTTAGAATGAATTGATGCTTTAATTGCGAATCGGATGAACCAAGAAGGCTTAGCAATGGTTATACCGAATCGCGGTTGTTCCGATGATATTTGGCGGTTGCAAAATAACGATCGAGTGTAATCTCCTTTGAAAACCGTTTTTGAGAATCGGTTTGTACCAGCGTATAATCGGATGGACCGCATCCGGTTGTTCCAATGATATTTCAGTGGTTGCAAAATAACGAAGACGAGTGTAATCTCCTTTGAAAACCTCTTTTGAGAATCGGTTGTACCGCGACGTATAATCGGATGAACCGCAATACGGATGTTCAAATGTATTTGGCGGTTGTAAAATTCGAAACGATGCAAAATCTACGGTTTAGAAAACCTGAAATCGGACGATCCGGGTGTTTGCCTGCGGATGAACCGCAACTAAATCCAACGGCTATATCAGTGCATTTAATGCGTGTAACATAGCCGTTACTGTGCATTGAGCGTAGCGCGGTTGTACCGATGCTAACACGCGGTTGTTCCGATATGTCTTTGAAATTTGGGAACTTCTTCCCAACGGCTAGAATTGTTTGGTGGAGGCTATAAATACCTCCCCAAGCGCACAAGGGACAAGTTACAGTGCATTGAAGATATCTCAACCCTTGTGAGCATTGTGCATTCAATTCTACTCCTAATTTACTCTTGCATTCATTGAAAGGGAGATCAAGTGCATTCATCTTTAGTTGATTCATTGGCACTTGAGTAAAGTCAGCGAGGATCGTTGATCTATTCTCTTGGAGTGTTGCCGCACTCCTAGGCGGCAGTGGTGAAGCACGGTGATCTTCTCAAGTGAAGCTTGTGAGAAGACCGAGCAAGATTGTAAGTGGTTGGTGTTCACCATCTCGAGCGGAGGAAGAACAACCCAAGTGATCGAGGAAGGCTTAATTGTGGAGCCGGCTTGAGTGGTCAAGCTTCCTCAACGTGGACTAGTGAAGACCGGCAAGTCTTGATACCACGGAAAAACATCATTGTGTCTTGTGGTTATTTCTTGTCTTTACAATTCCGCACTTATATTTCTAGCTTGCTTATTGTAATTAAATTGCCTAGCTAGGAGCATAACTTGTTTAGACTAAGTCATTGAATTGGATAAATTGTTAATTTGTTAAAACTTTAAAACCTCCTATTCACCCCCCTCTAGTCGGTTATCCTTGATCCTACAAGTGGTATCAGAGCTTGGTCTCTCCGTTGTTGGACTTAACCGTCTAGGAGAGCAAGGATGGCTAGTGAGGGAATGGCTTTAGGAAGGGCTCCACTCTTTGATGGCACAAATTATGCTTATTGGAAAATTAGAATGACAATCTTTTTAAGGGCCATGAGTCCAAGCATTTGGAAAATCGTAAATGATGGTTACACTATGCCTCTTAATCCACTTGAACCCACGGATCAAGACACGCGTAACTCTCATTTAGATGCCCAAGCTATGAATGCTCTTTTTGGCGCTTTGAACGCGGATGAGTTCAATAGAGTGAGCAATTTGGAAACCGCTCATGCTATTTGGACAACTCTCTCGAAATCCATGAGGTACATCCACGGTCAAAGAAGCCAAATTGCATAAACCGGATTAAATATGAGACATTCATAATGTTGCCTCATGAAAACATCAATGAGATGTATTCAAGACTCAACAACATTGTGAATGAGCTCAAAGGCCTTAGGACTAACCTTTAGATGTTGATATTGTGCGCAAGATGCTTAGGGCTCTTCGACAAATATGAAACTTTGGTGGCGCTCTTCATCAACTCTCCCGAATTGCCAAGGATGACACCAAGGGCCTTTTGGGCAATCTCATCACAAATGAGTTGTTCAAGAAGGACAAAGAAGAGCTCGTGGAGACATCCTCCTCAAAGAAGAAAATTACCGCTTTCAAGGCCAAAGCGGAATCAAGTGATGATGAGGATGAAGGAGAAGATTCCGATGAGGAGTATGCACTCCTTGTAAGAAAAATGAAAAAGTTCATGAAGAGACGCCCCAATAGAAGCTACAACTTTGACAAATACAAGAAGGGACAATATTCAAGTGACAAGAAGAGTTATAGCAACATTCGATGCTATAATTGTGATGAAAAGGGCACATCTCATCTCGTTGCCCGCAAAGAAGGATGACAAGGACAAGTCATTCAAGAAGAAAGAATATAATGGCAAGAAGAAGCTTTTCAAGAAGCTTCACAAGGATGGCAAGAATGAAGCTCACATTGGAGAGTGGGATTCAAATGATGAATCAAGCGACTCCGACTCCGATGAGGATGAGTCTTCCAAGAAGAAGGGACTAGTTGGCATTGCTATCAAAGAAACTCCTTCATTATTCTCCACTCCTACATGCCTCATGGCAAAAGGAGATAAGGTAAAATCCATTGATAGTGATGAACCAACTTATGAAGAATTATTGGATATGCTTGATGAATTAAATGAATTTAATGGAAAGAGAAATCAAAATTTAAAGTCTTGAAGAAAGAATATCTCTCTCTAAAAGACTCTTTTGAGGAGCTAAAGAAAGCTCATGATTCTCTCATCTTAAAGAATATTGAAAAATCTCATTCACACATTGGAATTACTTGTGATTTAATGAATGAGATGTCTAAAGTAGATATTGCTTTAAATGAAAAATCCATGTCTAGCATTTCTACTTCATGTGATGATTTACTTGCCATGCCATGTTGCTCTAGTGATGATTCAATTGCTAGTTTAGCAAATACTTGTGATCCTTTACTTATTGTTGAGAACCATAAATTAAAAGAACAAGTCAATAAACTAAGCAAAAGCTTGGAAAGATGCTTTAAGGGTAAGGCCACCTTAGACAAGCTTTTGAGTGAGCAAAGGTGCTCATTCAACAAGGAAGGTCTCGGGTATGTGCCTAAGAAAGGTAAGAAGCTAAGCAAATAAACCCACAAGGTATGTGAGGAAAATGGTAAGTATTGCTATAAGTCTTAGGAAATAGGACATGTGCAACAAAATTGTCCTAAAGGTAAAATTGCATCTTTTGGTATATATGATTCATGCTATATGCTTAGAAAGACTAAGGATGGTAAAATACTTGCTCATTTTATTGGCACTTCAATTTTAGGCGCTAAAAGAATGCTATTTGGGTGCCTAAAACCTTGGTCACTAACCTCCAAGGACCCAAACAAATTTGGGTACCTAAAGAACTTGATTCTTGTTTTGTAGGTGAACTACAAGACCGGTGGAAAACATTGGGTGCTTGATAGTGGTTGCACTCAACACATGACCGGTGATAGAAAAATGTTCACCACATTCGAGAATGGGAAAGGAATGGACAAAATCACATTTGGTGACAATAGCAAAGGAAAGGTAATTGGATTGGGTAAAATTGCTATCTCAAATGACCTTTCCATTTCAAATGTATCTCTAGTAGAATCACTAAACTTTAACTTGTTATCAGTAGCTCAAATATGTGATCTAGGACTAATTTGTTCTTTCTCTAAAGAAGGTGTTACAATTTCAAATGAAAATGATGACTCTTTAATTTTTAAAGGATTTAGATTTGGAAACCTTTATTTGGTAGATTTCACTTCAAATGATTCATGCTTAAAAACTTGTTTGATGGCAAAAACCTCCTTGGGTTGGCTTTGGCATAGAAGGCTAGCTCATGTAGGAATGATTCAACTCAAAAAGCTTTTCAAACATGATTTAGTTGTTGGCTTGAAAGATGTGAAGTTTGAGAAAAACCGACTTTGTAGTGCATGTCAAGCCAGGTAAACAAGTCGCTAATTCTCACCCTTCCAAAAGTATCATGTCAACTTCTAGACCATTGGAACTCTTACATATGGATTTGTTTGGGCCAACAACCTATAAGAGTATCGGGGGAAATAGCTATTGTTTGGTTATTGTGGATGATTACTCTAGATATACATGGGTATTCTTCCTAGATGATAAAAGTGAAACCTCCGGAATTTTCAAAACTTTACAAAAAGGGCCCAAAATGAATTTGATTTCAAAATAAAGAAAATCCGTAGTGATAATGGTTCCGAGTTCAAAAATACTAAAGTTGAAGACTTTTGTGATGAACTTGGAATAAAGCACGAACTTTCCACAACCTACACCCCGGAACAAAATGGAGTTGTAGAAAGGAAAAATCGTACATTAATTGAAATGGCTAGGACAATGCTTGATGAATATAATACTTAGATAGTTTTTGGCGGAAGCAATTAACACCGCTTGTCATGCCATAAATCGTCTTTATTTACATCGTCTTTTGAAAAAGACTTCCTATGAGCTTCTTGTAGGAAGAAAACCGAACATCTCCTATTTTCGTGTCTTTGGTTGTAAATGCTATATTTTAAAGAAGGGTGTTCGGCTATCAAAATTTGAAAGTAGATGTGACGTTGGTTTCTTGCTAGGTTATTCATCAAATAGTAAAGCTTATCGTGTCTTCAACAAAAACTCGGTTTAGTTGAAGAAAAACATGATGTTCAATTTGATGAAACTAACGGCTCTCAAGAAGAGCATGAGAATTTGGATGATGTAGGAAATGAAGCTTTGAGAAGGGCAATGGAGCATATGCAAATTGGTGACATAAAGCCGAAGATGATTCATCATCCTCCACACAAGTTGAACCACCAACATCTTCTACAAACCAAGTTCAATTTGACAATAAGGAAGATGATCAACCATCTAACTTACCACCAAGAATCCACAATGCAATTGCTAAGGATCATCAATAGACCAAATATTGGGTGATGTAAGTAAGGGTGTTCAAACTCGATCTCGTGTTGCTTCTTTTTGTGAATATTACTCTTTTGTCTCTTGTATTGAGCCAAAGCATGTAGAAGAAGCACTTGAAGATCCGGATTGGGTGAATGCTATGCATGAAGAACTCAACAACTTCACCCGAATGAAGTTTGGACATTGGTGGATCGACCCAAGGAACACAACGTCATTGGTACAAAATGGGTTTTTAGGAACAAGCAAGATGAAAATGGTTTGGTTGTTGAAACAAAGCAAGATTGGTAGCTCAAGGGTATTCACAAGTTGAAGGTTTGGATTTTGGTGAAACTTTTGCTCCGTAGCTAGATTAGAATCAATTCGGATATTACTTGCTTTTGCATCATGCTTTGATATTAAATTATTTCAAATGGATGTTAAAAGTGCTTTCTTAAATGGTAAAATTTCGAACTTGTATTTGTTGAACAACCTCCGGTTTTGAAGATCCTAAAATCCAAATAATGTCTATAAACTCTCTAAAGCGCTCTATGGCCTTAAACAAGCTCCTAGAGCATGGTATGAACGACTTAGAGATTTTCTAGTCTCAAAAGGATTCAAAATTGGGAAGATTGATTCAACCTTATTTACTAAAGTTATAGATGATGATTTCTTTGTATGTCAAATTTATGTTGATGATATTATTTTGGGTCTACTAATCAAGATTTTTGCAAAGAGTTTGGTGATATGATGTCTAGGAATTTGAAATGTCGATGATTGGAGAATTAAGCTACTTCCTTGGATTCCAAATCAAGCAACTCAAAGATGGGACCTTCGTGAGCCAAACCAAGTATGCAAAAGAATTGATCAAGAAGTTTGGTATGGAGGATGCAAAACCCATCAAGACTCCCATGGCAACAAATGGTCATCTTGACTTAAATGAGGGAGGTAAATCGGTAGATTTAAAGCTTTATAGATCTATGATTGGTAGTTTGCTTTATCTTACCGCATCTAGGCCCGATATCATGTTTAGTGTTTGTATGTGTGCTCGCTTTCAAGCAAATCCAAAAGAATGTCATTTAATGGTCATTAAAAGAATTCTAAGATATTTAAAGCATTCCTCTAGCATTGGCCTTTGGTTCGAAAGGTGCTAAATTTGACTTAATTGGATATTCGGACTCCGATTATGCGGGATGCAAAGTGGATAGAAAAAGCACCTCGGGTAGTTGTCAATTTTTAGGAAGATCTTTAGTATCATGGTCATCCAAGAAACAAAATTCCGTAGCCCTATCCACCGCCGAAGCCGAATATGTTTCCGCGGGAAGTTGTTGTGCTCAATTGCTATGGATGAGGCAAACATTGATGGATTATGGAATTAAAGCGAAAAAATGCCTCTTTGTGTGACAATGATAGTCTTTGTGAAAATTGCTAATAATCTGTTCAACACTCAAGAACCAAGCATATAGATATTCGCCACCATTTCTTGAGAGATCATGTGATCAAGGAGACATTGAAATTAGCCACATAAGAACCAAGACCAATTAGCGGATATTTTCACCAAGCCATTAGATGAAGGCCGCTTTTGCAAATTGAGGAATGAATTAAATGTCATAGATTATTCAAACATTGTTTAAATTTTTGTTATTACGATTGCTTTTTATTTGGTGTTATTTGAATATTTTGTAAAAGAATTTCTCAAATCTCATATTAAATTCACTATAATTATAAAAACTATGTTCATATATAATCTTGATATATTATATGCATAATGATCCTAAATGATGTTTTATTGAGTGTAAATCTAAGGATCATTTGCAATTATTCAAAATCCCAAAGAAATCGAGCTTTATCAAAATCCCGGGACAATCGGTACATCGGAGTTATGCGAGCGATGCGTCATGATGCGGATCATCGGCGTTATAATAGCGAACGTCCGCTTTCCTTTTGACCTTATCACTCCAATGCTCGTCAGTTTTTCTTTTCATCTCGGTCCGCTCGGGTTCCTCTCTCTCGGTAGGCGCCTCTCAAAACCCTCTCTCAAATCGAGTGATTCTCTCGGTGGATCTCCAAGTCCTTGCATTTCCGGTGCTCTCCTTCCTCAAATCTCAAGGTAAAACATCTCTTGATTCGAGTTTTACCGCATTTGGAGCACTCTAAGGCGCTTTTAGGGTTTCTTGTCAATGCGATTGATATCTAGAAATCTAATTGGGCAAAAGTGCTTCCTTGGTGTCCTATGGCCCTTGCGCATCCAGTTCTAGCACTCACTCTCTTAGATTCCATCAAAATCTGGAGATTCTTCAACCCTAGTTTTGGTCGGGACAATCGGACGTTCGGTTCTTGAGGGCGAGCGACCGCGATTCGGACGTTCCGCCACATAACGGCGGATGATCCGATTATCTGTGAACCGTAAATTGTCATTTCTTTCAATTCAATTCAATTCAAATCTGTTCCTTGACATCTTATAATCACTCCAATCTCGTATAGATGCCTAGAATGCGAGGAACATCCAAGAAGTCTCGAGGATCGTCAAGACAAGGGTCTTGGCACCTCAACCTCCACGCAAATTGGAAGAGTTCAACCCGACATTCTGTTCGTCAAACTCGGAACATTGACGGAAGACCTGCGAGGAAAAGGAAAGGAAAGAGACCCACTAAAGCGAATCGGACAATAGCTCGGAAGTAAATCAATTGAGGAGCTGAATCAGAAGAAGAAGAAGAAGAAGAGGAAGTTCCTCCAGGACGCAGAAGATGATGATTTGGTTGATCCTCAGGGACTCCTCTTGACCTACATCTTACGTCGTGAGATGACTATGCCATCAAGCGCCATGTCAATCAATATCTTACGAAGAATGACACATTAAATCCAAAATTCCACACAATCTTTCAAGAGCAAGTGTATGAGCAAATATATAGTAGGCACAAGAAATTTGCCGATCATAAATGGATTAATGGCCTAATATTAATACCTTGGACAAATACGATGGAGTCTATCGACTTTTCTACAATGTGGGTCTTCATGATCTTGTGGGCATAAAATGAATTATGATGACAAGATCATTCGACGCTTTATGCCACCTCGCATATGTCCCATGACTTGAAGACTTTTAGATGGTGGTGGTGTCGAAATGTGGAAAGCACCAAAGAGGAATTTGCGAGAGTGTTGAGAATTCATCCAACTCTTGGGACAAAATCTTTGAGAGTTGACCCTACTTGTTCTGCTTGGGCGGGCATTATGACTCTTGACCAAATGCAAGTTAGGGACAATTCTTGGATTGAAGCAGTGAGCATGATTAATGGGATAATTAATCATACTTTCTACCTAAGAGTGGGAATTTCGATGCGATGACGAGGGCATGTTTGGAACATGATAGATCATATTGTGGAGGGAGTTAAATTTGATGTAGTGGATGTTATTCTTCAAGGCATAGCCTCCTCCAAGAATGACAGAGTTAAAAGGATTTATTATGCTCCTTACATCATGGCATTGATTGTTAGAAAGATCGAGTACCGTGGTGGTTTGGGATCTACTCACAAGCCATATAAACCACGAGATGCCATTCCTCCTCAACAAGTCTCTGAGGATGCCCTCGCCGAGGTTGTTGCTCCTCCTCTTCTTGCTATGCACGATGCAAGTGCTCTAGCGCAAGTACTTCAAAATCGTGATCTATTATCGAGACTTTGCGTGCAATGAAGGTGAACAAGTTGCCTTCGAGGATGAGACTCGTCATAGGCTTCTGGGATGGCGGCTATCCAAAATGACTTCTTTGATGAGACTCATAACAGTTATCGGCTTTGTCCGAGGGCCTAAATGACTTAGAACATTTTCTCAAGACCCTCGGCGTTATGTTCGCCGACCTCCTCGATCGCCCAAGGGTCCTTCTTCTAGGGCAGTGCACCTACCTCGGCGCCCTCAGTGCACCCATCGAGTTTGGGCTCCGGCTCCTCGGCTCCTACCACCCTCTCGGTATCTCGGGATCCCGCCCTCTGTGTCGGCTTCTCGGATCTGCACGATTCGACTCACTTTCTTTGCTTCTCTGCTCCGGCTCCAGGACCAGCTTCTTCCTCTCAGGACCCCCCTGTTTGATGCTTTTTGGTACTTTGATGCCAAAGGGGGAGAAATTGTGAAGATGTGAAGACTTAGTTTTAGGGGGAGCTATGGGCTTATGTGAATTTATATGTGTTTTGTAAAACTGGTTGATTGTTGATCTATTTTGTGCCTGTAATAGTTGGTAACTTTTGTTGAACTTGTGGAATGTGGTTATGTCTTATTATCTTCTCATGCAATGCAATCTGAATTATTTGACATATCTTATACTGTATTGCTTCCTCAAGTTCATAAATACAAAAGAAACTCCGCCAAAATCTTCAATTCTTTACATATGCTTGCAAATTATTTACTATCCATATGCATTTGTTTAGGGGGAGTCTTCTTTTAATTGGATTTGACAAGAAAAATAATTCTCAAAATTTACTTATGCTCATTGCAAAGATTATTTTACCTGTCAAAAGACTTCAAAAGAATATACACTCTTAGTATATTCAAAACAACTTTTCTCACATATTAAGTGTGTTGTCATCAATTACCAAAAGGGGAGATTGAAAGCATCTAGGCCCTAAAAATGGTTTTGGTAATTAATGATAATATGTGAATATGGGATTAACAAGTTTACTAAGAATGTGCAAGGTTAATTCCATTTGATGAACATGATGAAGCAAGGATGCATGCTAAAGGAAAATGTGAAGATCAACAAGGCTTAAAGTCAAGGTACAAATAGTCTAGGATCCTTTTCTATTTTACCGGTCTAAGGAGAATTGGTTGGTAGACCGGATTATAGGATAAATGCCGTACTATTAAGGGGGATCACGACTAGTAGCTTGATAGCTTATTCTTGTGCCATATGGATCAACTTAGGATCATGCATGCATTTAAAATTGGACTTGAATTTAAGTTAGAATGAATTCAGTGCTTTAATTCTGGAATCGGATGAACCGAAGGCTTAGCAGCGGTTGTACCGAATCGCGGTTGTTCCGATGATATTTCGGCGGTTGCAAAATAACAGTACGAGTGTAATCTCCTTTGAAAACCGTTTTTGAGAATCGGCTGTACCGCGCGTATAATCGGATGGACCGCATCCCGGTTGTTCCAATGATATTTCAGCGGTTGCAAAATAACAGTACGAGTGTAATCTCCTTTGAAAACCTCTTTTGAGAATCGGCTGTACCGCACGTATAATCGGATGAACCGCAATACGGATGTTCCGAAATGTATTTGGCGGTTGTAAAATTCCAGAACAGATGCAAAATCTCTGGTTTAGAAAACCTGAAATCGGACGATCCGGGTGTTTGCCTGCGGATGAACCGCAACTAAATCCAACGGCTATATCAGTGCATTTAATGCGTGTAACATAGCCGTTACTGTGCATTGAGCGTAGCGCGGTTGTACCGATGCTAACACGCCGGTTGTTCCGATATGTGCTGAAATTTCGGGAACTTCTTCCCAACGGCTAGAATTGTTTGGTGGAGGCTATAAATACCTCCCCAACTGCACAAGGGACAAGTTACGAGTGCATTGAAGATATCTCAACCCTTGTGAGCATTGTGCATTCAATTCTACTCCCAATTTACTCTTGCATTCATTGAAAGGAGATCAAGTGCATTCATCTTTAGTTGATTCATTGGCACTTGAGTAAAGTCAGCGAGGATCGTTGATCTATTCTCTTGGAGTGTTGCCGCACTCCTAGGCGGCTTAGTGGTGAAGCACGGTGATCTTCTCAAGTGAAGCTTGTGAGAAGACCCGAGCAAGATTGTAAGTGGTTGGTGTTCACCATCTCGAGCGGAGGAAGAACAACCCAAGTGATCGAGGAAGGCTTAATTAGTGGAGCGGCTTGAGTGGTCAAGCTTCCTCAACGTGGACTAGTGAAGACCAAGCAAGTCTTCGATACCACGGAAAAACATCATTGTGTCTTGTGGTTATTTCTTGTCTTTACAATTCCGCACTTATATTTCTAGCTTGCTTATTGTAATTAAATTGCCTAGCTAGGAGCATAACTTGTTTAGACTAAGTCATTGAATTGGATAAATTGTTAATTTGTTAAAAACTTTAAAAACCTCCTATTCACCCCCCTCTAGTCGGTTATCCTTGATCCTACATCCTCACCTTGTTGTACGCTCTCGTGAATTTGGTGGATAGGAGGGCTAAGTCATCCTCGGGTAGTTTCTCAAGTTGCTCATCGCTCAAAGAATACAAAGCAGATAATGA
Organism: Hsuehochloa calcarea; assembly: GCA_036346395.1. Classification (NCBI taxonomy): domain Eukaryota; kingdom Viridiplantae; phylum Streptophyta; class Magnoliopsida; order Poales; family Poaceae; genus Hsuehochloa; species Hsuehochloa calcarea. Next base: position 25,997,340 of record CM070608.1, on the reverse strand, counting down.
AAAACCAGATGGGCTACAATCGAGAGAATCAGACGAACAACCCTTGGATTTGTCGACCACTAATGCCATCGACTCTGTCTTGGGGAGACGCGAGATAAAATCAATCTCATGCGTCTTCAACCTCGAGTATAGCTTATCCATGGTAAGCTCACTCATGATAGTGTTGTCATTGATGGAAGTGATCTTCATTCCCCAGACCTTCACATCAAGAGCACCCAAAAGCTGGCGTGCATTTTCAGACTCAGAAAAGACCAAGTCAACAGCGCGGAGATCATGAAGAATCTTAGAAAATCTTCCCCACAGCTCATCCAAAGACTCACGGGCCTTTGCTCGATCTTAGAGTATACTTTCTTGAGTGGTTACTCTCACTTCCTTGATCGCGATGGACCCTTCGTGATAGTCACAAAGAGTCGCGGATCTCATGAGTAGACCACAAGTGAGCAACACGCTCAAACTCGGATCGACTAAGGCCTTGGATCAAATAATTCGAGCCTTCTTTGTTGGACTCCACATCCGGAGTGATCATATCGTCATCATTGCCACGACATAAGGGTTTTTTTTACCTTAAGCCAAATAGCGTGCCCTTGAGCCTCGATATACGCTTGCATACGAGCCTTCCAATATGCAAAGTCAACTCCATCAAAATATGTGGCTTGGTTGAGTACTTGTCGGTCGTCATGGCTCCAAAGACGGTTAAGATCTATGAGAAGAGCTAACCGGCTCGATACCACTTGTAGGACCGTAAAAAGGCGACTAGGGGGTGAATAGGCGCTTTCTCAACTTTCTCGCCTAAATCAAATTCAACACGAACTTTACTCCTGTAGCTATGAAAGCTAAGAAGATCGAGAAGCGCGCGATGGAAGCCTTGTGTCAATTCGATAACCCCGCTCAACCACACGACACACAAGTGGAGAAATGAACTCACTGCTCGGATCGATATGGCGGTCGGACCGGCCGACACAAAGCGGTTGAACCGACGTTTAACGGTGGTCGGACCGGCTACTAATCGGCGATCGGACCGTTGGATATCGGTTCGACCTGGCGATCGAAGCGATTCGAAAGCGGGCGGTCGGACCGCCGTTGTAAAACCGGTCGAACCGATTTGATCAAGATCTTGAAAAACTAAGCCCAAATCCAAAACGAAATTTGATGCAACTTTTGATTCAACCAATGAAACTTGACCAAATTTCGAGCACACCTCCCTAAGGATATTAGAGACCTATTTATAGCAACGATCTTTCAGATCCACTTCGTAGAAACGATCTCTTAAGGTTTTACCGAAGAAGTGCACAAACAATAGAACTATGAGAATCTTGATTCAAGACTTGCTTGTGGGGGTTGATGATCTAGATGACTCTAGGAGTATTCCCACACATCAAAGCAAGATAAAATAGGTCAAAAGACCAATCTTAAACCCTTGAATCAAGGAAGCACCAAAATCATTCAAAAGAGAGAAGAACACAAAGGGGACAAATGATCTTTCAAGTAAGCATCACAAGATTGATTGCTCACACTAGATGCTTACAAAGCCACTCCAACAAGGAGGACAAGAGCTCACACAAGAGCACACTCACAATCTCTCCAAACCCTAGCTTCTCCTCTCCTCTCCTCCAAACCCTAGAAAATGAAGAAGGGGGCGAAATGAATGCTTGGGAGTTTTACATCTCCCCCTTTCTTTTTATAGGAGAGGCCTAGGGGTTCACTTTTGGGACCCACTCACACATGGGACCCACACACACATAACTATTGAAGCAATCGCCTGCTTCACGACGTGTCGGTTGATCAGCGTCTCTCAACACGTCGCCAAGTCCCTCGCGTCCGAATCCCATCGGAACCTCCTAGGGACTTGCACCGACTTCCGCACCGCTTGATCCAACCAGCTGTACCGAACTACCCGTTCGATCCATCTTGCCCATTTTGCACCATGCTTGAGTCACACGACCTCACCCGGCATCCGTGATCGTTCTGGACCTCAGCTCTCCAAGCGTAGTCCCGATCCACCTCACCGTTGGCGTCGTTGACACGCAAGCCACCGCCTGCGACAATAGACAAACAAATCGTTCCGAGAACAAGTTCTTCACAACTTGACCGACGTTAGTTCCACAATGCAATATGCAACAATAAAGCATTGAAGTTCATACAATAAACACATTCAAATCAACTCAATGCCAACTTGGCTATCCTCCAAGTCATCGTGGTCCGACCAGCCCCACAAAGGCCGGTCGGACCGATTCCAGGACGGTCGGACCGATTTCACAACGGCGGTCGGACCGCCAAAAGACTTAGCCAAATTTTCACTCGAAATTCGAAACCTTCGGAAATTTCAAGCCGAATAGAACTTTGATTTGGAGCTCCAAAATGATGTGACCACATCCGGAGACTCCCCTCACTTGCCTACACAACCTATTTTTGGCTCAAATTTAAAACCACTTTTCTTTTGGCGGTCGGACCGGCCAAGCCTTTGCCGATCAGACCTTCCCAATGGCCGGTCGAACCGCCCGTGACCTGACAGCCCTGGAGCAAACCCGAAAACGCGAGATTTTGCAAACCAACAAAGCCATTACCAATTGACTCATCATCATGAGATCGTGCACATATCCTTACGATATCCACATCATTCATATAAACAACATAATCATTTGGGATGACAAATCTTCTCTCCTGCTGTGATCTTCTATTAGGTTCATCAGCAATTGCAGGAGGCTGCTGAGGCTCATCATTAGGTACGATATTAGGAATTTCAGAGACCTCAACAGTTGGTGTAACAACAGTATTCGGTACTAGAGGTACAACCTCCTGAAGCACATGAATAAAGGTCTCTAGGATAAGCGGTGAAGGAACATAAACCCGCTTCTCTTCAAGATCTATTTTCCTAGGCTCCAGGTCCTCGTTATTTTCTAAGAACACAGTGTGCCTTCTTTCTACAAACTTAGTTATCCTATCATGGCAGTAAAACCGATACCCTTTAGATCTTTCAGGGTACCCAATAAAATGGCAACTCGCTGTTTTAGGATCTAATTTCCCAATATGTGGATTAAATATCTTAGCTTCAGCACAAAAACCCCACACTTTTAAATATTTTAAACTCGATTTCCTCCCAGTCCATAATTCATAAGGTGTTTTAATCACTGATTTACTGGGAACCCGATTAGGAATATGTGCAGCTGTCTTTAGTGTTTCTATCCACAAACCAGTTGATAAAGTAGAATAGCTAAGCATGCTCGTACCATATCCATAAGTGTATGCAGTTGCGTCTCTTAGCTACCCCATTCTCACGAGGTTCACTTGGTGTGGAATATTGGGCAACAATGCCATTTTCCTGAAGGAACTTCGCGAAAGGGCCAGGAATTTGCCCATAAGGGGCATGTCTCCCATAATATTATCCCCCACGGTCCGATCTTACCACTTTAATTCTTAGGTTGTGCTGATTTTCAACTTCAACCTTAAAGATTTTGAATTTGTGAAGTGACTCAGATCGGTCCTTAATGGGAAAGATATAACTATAACGGGAGAAATCATCGGTGAATGTGATGAAAGAATCAAAACCATCCACTGATGTCACAGGGAAAGGACCACAAATATCAGTATGAATTAATTCTAAGAGTCATGTGCTGTGAGTGGCTCCCTTCTTTATTTGCTTTACATATTTTCCTTTAATGCAATCAATGAAGTGGTCTGAGTCAGAGAAATCTAATGGGTGGAGAATTTCTTCCGTAATGAGACACTCCATTCTTCCTTTCGAAATGTGGCCTAAACGACAGTGCCACAGTTTCGATGAAGTCTCATTATTCTTTTATGCTTATTATCATACACATTCAAAGATACACGACACTCAGTAAGGGAAAGCATATAGAGCTTATTTTGTCTAAAAGCAAAACCAACATCATTTGAATTAAATGTAATAATACATTTATTGTTACCAAAATTACATTTAAAACCATCATCGTCCAATAAAGAAATCGAAATTAAATTCCTCCTTATGGAAGGAACATAAACTACATTATTGAGACGAAGTATGAAGCCGCTATCTAAGACTAATGAAACAGATCCAACTGATTCTACTTCAGCTTCTTTTCCATTCGCGACTCTAAGACTTCGCTCCCCCTTTCTTAGTGTTCTCGCGGTAAGGAATCCCTGTAAAGAGTTGGTAACGTGCACAGTTGCACCTGAGTCAATCCACTAAGAATTAAGGGAGAAATCAGCATAAAGAGTTTCATCAATGAACGTTATAGTATCATTACCCTTCTTGGCGAGCCACTTTAGAAAACCAACACAATCTTTCTGAAAATGTCCTGGCTCCTTGCAGAAGTGACATGTATTCCCATTAAGAGCTCCAGCGGGAGCAACATGGGGCTTAGGTGCATTGTGCGCCTTAGGCCCTGACTTATCTGAATTCGGGGAGAATTACAGTTTTTTCTTGGATTTGAAGTTCCCTTGGAACTTCCATTTGTTGGACCCGCTAACTTGATGCACAAAGTTTTTCTTTTCGGTCCTTATTCTCTCTTCCTCCTAGACACACATGACGATTAAATCGCTCATGCTCTATTTTTCTTTCTGAGTATTGTAATTTATCTTAAATGCAGTGTAATCAGAAGGTAGAGAAGTCATAATAAAATAGACCAGAAAACCATCAGATATTGCCATGTCCATGCCCTTGAGCTTTTCAGCCATATCGGTCATCATCATGGTATGTTCTCTTATGTTCCTGGACCCACAAACTTAACGGACAAGAGCCTCTGGATTAAAGTACTAGCATAAACTTTAGTGGAGCCTTTGAATTTCTCCTCAACTGAAGACAAGTACTCCTTAGCATTTTCGGAATCCGGGATTGCTCCACTGATCCCAACTGAGATAGAGGTCTTCATAATCATTAGTGACAGGCGGTTGGACCGCTCCCATTTTTCAGCATTAGCATCATAAATTTTATTTTTCTCATCATAATTGTCCTCACCGACGGTGGGGGGAACGGGAGCGGGCACCCTTAATGCATAGTCAAGGTCCAAAACTCGAAGGACAACTTGAATTCTTTCTTTCGAAGTGAAAAAAATGCTTCCCGTAAGCTGCTCAATTTTGTCAATTATGGTGGCAACATTCGAAGCATTAATCGCTGAACATTAAAAAACAAGGAAAAAAATTAGAAATAACATAAAGATGTAGTGCATGCGATTAACCCTACGTTGGTCTGATTAACAACATGCAAAACTACATTTCTAATCCATATCACCGTTGGGCAAAAAATGAAAAAGAACTTAACAATTTAATATGACGACACATGACTACAAACAATATTTGGTCAAGATGTAATCATGTGCATACATAATGCCAAAATAAAACATAAAAATCTCTAATCAAAATATCTTGTTGGTTCAATTTTAATTAGAGACAATGATACACTGTTGTTTGGGCAATTAACATTACTTTAAAAAATCACTTTAAAAATCCCTTTATTTAGGTTGCGACTAGCCGCCTCCTCTCGACTTTGTAACATCCCGTAAAAGGATTTGTGTTTCAAATGTAAGAAAATACGAAGCAATTAAAACTTTTCTTGCATCTTGAAACCCCTGGTCATTTTTGTAATTCTTGTGAAGAGAATTATGGAAAATCAAATTCAAATCCTCATTTGAATCTAATCCAAAATATCCTTGGCATTAATCTTGTGCCTAACCCTTGGAGATATTTCTCCTGAGTTCTAGGGAGGCTTGGCAACACCTCTGAATTATCTCATGATTTTTTAGCAATTATTTGATAATTTGTGGGGCGAGTCAAAGCTTGGTCAAACCCTAGCTTTCACCTTCCGGAATTTCTGGAGGAAAATTCAGTACATTAAAGTCTCTGGAAATTTTATGTGAGGTCCCTCCTGCTGTCAGCAATCTCCAGTTAAAATTTCGTAATTTTTGGAGCTTGCTTGCTGCCTTAAATAGATCCTCAAAAATCAGTTATTCAAGTTCAAACCCTAACTGGTTTACACTATTAGTAGGTTCGAATCGGACTCGGGCTCGAGCCACTTGACTCGGTCCATCCACTAGCCGTGTCAACTTTCGGTCGTCGGGCGCTAGGGTCGTGGCCGTTGGATCGGTATCGCACGGTCTTGACCACCGAACGAATGGAGTCGTTGTGAACCGCCCGGTCTGACTCACCGTTGGATCGGCATTGAACGGTCTTCGACCAGGCGAACGCTGGGATCGCTTCAATTCGCGCGATCCAGCCCAGCCGTTCGATTTCAATCCGACGACCACCGAGTCGTCTCCTTCCTCTGTCGCGCAAGACGCATGAGCTCCCGCCATGGCGCGGCGCAGAGGAGAAAAGCGGTGGCGTGCAGTCCACTCTATGTCCACCTTTAAACGGCTAGCTCTGAACGCATTAAATGCCTGTCGCGCTCATCCCTCAGAGGGCCATGACTCATCTGCTCCCATCGCTCTCAAGTGCTCTCATGGCAGTGTTGATCCGACTAGAAAACCCGGCCGTTGCTCACTGCCATTGCTCTATTTAAGCTCCTTTTCTTCACCCTTCGTTTCTTTTAGCACTTCCGCAACTCCATTAGCACTCACCACTTGCTTGGCTGCGATCCTCGCAATCTCTTCGACCGCCATTGTTGAGTGTGGAGCTTCGGTGGAGGCGGTGCAGCGGGGGTTTTCTTCTTCAAGTCTTCGCCCCCTCTGCTCCCCCTTTACTCTTTGGAGCTTAACTCTCACTCGGTTTGGTTCTCTCTTTGCCCAGGTCGCTGTGGCCTAGCGAGAACCTTACCGCCGCCGTTCGGATACTGTCACGGAGCCACTCAGTGGGTCTCGATCGTTTCTTCAGCTCAGGTAATTTCACCTTGCCCTGTAGGAGCTTAGGTGTGTTTTCGCTTTTCTTTTGGTATGGTTCGTTCGGGAGCCCTCCCGAGCCATACCTACTCGGCCGCACTCAGTGGTGCGTACCACCGTAGTGACCATACTCAGGCCGATCTTGGCGCGGTCGAACCCTTCAACTTTTAGACACTCATTCACGCTTTGGTTGGCGCCGCTATGGTCGGAGGCGCGCGAGCCAGCGGCAAAGCGTCGGAGGCGTTACTCGTGGTCGGATTTTGACCGATTACCTAGCTTAGTCGTAAGCTCTACTACGACGTGTAAATGGTCGTAGGTCTTACTACGACTATGCGAGGGCATGAGTCCTTCACGACTAGTACCCGGTCGTAAGTTCCATTACGACTTGTACCTAGTCGTAAGTTCTTCTACGACCCTTAGCGGTCGTAAGTTCTTCCACGCCGGAACTTAGTCGTAAGACTTGCTACGACTACGTCATAGTCGTAGGTTTCTTTTACGACCACTACGGTCGTAAGACCTTCTTCGGTCGTATCTTTGGCATTAAGAATCCAAATCAATTGGTTCTTGTTGCTAAATTCTTTATAGATTATGCTCTATATCGTAACCTTTTGAATTTTTGGAGAAAGTTTCTTTGTTGAGTCTTTGCGTTTTATTCGTTCTTATCGGTTGCTTTCCGATTTCTCGTTAGGATCAGAAGAGCACATTGACAACATAAGTGATCCCACTACATCTTGACCCATGACAAGCGAGCAAGCGGTTTGATCATGTTCAACCCATTATTTTCAAGTCTACTATATTGCTTTCAACTCGTATGTATGCATTGCTATTTTGTTGTTAAAATACGGTTAGTGCCCTATAGTTGCATAATCTGTAGGACTTGTTTATCCTCTACTACCATGAGCTTAGGTTATTGGCTGTGGTCAGAGTTCGATGGATGGATTCCGGTCACTTAGTAGCTTCCGAATTGAAATTGCTTAGACATGTATAGTTTCGGTAGTACTGGGCGATCATCGATTGTAGTCGATGATCTTGAACACACACTTAAGTATTACATCATTACGACCAGCACTTGTGCTTTGTTATTTTGTAAAGTCAAAATCTGAAAATAGAAAACCAATTTGGACTTGGGCAAGTGGTCGGATGGTGGGTTATTGGGTTTGTGGATGTCTTGCCTAAGTCAACAAAGACCGAACATCTTGTTACACTAAACCAAGCATTTTTGCGTGCTAACCATGCGAGAGGGATATGAGACCTCTCTTGACTTAGTACTTTGGCGTGGGTTATCTCCGAGTCGCGAGGAGGGGTTGTGTGTGTTGTGTGAAACATGATATGTGGTCGTGTTCTTGTGTTGGGTGTGCGGTGGTGGAGATTCCGGGTAGGCTCTCCACCTCGAGGAGCGTCGTAGTTGTCCGAGGTTTTACCCGGGAAGGGTAGTTGACCGAGGCTTTACGATGACTCCGACACAACGTATGAGTTTCTATCCATACGGGCGGCTCGTGAATAATTCACAATATTGGAAACGTCTCGTAAGACTTAGCCGTCTTCAGCATACCTTGAAGTGTGCTTAATAGCTTGGCAAAAGGCGATGCGGCGTGTGGAGTGCAGTGGTACACCCTGCGCAGGATAAAACTATTCGAATAGCCTCGTCCTAGGTTATGGACACGCTTGGGGAGGTCTTCCAAGAGTTAGACTACAACCTTTTAAACTAAAATTTGACATGGGTGGTATGAATGGGTAATTCATGCTATTGTTGTGGTGACTAAGGGTTTAGTCACTTCGTGATTGTTGTTCTCTCTATCTCTTTGTTATATTGTGGTCTTTTACGATTATTTGAACATTAAAAACTGATTTGGTAACTTGCTTTCAAATGTATTACATTATTGCAAATAAGGATTGCTTTATTTGAAAATGAAACATCAGAGTCTCCACTCAAAAGCTTGCATGTAGCATATGTACAGTCACATTTACTCTACGTAAGTCTTGCAGTACATTCAAAGTACTCACCCGGCTTTCTTTGGGCTCTTTATTATTGGGGAGGAAGGTGAGCCACAAGGGCCTCACTTTTGTGAAATGTCTTTGTGGATTCGACGACTAGCTTGGCGGTCCGGTCGGTTGCCTTGTGGGTTAAGGGCACACTGGTCGGCTCTTTTGTTTGTAGCCATCTTATGGCGCTTTTGCTTCATTGTTAAATTTCCTTATGTATATGTCTTTTAGCCATCGGCCTCTCCTTTGTAATAACTATCTTCTATTTATGTTATCTTCTGGATTGTTGTTTTTTGCTTCGGTTCTATGTGAATGAATGGAATTGATGCAAGAACTTTGTAAAGAGGTGTGTATACTGCATTTCTGGGAAGTATACATGTCTCGAGTCTCGGATTATCTGATTTGTGATGCTAGGGCCGAATGGATGGTTAAGCATTACAAGCCCGATAAACCGGGGTCTCACACGGCTTTGCTTGACCGCTTCTAACGCACGTGATGCCGGCCCAAACGTCGAAACGGTGATAACCGTCGGATCTGATCGGATGGCTGAAATCGCTCGCGTGTCGTTATTCAGCCGGATGGATCGGACGCGGGCCATCGGATTTGAATGGAGAACCGAGATGCAACGCGTTGCCAGCCGGACGAAACGACGTGAACCGCTCGATTCCATCGGACGGCTAAGAGCAAAAATCGCACGGCTTAAAAAGGGCTGGTGGACGCCCGAACCCTAACCCTAGAAACATATCTCCCGTCTCCTCCAAAAACTCTGCGCAACGGCGTGAGACGCGCGAGCGAAATCGCAGCAGCGGCGATTCTGTCAGCGACGCCGCTGGAGGGGAAGGCCGGAGCGGCGGGTTGAGGCGGCGCGACATGAAGAGGTGGCACCCCCGCATCCCTCCTCGCCGGAGCGCACGTGCGACCGAGGTCGCGCGCGCAGCCGTCGAGTAGAGCGATGGTGGTGCCCGAGACCGGAGGAACCACGGCGGTCTCCCAAAAATTGTAAGTATTCCGCCACACTTATTGATTCGATCTGAGTTTGAGGATTGGGGATTGGGGTTTTGAGGGTACGGGATGTCATTAGGGTTTGATGAGGGTTCGGATCCTCCTTCTAAGATGCTAACCCGAGCCAACAAAACTTAGATCGGCCGGGCAAGACCGGTCGGGACTGATAGGGTTCAAAGATGAACTAGGGTGCTCTGATACCAAATGTAAGCTTTAACTGAGGGTAAAACTTAATCTAGACAAGGATTAACCCTAGCTCGAAGATGAACACCTAATCTAGAGCATTAATACGGAAACATGATTACATACCAGAGCTTGAAGATGCCATCTTGGCTCAGAAAGCCGGTCGGAAGTCGTAGAAGTAGGTTGATGGCGGCGGCGCCGTGGAAGCGACGGAGGTGTTCGGACTTCGTCCACCCTAGCGCCTGTAATAGATCGGATTTGTTAGGGTTTTGTGGCCTTGACTCACTCAGATAAAAGTCAGCCGAGACCCTCTTTATTATGTGGCGCTCGGTGAACGGGACCGATACCAAGATTGGTTATCCCCCCAAAATCAGGGCGCATAGTAGGGGCGTTGCCTCCATTGAATCTCGGATGCAGTTAGCCGAGATCAACCCAACAGCACACAGGGAACGACATTTTAAATTTTTAGTAAGTTTAACAAACCAGAGGACAATATGGAAACCATATGCTGTCCATATTTCGCTCAACAGAGTTAGCCCGGGTTCTACGTTCGAGCCTTCGATCATTATATGAAACTATTTCACACTCTATACGTATAACGTGGGACTAAAGCTAACACTACCATATATTTGCGGCACGGCCAACTTAACTTAGTGTTTGTTTGAACAGGAGATGGGATAGTCTCGTACCAGATGATTCGGGAAATAAGCTAGTTCACCTATTTGGTTCGGTGAATGTGACCAATAGATTTAATACAGAGTCGTTCCATCGACTCGAATACTGAGCTGAGATCATGTACCGTGGTGTCTTAGCATGAGGTGTTACATATGTATGGTGGGCAGTCATCCGCTGTTTTTTCTTCCTTTTTTGGAGGAAGCCATCGGCTAGCTGCATGTTAATTCAGGTGCAACGTTGCGACCAGGCAAGATTTGGATGATCGGTGCACAGTAGAGAGAGGATGACAAGCAAACAAAGAGGACATAGAAGAAAGAGTTTCCGATCATTATGGGGCAGAACCAAATGGTGTAAGCCCTTCTCAACTTACACACCCTCTCAACGATGATTTACACCCACCTCCTTTAATTGATTACCATCGTTCAATAAAGTCAGTACGAATGATGTGCATATAAGGCTTGTGCGCATAGCATTGACGTCGACTAAGTTAAATAAATACAGGACGAGCCTAGCCCAAGTGTGGATGCAAGTGACGGACTCGACACTAAATTCATTTTAGTGTCACATACAGTCGGTCTATGGAGTTTGTTCTATAGAAATTGCTATATAATTTTCGATAGTTTTTTGAAATCAAAACTGTCATTTTTCTGTTCGTTAGATATACTTTGAGATTTGTATTTTTTTCTATTCGATGAATTGGGTCTGAATTTATTATAATTTTTCTTTGAAACATAACGGGTTCACCACATTACCGTATTTTATTGGTATATAACTTTATTTTTTTTATCTTTGTTTTTGCTCGATCTATCAAAGTACATATGAATAACATAACTGGTTCACTACATTGCCGTATTTTGTTGGTATATAATTTCATTTTTATCTTTATTTTTGCTCAACCTCCCAAAGTACATATGAGATTTTGAATCATGTGATGGAAATATGAGTTATTAAGACTTTCAATTATAATTACAGTGACTAAGTAATACAATTATATAACTAATTTACTACAGTTTATGTATAATGAAGTTATAAATAATCTTTCAGAATGTGATACTTTTTTACAGAAAAAAAGTCGAATTCATGCCAACAGGAACACAGGCTTGCCAAAGTTTTGACAGCAGATCAAATATAAAAGCCTAATTCGATCAACACGGTCAAATTTAGTTACCATGGGCTGGATCCAAATACCTCAGTCATATTAAAATCATCATAGCAAGCTCCTTTAAGTTGTAATCGTGCCTTGGTATCTTGTTTGGTTTTGACTTTTGAGCTTTGATTAACCTACTCAACAACACTTTGCAACATGCATTGCCGTTGCCGACCCCGCCCACCTATTGGTGGGCATTGGGCCGGGCTATGCTGTGCCAGCTCGCCTTGCTTCTAGTCAGGTTCAGGCATGACCCAAAGTCCACCGTGTCGGAATCGTGCCGTGCTGGTCCAAACTCAGCCCTAAGTAACTATAGACGGCTAGGAAGACGACAGCCGTCGTCCAGGAAAACAGAGACACCGGTGCGCTATCTACGTCTGCCCCCTTGCTATAGCCTCCTCCACCTCCTAGACGACGATGAAGAACTCCGCCCACCTCCACCGCGCGCACGCTTGCGAAGGGGGTGAGAAGGACGGTGACGAGGAGGTGGCTGGAGGGAGGGTGGAGGGCGGCGGCGTATGGGGAGGGAGAGGGAGGGCGGCGGCACGTGGGGAGGGAGAGGGAGAGGGAGAGGGAGGGAGGAGGCGGCCAGCGGTGTGTGGGGGAGGAAGGGCGACGATCGGCGACACGTGGGAGGGAGGCGATTGGAGCTGGAGGGAGGGGAATAAGCGAATATGATTAAGGATTAGAAATTTGGGAGTCGGGGCTAGGGAGAAAGGGTTAGGGATGGGGGTTGGGGGAGACCGGGAGGGATGCTGAGTCAGACCGGGTGACAAAAGTGGGTGATTGGTTGGGCCAGGTCGATGTGGGGGAGTGATTAGGCCAGGCCGAGGGAGGAATTAGGCTACAACGAGAAGGTTGGGCCTATTTCGTGTCATACCGGCCCAAGCATAGCCCGACTGGTCGTGTCGTGCCGTGCCGCCCAACAGCCCCTCTCAGGCCCAACCCAACCCGCCGTTCGTGCCGTGCCGTGCCAGCCCAACCCACCACATATCATGTCGTGTCGTGCTTAAACCTTACTGTACCAACCAGACCTCAGACCGACCTGAAAAGACACGACCTAAATCCCAGCTCTACGCCCACCTTATGAGGACCTCGGTTTATTAAGCTTGTAATGTTTAGTTACCAATTGACCCTAGCATCACAAACAAAATAACCAGTGTCTTCGAGATATGTATACTTCCTAGAAATGCAGTATACACACCCCTTTACAAAATTCATGCGTCAATTCCATTCAAGACATAGAACCAAAGCAACACATAACAAATCAAAAGACATACATAGTAGAGTTATTACAAGGCCGACCGGCCAAAAGTCATACAATTAACTAATTAGACAGCGAAAGCGAAATGCCATAAGATGGCGATAAACAAAAGAGCCAATCAGTGTGCCTTTACCCACAAGGCAACCGACCGGACCGCCAAGCTAGTCGTCAAACCCGCAGCACATCTCGCAAAATTGAGGCTCTTGGGGCTCACCTTCCTCCTCTGCAACAAATAGTTAAGCAAAACAAATGAGTACAAAAATTATACTCCGCAAGACTTACGTGTAGAGTAACAGACCTATACATAGCTACATGCAAGCTTATTTAAGTGGAGGTTGTATGTTACATTTTCAGCATAAAGCAAGTTCATTTTCAATAATGTGGTACATTTAAAAGCAAGTTTACAATATGTTTTTATTGTTCAAATAACAGTAAATGACAACATAATAACAATAAATAGATAACAACAATATCCTGGAAGTGACTAACCCAATAGTCACCACAACAATAGCATGAATTACCCATTCATACCACCCATGTCAAGTTTTAATTAAAGATTGTAGTCTAACTCTTGGAAGACCTCTCCAAGCGTGTTCATAACCTAGGACGAGGCTATTCGAATAGATTGTACCCTGTAGGGGTGTATCAATGTATCCACACATCAGACCGCCTTTTTGCCAAGCTATGAAGCACACTTCCTTAGGTATGCCGGCACGGCTAAGTCCTACGAGATATTTCCAAAGGATGATGCTAATTACGAGCCGCAACCCACAAAGAGAAATATACATTAGCCAGCTTAGAGCCGATCTGCTAATGCTCCCCTCCTATCACAACACAGTTCTTTTAAAACACTCACCAACCAGCTCATAATTAACACCTCCCAAAGTACTTAGTCAAGAGAGGTCTCATATCCCTCTCGCGTGGTTAGCACGCAAAATTGCTTGGTTTAGTGTAACAAGATGTTCGGTCCTTGTTGACTTAGGCACCATTCCATTCACACCAAAAGATCACACCAACATTCCAATATGCCCAAGTCCAAATCAGTTTTATTTCAGTTTTTGACTTTACAAATTAACAAAGCACAAGTGCTGGACATAATAGAATAATAATTAGATTTGTGTGATCAAGATCATCGACTAAGTCGATGACCGCCCAAAACTACCGATAGCTAAGCATGTATGTGCAATATTAACCCGTAATCTACTAAGTGACAAGAGCTCATCCAACGAACTCCAATCACAGCAAATAACCTAGGCTCAGGTAGTAGAGGAATATCATTTACCTACAGATTATGCAACTACAGGGTCAACTAATCAACCATAATTTAACAACAAATTAGCAATGCATACATACAAGTTGAAATCAATATATTAGACTTGAAAAATAGTAGGATTACCATGATCAAACTGCTTGCCTTGCTGAAGTTGCTTGCTAAGTTGCTGAGGATCACTCTCGTTAACAATGTGCGCGTTGGAACCTAACGAAAGAAGTCGAAAGCACAATAAGAACGAATAATACCGAAAAGATGCAAAAAACCAAATTAACCAAAATCCATGAAATTTTTATGGTAAACGAAGCACCTCATGAGATGAACAACACAATTTGATTCACCTCATTTGGAGCTAGGATGCACTTTCTATGATTTTTCTAAGCCATGAAAAGGAGCACAAGTTAAATGCAATTACAAGACTTTTAGAAACAGTAGCATGCCTAAAACCTATTCTACAATTAAGTACGCTAATAGAGGAAACCAACAAACTTAGTTTCACCCAAAAAGGAGCTACAGAGAAATACTTATGTATTTTTCAAGTTAAATCAATTTTTAAAGCATAAATAAATCCAACCCTAAACTAAATCTACTAAATCATGTTTCTGGAGCCAAACCAAGCCTACAACCCTTTTTAGATTAACGCTAAGCTAAAACCAGAAATAACAAAATTTGAATAAACCAAAAAGGAGTTAAAAAGAATTAGTTATGCAATTTTGAAGTTTAATACCTTTCTCCGTTCACAAATAACTGCTTTCGGGTTTTTCTTTTAACTTTCCCAACGGAAAAGACGTGGAAGAGCGGGGACCGTAGATCTTGAATCGGACGGCCCATGCGCACGGGAGCACAGCGTGCGCGCACGCGGCTCACAAATCCACCGTTGGATTTAGATCCAACGGTCCACGTGGATCGAAACGTTCGGACGGCCGAACGTTTGAATGAATGTGGGCCGTTGATCTAAAGATGGACGGATCACAACGAAAGATCTTTCGAACGGTCCGAACGTTCACGCGAACCTGGGTCGTTGATCTAGAGATCGACAATCCACAGAGAACGACGTTAAACGCTCGCATACAGTTCGTCCGGCAAAACCCGACGGCGAATGGAGGCTCACCGCCGGCGACTCTGGTCACGGCGGCGCGGGCTAAGGCCCAAAACGGGTCCGCCATAGCCTTGTGCACACACTGGGACCATTTACTGCGGCTGCGGCGGTCTAGAACGCTGGCAAGTCGGAGTTGACGACGGCGACACAAACGACCGAAAATGAAAAGCGCAAAGGAGCTCCGTTGCGGTCCAAGTAAGCGAGTGCCAAGCATCTAGGGACGAATGCGGAACTACGAGCCTTTGGAGAGGCATGAGAGGAGGTCGGGCTGCTCCGCGACGAAGACCATGACCGCGCCGAGGAAGAAGAAGCGAGAGGGCGGCGAGCTGGGAAGAAAGGGATGAACTTAGTAAAGCAGGAAAATTCAAAATTTGTCGATTCCTGTGAATGCAAACCAGAATTGGATTAGGCGAAATGCTCAAGGCAGAGAGAGGCTCAAGGAGACGTGAAAGAATTTGAAAAGGAAACACTAGAGCGCCAACGATGAAGAGGAAGCTTCACGGCCGAAAATTACGATTAGGGGCTTTTGGCGATTTGAGCTCAACCAAGCACAGAGGGAGCAAGGTGAGCAGGGTGGTGACGAAAGGAAGCTAAGAAGGAGCTCGGGGCCTACTTAAAGCCAGAGTGCAACGGCATGGAGCGAGGGTGGAGCTCCACGGGTGGACTTGGTCCAAGCACTGCCACGGGCGAACGGAGCGACGGGTGCAGGTGGAGACCGCGACTTTGGGGGCGACAGCACGATGCACATTTAATGCTTGGAGCCATTGGCGAAGACGCGGAGGGGACATGGCGCTGCTCCAGGCCCTACGCACGCCATGGCTTTGACGCAGCCGCGACGCTCGCGCGAGCGCGAGGAAGGAGACAACGCGGCCACTGTTGGATCAAAATCGGACGGTTCAAGTGAATGGGGCGATCGGCCGGTCCGATCGGCCACTCAATCCAGGCCGTTGCTCTCTAAATCGGACGGCTCCCCTGCGATCGCATCGGCGTTGCTCCGTGCCAACGTGGGCCACACGATGCCGATCCAACGACCTGCCTCGCCATCGCGCGCCGTCGGCCATGGCCAGTGCGTGCTAGTTAGTTGAGGCGAGTCAAGTGGCTCGAGCACGAGTCGACTCGAACGAGGAACAAAGGCCGCCCGACTTGGTTTTGATTTTTGGGCCAGAACTTTAGAGAATTTTTAGAGGTAGCAAGACAGCTCCAAAAATCATAAAATTTTAACCGGAGGTTGCCGACCTTAGGATCAACCTTACATAAATTTTCCAGAGATTTTCATGCACTACATTCTTCTCAAGAAATTCCAGAAAGTTGTGTCCAAAATTTGACCAAGGTTTGACTTGCCTCCAAAAATTTTCAAACCATTTCTAAAACTTATGAAATAATTCAGAGGTGTCACAATTCATCCCTAGGTCCAAGGAAAATTATTTCCAGGGTTGGACACAAGATTTGCTGAACAGGTTGAGAAGGGGTTTATGACTTCCAGACAATTGGAGGTTTTGGTTTTTTGACTCCACAATTCCTTTACAAGAATTACAGAAAAGTTCACAAACTTCAAGATGCAAGAAAAGTTTTAATTCTTCTTATTTTTTTATATTTGAAATACAAATCCACATTTAGGATATTACACACCTATTGTTATTGGAAGGAAATTCCATGGAGAGGACCTCCCTGAGCCGTTGGATTCAGGGGGAAGAGAATGGATGGAGATGGAGCGAGGGCCTCACCCCATCCCATTTTTTCCATGGTTGTTTCATTCAACAATTCCCCGGATCTCCCATGGTAGGCCCCACAAACCAAAGTTCGTTCACTGCAACTCAGCCCCCACACAGTTCCAGGACCCACATGTCATTGTACGAAATATGTGCAGCCCTCCCACCTTCCGACTCACTTGCACGTGGGGCCCCTGACACACCCGACGTTCCCCCCGTACTCCCGTTCCACCGAGCACTCGAGCAGCAGGGCGCAGTGCATCCGTGCCCACCAACCATGGCCAGCTCAGATATCTACCTAGATCCGTCACACCAACTGCCATGCGGGCCCAATCAGAGAAACACTTCCCCATCCCCTGGAGCCAGGCCAGCTCAGGCTCGCTGCTACTAAATCCCACCAAACCCCCACACCACTGCCCACCTCGTGTTCCCCGCCGCCACCTCGAACTTTGCAACCACACGCAGCCCCAAGGCCACCCGCCCGCGAAGCGTCCGGAAGGTTCTAGAAGCGGCACGTACCTTCTAGAATCTTCTCGAGGCGCCGCCATGCAGAGCGCCGCGGCCTTCGGCCTCGTCCGGCCATGCCCCGCCCGGCCACTCCTGTGCGCTAACCCTAGCGGCCCCCTCCTCCCGGCCCGCCCGCTCCGCATCTCATCCACCGCCGCCTTATCCCGAGGCGGCGCGGTGGCCACCCGTCCGCTAGGGCTTCTGCCGATCTCGCCGGATCAGGGGAGGAGGACCCGCCATGTGGCATGCGGCGCGGCTGGGGAGTCTGCTGCGAAGACGGAGGAGGAAGGCGGGCTCGCGAAGACGCTGCAGTTCGGCGCGCTGTTCGGGCTGTGGTACCTGTTCAACATCTACTTCAACATCTACAACAAGCAGGTGAGCAGATGCGGTTTGCTCTTTTGCGAGCGTGTGATGTGCTTGAGCGAGCCAGTGGCGATCTGAGCAATTGCCAAGTAATGCGTTGCGATGGCGAAATATGGATGCTTCATTTTGTTTTGTAGTGTTGGGTCAGAGTGTTTCACATCAATTGCGCGAATTAGTGTTCTGGATGCGTTTTTTACGTGTGCTTGAAATGGACAAATGGAGACCCTGATATGTTTGCATTTGCGTATCCCCCCCCCCCCCTATTTCTGTTGCTTTAGAATTTTCGATCTTGTACTCTGTGGCCAGCAAGAAGATTGATTTGATCGTTTCTAGTGTGGATGTTTGGTTTCTTTTTATGGGTTGAATTGATAGTTTTCGCTAAGTGGCCATTTAGTTCCTTAAAGTGTAGAAAAAGATTGTGATCTTGCTTTCACGTTTGGACCTTCATTTCACAAAAAGTGGTATTGATTATTGCTTGAAAGTAGAGTTTCTTTTTTTTACTTTTTGTAAGATAATGTTTCCTGCAACTAATTGTGGGCTATGGCTATGAAAGGAGTTTTTGTTTTGTTCAAGGTAGCTATGAGGACGTCATATGTGCTATCTAGATCTGGAATGCAGAGAAATTACTATTGCACATTGGCTGAGATTTATATCTATGTGAAGCTGATGTTTTCCCTGTAATGTCCTGCTGAAGATCTGTTTTGTTTGAAGGTGCAGCAAATGACTTCAGCCTTCAAATTTGAAATTTAGAATCATCTATTTATCCATAACTTTGTGGCACTCTTATATATATTTTGCAAAATTTGACTTAAAACACAAAAGGATCTTGATGTCATGCAATCCTGTATCTGATTTTCATTTTCTTCCAAGATGTTCCGGAATAGTGATTTTTAAAATTCTGTTCAAGACTCAGAAGTAGGGGCGCATATGTTCGCACCTTTGTTGGGAACCAAATATTTATTTCCTCCATCTGGAAACAGGATGCGAACTTATATGTTGTTATGACATCAACCTTGCTTAGGGACCATTTGGTATGACTTGGATTGCGTAGGTTATAAGTGTGATGAACCTGGGGTTTCGGCCGGTATGTCCGACGTCCAGGAGCCATGAATGCAGCCTGTCGATGGCAAGGGAGAAGAATAGGGGTTCGGGTATTGGAGATTGCTTGCCTAAGATGAGATAACATGCTCCCTTAATAGAGCCGGCCGGTTGAAACTAACCAAATATAGGAGATTGAGCTAATCTCAATTAACCAAATATGGAGCTAATCTCCTTATCCGAATCCACAAAAAAAGAGGAAATAGCAGATTTAACTTGGAGATGAAGTCTCCATCTAATTCCTATTCTATTGCCAGCTGATCCAAGGACTGTTGGGCGTGCGCCCGTGTCCACGATAATGATGCGGTATGCCCCACATAACACCATTTCTTAATCGTAATACTCATTACTCCCCTGAATGGACATTTCTTAATTACACATTCATCCTGTTTGTTTAATCCGCCCTTGCTCCAATATCAGCATTTGGTAGAGATTAGAGAATCTTGCCGCTAAATTTCCCTAGATGTGTTTTTTATTGACCATGCAAATCTACAGGTTTTGTCTTTTTTTTTTTGGCTAGGTAATTTAGATTATATTGATCTGCTCTCCTGGTAGAATATGCTAGATGATTATATCAATTTACCTGAAGATAAACCATAACTTTCTGTTGCTATTACAATGCATTACAGGTTCTCAAGGTTTTCCCATACCCCATAAACATTACAACTGTTCAATTTGCTGTTGGTACAGTCCTTGCTTTGTTCATGTGGATTACTGGTATTCTTAAGAGACCAAAGATTTCTGGTGCACAGGTAGATCTTTAACATTCTGTCACCAACTATTAGTTGTTTAGATGGCTTGTATTAACAAAGAGCATCTGTTGCCTTTGTGCTTTTTTTTCAGCTTGCAGCCATCCTTCCTCTAGCTATGGTCCACACTATGGGCAATCTTTTCACGAACATGAGCCTCGGGAAGGTTGCAGTGTCATTTACACATACCATCAAGGCTATGGAACCATTCTTTTCAGTTCTCCTCTCCGCAATTTTCCTTGGCGAGGTAATTTTTTCCCCTATACAATGTTGATGCCAGCAATATTTATGCATATCTGAGAGAACTATCTGTGTTTGTCTTCCAATACATGAATGGCGAGGCAGTTACCTACTGTTTGGGTTGTACTATCACTTCTTCCAATTGTGGGTGGAGTGGCATTGGCATCTCTTACTGAGGCTTCCTTTAACTGGTATGCAACAAGCACTATCATTTGACTCCATTATCCAAGCTTTGCTGAACTTAACAACAGAGGAGCAGAGCTTGTCCCAAATGTTTTCTGCCTTATGGGCTTCTTCTGCTATTTTATTTCTTGACTGTGTACTTTGACACTAGGACCATTGATGCATTTAACATAAACATTTTGAGGCTTTTAATTTGATAATTTTATTTCTATGCGATATTTTCATTATTGCATGTCACCATGACAAAATGTGAAGTATAATATTAAGAACCGATAAGAAGGGGAATACCGAATACCTATTTCAAAACCATCTTTGGGTGATTACTGATTACTTGTAACTCTTCACATGAGCTGTTGAATGAAATTTGTATGGATCAAATTCAAAGGGATGTGAGAGGTGGATTCCCTCATAAATGATTCCTTGATCCGTGGAATGGTTGTTCGCAAAATGTCCATTCATTTGACCCTCACACCCCTTTAAATCTGATTCATTCAAATCTCATCAAACAGTTCACGTGAGGAGTTACCAAGTTAGCACTCAATGATGGGTTTGCACTAGATAGGTACCATTAAAAATTATCAGTTATAATCTACCAGAATTAGTCCATGGCAGGATTCTAGTACCTGAAAAATTGGGCTATGTAAGGATGAAGTCATTGATATAGCGCAAACTTATTATTCTAAAAAATAATTGTGATTTATTATAATGTCTAAAAGAATAATGCTCGAATAGCTGTAGGTTGGTTTATAAACTGATATACTCAATTAACATAAACCTACTTTGCACAGAACTTCAACGTTTTCATTCTTCACAGAGTTGGCACAAATATCTGATTAAAACCAATGGACCTGATAGTTCAGGCCTTAATGGGATTTCTGACGGTGTTTTCCTTGCCCAGATTTTTTTTCCAGCTAAAAATGTACCCAGCAACGTATTTCTTCTTGAAGCTGTCTTAAATATTCTGTTTTGTTAAAACATTTTCATGATATTTCAAACTTCTTATTCATGACTATAAAATTTATTACTTCTTGGTAACTTGATGACAACAGGGCTGGATTTTGGAGTGCAATGGCTTCAAATGTTACCTTCCAGTCTAGGAATGTGCTGAGCAAGAAACTCATGGTTAAGAAAGAGGTAACTGAGAAATTATATGTTTGCATTTCAACTCTTAGGTTATGTTACATATCAAATGTATGGTTTTATTTAGGAAATTGCATAGTTTTTTCTTCTTCTTATGTTGATCATTGTGCACTGCTATCGTAATTTCTAATCCACTTTATTCTTCCCACTCGAGCAGGAATCTCTGGACAACATTAATCTCTTCTCAATCATTACAGTGATGTCATTTTTCCTCTTGGCCCCTGTTGCCTTCCTAACCGAAGGCATCAAAGTCACTCCTACAGTTTTGCAATCTGCTGTGAGTATCATGCTGTTGCAATATTTTCATTGCTAATGTCAAAACCCAAAAGGAAAATATTGCACCTTGCACAATCCTCAGTGAAATTCCTGACTCGCTTCTTGTTAATGTAGGGTCTGAATGTAAAGCAGGTTCTTACAAGGTCTTTGGTTGCTGCACTTTGTTTCCATGCATACCAACAGGTTAGTCATCTAGTTACTTATTCATGTATGGCCGGTCATGCTCTTTGTGGTGTATTTATATTTGTAGTTGGGAGAGTGAAGTTTGTTATTTACTTGGTGTGTTCAGTTTTATGCAAAGCCCCGTGCAGTGATATTTTAAGTCCATAGGAGTAAACTTCTGTCTGTTGTTTGCAGTAGCGCATGCAACTGTCGTGAGGAACTATTTACTTCTAGTTCTTTCTTGACTTAAGTCCATACTCGGTAGAGTATATGGAAACAGAGCTTCTAAAGGTGAAATTGTACATATTTGATCAGTAGTTCAGTAGTCATGGAGCCCAATTTTGTTTCTGTGGGACCTTTCTTTTTCCCCCCTTTTTCTTTTTATTTTCATTCTGTGTCCTTGTTATGGATACTTTGTTTTGCTACACATAACTAGTCGTGCATCTGTGCAAGATACTCGTAAAACAGGAACTATTTTGGCAATACTAGCCATCTCAAACAATTGATTGATAAATTTATGGTTATTTTAGTTAATACGGCAGCATGCTTTCACTGCAAGTGACAGTGGGGCTCTACACTCTCATGGGCTCATGGAACTTGTGCTGCAGTACTAGTATATAAAACAACCTTAACATGACTAGTCTTAGCCAATGTAGCACTTGTAATTGGGTTAAAAGACTGATTGTTGTGTACGAGATGATTTAATGATCCTGGATGCTGGACATTTGATTTAGGCTTTGTTTGCATGCCTGTGTATAACATGCTATTTGTCAGTATGTGTGATGTAGGCTAATTTGGTGATTCTTTTAGTAGTAGCTTACTACTGTTGTTGTGTTTAATTTTGCTGAAGGTGTCGTACATGATCCTCGCGAGGGTGTCTCCTGTTACTCATTCTGTGGGCAACTGTGTTAAGCGTGTTGTGGTCATTGTGACATCTGTTCTGTTCTTCAGGACTCCTGTTTCTCCTATCAACTCCCTTGGTAAGTTTTTTTTGCTATTTCCATCGTTTCTCTGTTTTGACCGATTGCATTCTTATGTTAACTTCTCATTTACATGTTTTCTTTTCTTTTCTTCCTTTTTTTTAATTTTGTTGGGTAGGTACGGCGATTGCACTTGCAGGAGTTTTCCTGTACTCACAACTGAAGAGACTCAAGCCCAAGCCCAAGACTGCTTAACTGAAGCTTGCAATTTCCATTTTTTTAAAATAATTATGGAGATGAATTGTGGTAGCACACCTACGGAATTAGTAGATGAATTGTGGTAGCACACCTACGGAATTAGTGCTTTTAGTTCAGAACTGTTTTCTTGAAGCAATATGAAATCTCTGTTAGGATCATTTGTGGTCTAACTGTTACATTAAAGCAGGTTTTGAAATTTGTCTTTGAAAGGTGCATGCGCTGTAATTGTTTTCGTTCATATGGTTTAATAAAAATGGCCATTGTTGCATTGGTGTGCCCTCAACACATCCCTCCACTCTAAACCAATATATCTGCTGAGGTTGACCAATTAGAAGATAGTACTAACCTTACTGATACTCATATTATGTCTGATCTCAATGGTAGTAGTGAGTTTCTACAGGATAACAGAGATGATGGTGGTTAGACAAATTGGGTCAGAACAAGATCGCAAATCAATTTAAGGAGGCCTAAAGAGTGCACTAATGGTACTGTGCGATATGATCCATGCAAGAAAGCCTTTGCTATGGATTTGTCTGAACCAAAATCACTTAGTGAAGCACTTCAGCAGCCACGTTGGAAGAAAGCAATGGATGAAGAGTTTGATGCCTTACTGCAGAATAAAATGTGGCATCTTGTTCCTACTCATCGAGGCATCAACATCATTGACTGTAAATGGGTCTACAAGACTAAGAAGAAAGCTGATGGTTCAATTGAAAGGCACAAAGACAGGTTAGCGGTAAAAGGATTTTGTCAGAGATATGGACTTAACTGCGAGGACACATTTTTGTCCCATTGTCAAGCCCACCACTATGTGGCTTATCCTGTCCATTGCCGTGTCCAGAGGATGGTCTCTGCACCAAGTAGATGTCAAAAACTCTTTCTTACATGGTGTGCTGCAGGAGGAAGTATATATGTGTCAACCCCCTGGTTACACTGATGCAAGACTGCCAGCTCATGTTTAATATATGGTCTGAAACAGGCTCCAAGGGCCTGGTACAGTCGGCTCAGCAGCAAGCTACGAGAGCTTGGTTTTATTCCCTCTCGAGGCTGACACATCCCTGTTCACATTCAAGCATCAAGGGGTGGTCATATACATACTGATATATGTTGATGATCTCATCATTGTCAGCTCATGTTCTTCAGGATCTGATGATCTCCTACGCCGACTTGAGCAAGAATTTGTCATCAAAGATCTAGGTACAATACACTATTTTTTGGGCATTGAGGTTATACCCAATCAGGATGGTCTCTTATTATCACATAAGAAGTACATTTATGAGATTCTTGTGCATGCAAACATGGTCTCCTGCAAACCCATGGCAACTCCCATGTCTTCTTCAGAGAAGCTCTCCAAGTTCAGTGGCAAAAGCTTGTCGGTAGAAGAGACTATAGTTTACCGCAACACTGTTGATGCTCTGCAATACCTAACATCACAAGGCCGGATATTGCGTTTGCTGTCAACAAGGTTTGTCAATACCTTCACCAGCCTGCTGATGTACACTGGAGTAAGGTAAAGCGAATACTTCGCTATCTGAAGGACGCACCATCAATAGGACTGCAAATCAAGAAGTCATCATCCACACTGTTGAGTTTCTTCTCTGGCGCAGACTGGGCTGGGTGCTTGGATGATCGTCATTCTACAAGTGGATTTGCAGTGTTCTTCAGCCCAAATTTGGTGTCATGGAGATCATGCGAACAAGCAACAGTCTCAATATTAAGTATAGAATCCGAGTACAAGCCCTTAGCCAATGCAACAGTGGAACTTGTTTGGATTCATTCATTACTCGGTGAATTGGGAGTACTTCAGTCCCAATCTCCTACTCTTTGGTGTGACAACCTTGGTGCAGCGTACCTATCGGCGAATCCTGTGTTTCATGCCAGGACCAAACACATTGAAACAGATTTTCACTTTGTGCGGGAGCAAGTGGTACGCATAAAGCACTGGAAATCAGGTTCATAGCATCACAAGATCAATTAGCACATATACTGACGTGGTCATTGTCGGGGGTGCAATTCAGACGTCTACGGTTCAATCTTAACTTAGCTTCACCAAGTTCAGATTGACAGGGGCTGTTAAGATGACTATATATTAGCTAAAACGTCATAGACACTTTATTCTGGTAGTTCCTAGTTAGGTGCTGCACGTTTGTATGACTGTGCAAAACTCTGTTGTAGTTTCCTGATTTTTAGCTGTATTTTCGGATCATGAACAGTTCCAGTCCTTTGCAATATAAGCCTGCCGTGGCAGCGTTTCTTGTTGCTGCGCGTTGATTGCTTGCCATTCTAGCTATCTCGCTGCCTGTTTTACACGTACCACGTCCTCATTCTGCACGTCGACACGGCGGAAGCCTCCTACACGGAGGTCCCACCAGAGTGCTCCTCGATCGGTGCCTTCTACCGGAACGAGATCCTCGTTGCACCGTTAACGCGGGGCGGGAGGGACAGTGACGCCATGTACGTCTGGACACTCGCTGACGCCGCGGGCTCATCCAGCTGGGTCCGGCGTGCGACGATTGGTAGGGAGTGGCTGGCGCGGTCCGCCGAAGTTAGGCCGTGCCGTAAGCCGTTGGTGATGGAGCTGGAGTGCTGCGGCGCGCGGAGCGGCGCCCTATTCGTGAAGATTATTGGCGTCGGACGCGTCGTGCTGAGCCCGCAGACAATGGAGGCGAGACTCAAGATCAGGGACGAGGAACACGTCCTCTGTATGAGGAACCGTCAAGCATCTGGCCGTACGAAATGGATTTGGTGTCGTACATCGCAGCCATGAAGCACTTTCGAGTTTTGATCCATCTCAGTCATGAACTACCACATGTTCGGTCTGCCAAGTTTGACAAATTAAGTACCATCAAACTAACACATCAATATATATATATATTTTTCTCTCTCTCTCATTGATCTAGTGATTTATATTGTTTTCTTGGGCTAATGTAAAAATTAATCGGATGCTAAATTAAATATTGCGCCTCTATTCTCACCATGATTCATTAGTGTTTAAAGTATGATCCGATTTCGTCAATGTGACTGTGCCGGACGCGGCACATGCGTTGAGTAGTGCCAGAAGTGATGTCGAGTAGCGCAACCGAGTCTAACTTGTTTTTCTTCTTCGACTCTTATTCCCTAGCCTACATATGTACTCCTGTAGTTGCACGATTTATATGCGCCGAATAGCCCTGTGCTTGTAATTTCTTCTCATATAGTGAATTCTTACTTCGTGCATCAGTGGTTTTTCTAGCAAGGGTTTTCCACGTTAAAATATATGTCTCTCGTTCTCTTGATCTTCTATTATTTATCATGCGTTTTATAATAAGTGGTATCAGAGCTCTGGGTTTGAAATACAAGCCGCTACACCCGGGAGGAGGCGACTCCTGGGAGCGGCACCAACGCGACATCAAGCGACACCACGTAACATGAAAGCAAGATCCAGGGCGGCACTTGTACGACTTCATCAAGGCTGCAACCGCGGCTATCGCGTGGCATTGAGGGCGGCCGATGCTGTAAGGTCGAGGAGGCCGGCTAGAGGGGTGTTGAATATGCGGTTTCAAAATTCTTTTGGTCAAAACTGAGTTTTATATGCGGAAATATAAATCAAAATGGTTTGCATAATTAAGGCATAAATCAACTTATCTCATCATGTGCACCAACAACCTAAGTCTAAAATAAAGTTTGCAATCCTAGAGTGACAAGCAAAAAATTGAACTTTAGGAATATAAATTGCAAGAATGTAAATGAGCACAAGGAGCAAACCAAACACAAGATGACACAATGACATTTTCCCTGTGGTGTTCGCAGACTTGCCGATTTCCGCTAATCCACATTAAGGTAAGCCTAAATAAATTCTACCAGCTCTACAAATTAAGCCAACACCTCGATCATTAGTGGTCGCCTCCACTCTGGATATGGCAAGCACCAAATCACTCACAATATGTTGGGCCTTCTCACAAACTTTTTGAGCATCGTACCACGACGCCTCTATGCCGTCTAGGTATCGGCAAACACCAAGAGTAATAAGCTAAACATCTTGCTTGTCTCTCACCAAGTGCAACACATGCAAAAATGGATGCTCAATCCACCTATAGAGATAACACATGCAACTAGAGCTTTCCTTCCAAGCTCAAGAACCGCAACACATGCACAAGTGGGAACTAGCTCATGAGAATGAAATTAGGTGCCAATAGCTGCTCCTTGCAGTTGGGACACAAGTATTTATAGCCCCCATCAAAGAAACTAGCCGTTGGAGGCAAAAGGGCTAAAAATAGCGAAATCTGGTGTGGGCACAACCAATGGTCAATCAGACCTGGCTACAGTACAACGGCTATAAAAATACTCGTTACAGTCAATCCCGGTAAGACATGTCTTCTGGGAGGAAGAAAACTAAAAGCATGCCCTTTGAAAAAATTTGATCGGCCTGGTCAGTCTGGCTTTGAATTTTAGCACAGGTGAAGCTCGGAAAAACGAGGATAACGTTTGACTCCGATGTTAGAATTGACTGATATTGGGCTCTATGAAAATATTATTCAAAGGGATACACAACCCATCTATTTAATTGATCTCAAACACATTTGATCAAATCAAGAAGCATAACTTGAAAGAGCCTACACATGGCCTAAGTCAAAGGAAAAGAGTAACAAGCAATTTTTGACCATGCCAAAAAAAAACATGAACTACAACAATTTGTAAAACACATTTGTAATCTTTAGTATGATGCCACAAAGATTAGGTATGTAGACTTTAGCCATTTGCAAAATACATTTATAAACTGTAGTCATATGCCACAAGGATTAAGTGTATGAGCCTCAACCATTTGCAAAATACATTAACAAATGATAGTATCATGCAAAGGGGAGATAAAAGCAAGCAATATTGAGGAATCAACAAATGATGATACTCAAGCTATTAGACAAGACCTCTCTTAATAGTATGGTATCATATACTAGCAATTCGGCCTCCCAAACAAACACCGAGACCGCTGAAAAATTAAAAACACATCCTTAGGCTATGCTAGTTATACCTTTGCTTTACGCATCTATCTTGGGGTCAAAACTTGATGACGAACATCACACCTCCAAGTCGTGAGTTTTTAGTTTGATAATCATCAAATCGTGACGATAACCTTTGCTCCAGGATCTTAACTTTATGCCCATCAACACATGATATCATATTTCAAGATAGGACAACCTATTTCACTAACTCATATAAAATATTAATCCCACATAATCATTTAACGTAAATCACCAAAACTCATCCACAATGAAAATAGGGGCCTAGATCATTCAAGCGCACGACTCCGCATCGCATCCATGGTGACATCCTTGTGGCATCAAGTCCATGATGAAATCTCAGCAACTTCTGAGATGTTGCCATCAAGTCGTCATTCCGCAGACTCGCTACTTTTCCCCCCGAGTACTTGTCGAATCCAAATCAGAGCTTCCATCGCTGCAGCACAAAGTCCATGACGAAAAAGCTGTCGAGTCCGAAGCAGATTCAGCCAGCCAGACCTGCCATCGTGATTAAAGACGTGGCAACTCACAAGAACTAGCTGACTGGCACCTACACCATCGATGTAGCATCTTAAAAATTCTGAATATTTAAAACTATTTAAAAATATAGGATTTCTAAATTTTTTTGCTACGCTTCGACAATATTTAAATTTTTGAGCTGTTAATTGAAATCTCAACCCAAAAAACTGAAAATCGAATTCAAACCTAAGTTTAAAAAGAAAAAGAAAATGAAAAGAGAATATTATTTTCATTTTATTTCATTTTTATTATCTTTCCTTTTTCTTCCTTCTCTTCTCTTTTTTTCCCCTTTACTCCTTTTCGCTCCTGGCCTACTGGCCAGCGTCGCTCTTTCTCCCCCCTCTTTTCTTTCTTCCTTCCTTTCTCTTTCTCACTCGACAGCGCCCTGGCGCCATGCCGCGTCGCTGGAGCCACGTCACTTCGTCGCCATAGTGCCGCTCATCTGTTCTCCCACCACTGCCCCTATCACGCAAGTCACCTCGCCCTGTGCCCACGACGTGGTCGATGTTACCCACACTCGCTCCCATCACAATCAACGCCACTGCAGCCGCGCTGCTGCTCCTGTTGTCGCCACTAGCGCACTGCTGCCACCCACGTCATCATCATCCTCGCCCTGCCTATTTAAGCTGTGCCCATCCTCACATACTCACTCCCCTGCCACTCCCTTCCTGTTCCCTTTCTCCACCAAGCGCAAAAGCATAAAGGCGTGGAGCCCTATACAGCGACCAGTCGTCGAAGCCGCTCGTCGTCGTTTCGACCATCTCGGTGAAGCCCTTGTCATCTAGAACGCGTTGCGTCGCGTTCCAAGCCACCATGAGTGTTTCCCCTCAACCAATTTTGGGATTCCCTCATAGGACCATCGCACGTCGCCTTCTTGCCCGTTTCCCGCTGAAAACTGCCACCACCATTACCACCCTTGCTTCGGTGAGTCCCAGGCCCATTCTTCTCTCTGGGAGTATCCCCTCACCCCTCTCATCATCCCCTAATCCCCGATTGGAGCTCTCCCTTACCCGACCGCCTCTCCCATGGTGAACCGCCTGTGCCGCCCTAGGCCCGCGTCGCTGGACCACCCCGATTCTTCCCCGCCGCCATCCACCACCCTGGTGGGTTCCCTTCACCTCCCTCTTGCTTAGGTGCACCACTTCTTCTCCCTTCTTCCCCTCCAGCGCCAACGCCATGGGAACCATATCGCCATTGCCGCCAGGCACAGCTGCGCTGCCTCTGTGGCCCACCTTCGTCAATGCCAGGACCACCCACGAGGTCGCCTCCCCAAGCGCACTC
This sequence comes from Hsuehochloa calcarea, assembly GCA_036346395.1. Lineage (NCBI taxonomy): Eukaryota > Viridiplantae > Streptophyta > Magnoliopsida > Poales > Poaceae > Hsuehochloa > Hsuehochloa calcarea. The sequence continues at coordinate 25,967,509 of CM070608.1, read as the reverse complement.
CATTTTGGCCAGCCTCGGCTGCTGCTGTTGTCCTCCTCGTCGGCATTGAGTGTCGCTTGAGCCACCTCCGACCATCCTTTGTTTTGGAGCAAAGCCAGGTGAAAGCATCTAGGCTTCTAAAAATGATTTTGGTAATTAATGACAACAATGTGTTATGGGACTGATATGTATGCTAAGATGTTCTAAAGGCTTAGTCCTGAAGTTTGAATGATGACATGAAAATGGCAATTCAAATATGATAAAAAGATCGACATGACTCAAGACAAAGGTATTATGTAGCCTAAGAACTCTTTTATAATTTTTATCAGTATTGGTGTTTTCGTGAAAAGATCAGATTGTAGGCTAGATGCCATTATATAAAGAGGGATCATGGCTAGTAGCTTGGGGATCTATTTTTGTGCCATCTTGATCAACTAAGAGACATGCATTGCATTTAGCAAAGCATCTGAAATTTTTTAGTAAACAACGGTATGATCGCAGTTAATGAGCGGTACTACCGCAGAACGGTAGTACCGAATTCTAGTTGGTGGTACGTATATTCCAGAGAGCATATTTTTAGGATTTTTTCCTCCCTTGAAAATTAGTAGTACCGATTGAGCCAAGCGGTACTACGTCGGGCGGTAGTACCGGACCATGTGAGTGCGGTAGTACCGCACGTTTTTGTAACGACTAGTTCTGTAACACTCTGGCTACTCGGAAGCCAAGATGTCACTCAAATTTAATCAAAACACTAGGAACCAACAGAATTACACGAATAGCATTGATTATAAAACAATAATTCATACGATACTAATGATAAGTAACAATTCCAGTTAAAGATAGAAAAACATTTAAAACATGAGAGTAAGATAACCGTAACCAAGTTGGCTTATTACAATTCAACAATTATCAAATAGCTGTCATGAAACAGAAATAATCAATGAATTCTGATTTAAGATAAGTGACATGCATCGTGCTGGACTAATCCCTCTCAAGACTTGTCTTCCTCATCATTTAGCTAAATTAAACAAACAAGCAAGGATGAGCCAAAGACTCAGCAAGTACTAAAAATGATAAATCAAGGATAAACTGGACAAGCTAACTACATCTGAAATGTGAACAATTCTCGGAACACATACATGAATGAATGGAATGAAAGAATTCATTGAAGGAATGGACTGCTCAACAGCTTATACCGGTATAACGAGTAATACACCCGTCGGTGTTCACTTAAGCCCATACTTAACAAAGTCCAGGGACCCAAATACCGTATGAAGAACGTTTCATACGGGTGTCCAAGATTGCCCACATTGGAGTGGTGGGACTTATATGCCCATACTGGAATTGGTGGATCTTTTTTATTTCTACTCCCGTGGTCACAACGAAAACATGGCATGAATAGAATGGATGACATAAAATGATCTTTTATCGCATAAAAATGAAGAATAATACTCAGCGTATGAATATGACTAGCAAGTCTAGCAATACATCCACGTTCAATCATCAACATTCAATAGAATCAAACAAGGTACTTGCCTTCCGCGCTGTGACGTGTTAGGAGGCAACGAAGGTGCTCCTCCACTCACCGCCTCACCGCCTACACAAATACGTATTCACAATAAGGATAACAAGGTATGACAAAGATATGGTGTCCTACCATAATCCCCTAACTTTCCAACACAATCAACGGTTTCAATTTGAGAATTCACCTATTCAGCCAACTGACGACCCTACTGGACAGCAGTACGAGAAAAATTATAATTAAAGATCTGTAACTCGGAATGATGTGAAACCAGTGCTTAATGAATCTTAACGAACCAAGCTATGGAACTCTAGTTGACAAGATCCACTAAATCTGCCAAAACAATTGGCTATCCAGCCGTTCAAAACGTATGACAGACATTTGTCAAGACAATCGATCAGCAGCAAAGAACATGGCATATCTTTCACTCTCCAAATCCAATGGAGCTGTTCTTTATCAATATGAAAATATTATTAAAAATTCTACAATAACCTAAATGGGTGGAGGTCTTGAATCTTACATTAACCAGGTCAAAATTAAGGAACAAACAGACAGTTCTTGCTCGTCAGATAGACAGAATGGCGCGCAAAGAATAATTCATATCTCCTACACTGTAAGGCGGAATCTCGTGATCTCGGTGGCTATGGAAAGATAAAAACCAGGGCTACAAAACTCTAAGAGATGAAAATACAATATTTGGCTTTTAAGATGCCAAAACTGGGCACACAACCGATTGGATCTGTTCTGGAATATAGCAAACAGCATGTCGGTTTAATCCTAACTATCAATCCTTCCTCCAAACAGTATCGAACAATGAATGAGACTCCTCGTTACCCTTGTAGACCTGTAGGAAGACGTTGATGATGGAACTTGGGGAAGACGATCTCCCTTCCCCTCAGCCTCTTCTTTTCTCCTTGGCCGACGGCACCCGAAGGGTTCTTCTCCCTCCCTCCTTCTTCTAGGACAGCGGCAATGGAGGGGTGGTACTGTAGCGGTGGCGCGGCTATTGTAGCGAGGATGGAGTGCTTTATGTGGGCGCGATCTTTGTAGCATAGGGTTTTGGTTGCCCCTAATGGGCCAAGGCTATAGGCTTTTAGCCAAAAATTTAATCACCCGCCAAGAGAAAATTCTGAAACCCCATTTTAACTCCTAATAAAATAGTTCAAATTCAAATATTGTTCTAAAGATTGAATGGGGTATTACAAGTTCAAAAGCATTAATGAACAATAGTCGACCATTGAACAGTGGGTGTGGTAGTACCAGCCGATCAACGGCGGTAGTACCACACCTACTAAATTTTTCAGAGAATTGATTGTAATAGTCAAATTTATGGTTGTGGGCTATAAATACCCCTCACTAGGATTAAGCTCAGTACCTTGGACCTCATTGAATACACTTGAGCCTTTGGTGCACTCTACTTTACTCATTTGCTCATATTTCATATTTTGAGGTAGTTGAGAGCATTCAAGTGCATATGCATCATCCGTTGATCTCTTTGACACTTGATAATCCTCAAGCAAACACTGCGATTTGTTACTCTTGGTGCTTGCTGGCACCTAGACGGCTTGGAGGAAGTTTATGCGGTGATCTCTTCAAGAAGAGTGTGAAGAGGCCCAACAACGGTTGTGATTGGTTAATGCTCACCATCTCCGGAGTGGAGGAAGAGCAATCCTAGTGGAATCGAGGTGTTTAAGGCTTAATTCGTGGAGCCGGTCTAATTTGTTTGGACTTACCTCAATGTAGATTAGTGAAGAACGACAAGTCTTCGATACCATGGGAAAAATATTAATTATCTTCATTGTGGTTTTCTCTCATCTTTACTATTCCCGCATTTACATTTCTAGCAATTTATTTGTGTAGAATTGCTTGGCTAAAATTGTATTTAATATTGACATAGTTTTGAGGTTGTCTTAGTAAAAGCATAGAGCATATCCTTTGAATTGTGCTAGAATTATTTATCTAAACTATACTTGTTAAAATTGATAATTAGAGTACAAGTTTTTTAGAAACCTCCTATTCACCTCTTCCTTGAGCCTACAAGTGGTATCAGAGCTTGATCTCTCTATTATTTAGGCTTAACCGCCTAAAAGAGAAAGGATGACTAGTGAGGGTATATCTATAGGCAAGACACCTTTATTTGATGGGTCAAATTATGCTTATTGGAAAATAAGATTATCTATTTATTTAAAGGCTATGAGCCCAAGCATATGGAGAATTGTGAGTGAGGGTTTCGTTATGGCACTTAATCCTACACAGCCCACGGATCATGAGAAACAAAACTCCCACCTCAATGCTCAAGCGATGAATGCTCTTTTTGGAGCTTTGAACGCGGATGAGTTCAATTGAGTGAGCAACCTTGAAACTGCTCATGAGATATGGACTACGCTCTCAGAAATTCATGAGGGCACATCCACAGTAAAAGAAGCCAAATTGCATAGGTTTCAGATTAAATATGAGATATTTACAATATTGCGTCATGAAAACATCATCGAGATGTATTCTAGACTCAACAACATTGTAAATGAGCTGAAGGGCCTAGACACTAATCTAACCAATGTTGATGTTGTGCGAAAAATGTTTAGGACTCTACAGGAGAAATACGAGACGTTGGTGACTCTATTTCTCTACTCACCCGAGTTATCAAGAATGACACAAACCGGTCTCTTGGGCAACCTCATAACCAATGAGTTGTACAGGAAGGACAAGGAGAAGTTAGTGGAGCAATCCTCCTCCAACAAGAAGATTACCACTTTCAAAGCAAAAGCAGAATCAAGTGATGAGACGTATGATGAAGAAGATGACTCCGAAGAGGAGTTCTGTGAGGACCCTTGGGTTATTTTTGTAAGACCGAGGCCTTCCCTGATCTTATGGAAATAACTCTGGTCCCAAGTAAATGAATTCCAAATGAACTCAATCAAAGTGAGAAGTCCTGACCGAAACTAGAGCTCCGATGATCATGTGTACTACTCCTCTACAAGCAGTACATGATTATCGGTTCTCTAAATGGTCCAAGTCCACACTTAATGAGTTAAAATGGAATTTAAAAATCCACACTTAATGAGTTAAAACAGAATTAAAAAATAGGGAGTATGTGATCGTGTTGGCTCCCAAGATCAGCGACCAATATGCCCATACCCTTAACAACGTCAATCACAGGTCATACATTGACAATACATAGTGGAATTCAATACAATAGTTAAAATCTACAACTATTACAATAGGGCCGACCGGCCAAATTCAAATAAGAACATTAAGTAGCAGCGTAAGTAAGTAAAACAAACAAAATGTGCAGTAATGGTGTGCCCCATAACTCATGGCAACCAACTGGGAGTTAGATAAAAGAACTACTCGTTAGCGTCGCCAAAATCGGCGCTAACGAACTCGTCGGGTTTAGTATCATCTTCACCTGAATTTGCAGCAACCGGGTTATGTACAAAATGTACTCGTAAGTCTTACAAAAAGGAAAAATTATTTATGCTTAGAGGACAATCAAAGGATGGTATTAGTGGCTTAGTTTTGGGGAAAACACAATAATTTTCATCCTACACATACTAGTTTTACAGTTGTCATTTAGAAAACAGATTTAAAACAAAAAGTAAAACATGTGACAAAGATAATCATTGATATATAAATAGAGCAAATAATACCAAAGTGGCATTCCACTTTGATAAACTAAAATACACGAATACCCGTTCATGCCGAATACCAAGTTGTAACCATGTCAATTTTAATCAAGAGACTAACGATGATGTCATTCAAAACCAAGTGTTGTTCGTAACCGTGAACACAACTATTTGAATATTTTAAACCCTGCAGGGGTCTACTACTTTACCCACACGACTCGACTAGCCTGTAAGCCTCCGAAATAAACACACTTCCTATGGTGTGTCGGTCAGAGAAATCGAGATTTGGTATCGTTTAGCAAGAAAGCCCTATTGAGATGAGTCCCCCCCTTGCGAGAGGAACCCCAAACTTAGTACAAACGGCCAATAGCGCTTGCTAAGTGGGCACACAAGTTGTGATGAAGATACCGATACAATGTAAATAAAGAAAAATAGTTCTCCCATGCACATTATAGAAAACTGCATCGGATCCTACGAACAGATGATCAAACACAGATGTCCTCACATCACCCGGGACTTAACCCAATAAAACTCACCCTTTACTTAACCAAATCGTACCCATATCCTGCGTGTAGAAGTACGATTGGTACTTAGAATTGACAGCCCAAAGTTCGATCCTTAGCGGTCCGGACAAGTCTACCACATACTCGATCTCGTGCACGAAGGCGCCCTCACTAACAACCTCTTGTCTAGAACAAAAACCATTTGAAATAACAAAGTTTAGACTCAAATAACCAGATGCGAAGATCTAGAAGAAAATCATAAATGATAAGTGTGAGGTGTTTCGCATGATCGATGGGCTAGTCCTGTTAACCATACTAATGCACCTCTAGACTTGCATGGCTAAGCACTCAATAAAAAAGATAGAATAACATCACAACTATCTATCCTTAAGCATAAATGTACTAGAAAATAACAAGGATAACATAAAGAGTAGGACATAACTAACTACACATCACAAAAATATTAACATATCGAAATAGGATGCAAGCAAATATCATTGCATTTCAAAACAATACTTATGAAAAGCTGGGATCAACATGATGCAAAAAGAAAGTTCAAATGATGCTTGACTTGCTGGTATTCGAGTTGCTCACTTTCGGTGGTGTAAGTCTATGTCTAGCATTTCAGAATCTATATAAAAACGATATCGAATAAACATCGAGAAAAGCCAAAAAATTCAAAGTACTAACAAATGCATGAAATTTATACAGTAGATAGATTGTGATTTTACATGAATTTAGTTGAAATAATTATTTCATTTAGATTTAGTATGTGAGAGTTATAGAAGTTTCAAAATCATATTTCTGGAAAATGCTGAAAAATATCAATTGGTTACTGTTCATCCAATTTTTAAAATTTCACAAAAAAATTGTAGAATAGTGGTGGAGATAAGGATTATATGAATGGATAGATAGTAAAAAGTTATGACCAAAATAAATTAGTTCATCTCATTTGGAGTTCATATGAATTAGCTATGATTTTTCAAATTAATAGCATTTTATAGTGTAAAAATAATTTGGTTCTGGATCAATTTTTAAAAACTATATTTTCTGAGATAGAGACATATTTGAAACCTATTTCAAAATAAATTTCACTTAAAATGAAAATTATCAAAATTGGTTTCACATGATTTGGAGTTAAAATGAATTAATTATGCATTTTTGAAGTTAAATAATTTTTTAGTGCAACAATAAATCATTTCGGAATTCATAAATGCATTTAATACTTTTATCCCACGTGCTTACCTAGCCTTGGTCACTGACAAGCGGGGTCCACTAAATAGTGTTAATTTTCATTTTAGTTTCTGAATTAAAGTGCACTCACAGGTGGGGCCCGTAGGTTATAGACTCGGTCCATATGCATAGTGCATGGACTGAGGTCCATGAGTCCGGTCCAAGGGTTCATCAGTTATTGCACTCTGCACTTAAGTGTGGGGCCCACATGTCATTGTCTCAAAGCAACCCGGTTTAAATTAAATTGAAACCTCATTTTCTGTTCACCGGGCCCACATGGTATAGAGTCATTTATTCGCTTAAGACATCCATTAATTAACTAAGCAATAATTAGCACTTAATGGCAGTGATTAACCCTAATCTACTTGCTAATGTGGTGGTCGAAAATCCGACAAACAGAGCTCAGTTGAGCTCGAGGTTTACCCGAGCCCCACCGGCGACTCCGGCCACGACTACACCATCTAAGGCCGGGGATGGGTTCCTGGTAGCTTCACGAAGCTCCTGGTGGTGGCAGAAACGGCCTGTACCAGCGGCTAGCCGGAGATGGGCAGCGACGCTCATACTGTAACACCCTGACTATAAGGAAGTCAAGATGTCACCTACAACTATTAATCTTTAGGAGAATGACAACAATACACATAACCATATGTTGCATATAACAAGGATATACGGAAACAGGAATTCATCAACAAGTCTAATCAATGGGGTGGAGATAAACAATTCAAGATGATACGGTAAATATGAACAGTTGGCTTATTACAATTCAAAACAAGTCATAAATAGAAGACAATATTAAGTTCTCAAATGTTTTGGGATTATAGTAGTAAGTGCATCGTGCTGAACTACCCTCCACGATACCGTTCTTCCTTGTCATTTACCTAAACAAAACAACAAAGCAAGAACGAGTCAAAGACTCAGCAAGTACTTGAAAGTAACAATCAATATCCAATGAACGATATACACTATCATAGATTGAACCTTTATCTGAAATAAATTTTGTATGAATGGATGAAGTGAAGTGATGCATTGAAGGAAATGGACATATCACGACTTATCTGGGGTATAGCGAGTGAATCACCGTCGGTGTTCACTTTAAAGTTACCGTATGAAGAACGTTTCATACGGCCGTCAACGTGGCCCACATTGGAATGGTGGACAAGCGTACCCATTACGGAATTGATGGGGTTTTCAGATGCCCATACTGGAATTGATGGGTCTTACGAAGGATATCCACTTTCGTGGTCATTATGAATTTATGCATGACATGATGTGATCTCATGGTAAGATTGAATATCACGCATTAATGGAAAAATACACATGGCATTCAACTACATATACAAACAAGTATAACCATGCATTCACACATCACATATTGTATCAATAATAGCATACAAGTTACTTGCCTGCCGCGCTGCGACGGGTTGAGAGGTAACTGAGATACCCCTCCACTCACAGCTTCACCGCATACAATATAGAATAATCGAAATGAGGATAAACGAGTAAAACATTGCTACATGTGCCCTCCCACAATCTCTAACCAAACCACCAAACAAAAGGTTCAATTTGATCAATTCACCCAAACATTCCAAATACCCCTAAACTGGCAGTTTTACTAGAAAATTCACCAATAAATAACCGTAGCTCAAAAATACCTGAAACCAGTGCTCAACTTCTCTTAACGTAACAGGCTACGAAACTCTAGTTGACGGTAAACTCTAATTCGGCCAAAACAGGGGTCTAACCATCCAACGAAAAACTATATCCACAGTCTGCCCAGAATTCAGAACAGCCTCAAAGAAAAGGCTCTAACTTTTATACCACTGATCCAAATAAAGTGATTTTTATCAGCCTGGAAACTTGGTGAAATTATCTTCATAAACCTAGTTGGGTGGCCGACCTGGTTCTGACTCTAACTAGATCAAAACCTAGGTGCAACCGACTATACCCAGAATTTCTGTCAAACAGAGCAGTACGTGGTAAAACAGTCATAACTTTTAAACTACTGGGTGAAAATTCGTGATCCAGGTGCCAAAAGAAAGATAATGAAACCAGGATCAATTCTCCAGAAGACACAGATATCCAATTCGGCCTCTACAACACCCTAAACTGAGGTACAACGTACTGGACAGAATCAATCTACAGACAGAAATAAAACGATACTACTAAAATCATTGAATTTGCAACTCTAAAGACATCCAACAGCGGTAGGGTCTCTTGTTACCCTTGTAGACCCGAAGAACGACGAGGATCAACTTCCCGAAGGTCTCTCCTCTCCTCCTTTGGCGGCCCCAACACCACGAACCCGAGGGGAGCATAAAAGCCGGCGGAGGAAGAACAGAAGGTGACGCGAGGAAGATCGGAGTGCAGCTCTGGGAACACCAATGGCAGCCACCAATGGAGGAGGAGGCGCCGGGGAGGAGGGGAGGCGCCGGGTGGAGAAGGAGGTGGGGCGGCTCAAGGGGGAGGGGATGGAGGCAGCTAGGGTTTGGGGAAGTGGTGCCCCTCTTTGGCGGCACCTACATGGGGGCCGGCCCCTCTTAGGACACACAGGTGTGATGTGGCCAGTTGACTAGAAATAGCATTTACCCCGTGATTGGAATTTTTCGAATGAGCTGTTTCTTTTACTCCTCAGACTTCTTTCTTTTTACGAACCAGATTCAGAGTATTACTGATCCACCCCTTAACAGGATTCAACCTCGAATCCATGCAACGATCCAACAGAAAGAAAAAATACCGGAAATTACAGCTTAAACAATTTACCTTAACCGAACAGGTCAGGGTATTGTTCTCACATGCGGGACTCCAACTCCCAAGTGGCCTCTCTTTCAGACTGATGTGACCAAAGGATTTTAACATACTTCAAGGTTTTGTTTCTCAGAACCCGCTCTGATTCTTCTAATATCTTCACTGGCCAGGACTCGAAGGTAAGGTCTTGCTTGACAATCAAAGGCTCCAAAGGGATGACATGTCCTGGGTCTCTCAGAAATTTTCTCAACATCGAAACATGAAACACATTGTGAACTCAACTCATGGAATCGGGAAGGTCCAAACGGTAAGCTAGTTTTCCAATTTGTGCCACGATTGGGAATGGCCCCACATATCTTGGACTAAGCTTCCCTTTTGTGCCAAATCGTACCACGCCTTTAGATGGTGAAACTCTCAACAGAACCTCGTCACCCACTTTGAATTCCAGATCCGCCTTCTCACATCTGCGTAGCTCTTACATCGGCTCTGGCGACCAACAAATTTTGCCTAACCCGCCCTCTAGCCCATTGTTTTTGAACCCAATCGGGACCCAAAACTGCCCGCTCTCCAACCTCATCCCAACACAACGGGGACCTGCACTTACGCCCATAAAGAACCTCGAATGGTGCAGCTCGAATGCTGGTATGATAGCCATTATTATAGGCGAACTCTGCCAAAGTTAAATGGTCTTCCCAATTTCCCTTCCAGGCTAAAACACAACACCTGAGCATATCCTCTAATGTCTGAATGGTGCGTTCGGATGACCATCTGTCGGGGTGGAGCGGTGCTAAGGCGAGCTGCGTACCAACGCACCGCAAACTCTCGAATTTGGAAGCGAACTTGGCATCTCGATAAGAAACAATGGTCTTTGGCACCTGTGCAAGCGCACAATTTCGTACATAAGAAGAGCCAAATCGCTTGCGAATTGGTTGTACGAATAGGAATGAAATGTGCAGACTTACTGAACCGGTCCACAATTACCCAAATAGCATCCTTTCCTTGCTGCGTGCGAGGTAAACCAACCACAAAATCCATAGATATATCGTCCCATGGCCAAACTGGTACCTCCAAGGGTTGCAACAGTCCTGCTGGTCGCTTGTGCTCGACCTTGACCATTGGCACACCCACATGATGCCACATATTGTGCGATATCAATTTTCATCCGTTTCCACCAGAAACTTTTCTTTAAATCTTTGTACATCTTGGTCTCACCAGGATGTACGGTATAAGGAGTACGATGGGCCTCCTTCAAAATCTCCAGTTTAACCTGAGACTCCTGTGGCACACAGAGGCGTCCTTTAAATCGCAAAGAATCAAACTTGTCGGTCAAGTGACCTTGCTTGCCCTCGGCTGCGCTTCCTCACTCGTTGGAGCATCGATCTTCTTCTTTGTGCTACTCGCACCCGATCTGGAAGAGCTGACTCTAAAAGCAAGCGAGTCTCGATGCATGCGGTACCATAAGCAGAAGGAAATATCCATACACTCAAAGTCAGCAATAAGACAACTGAGAGTAGGAGGTGTCGCTTTGCGACTCAAGGCATCAGCTACCACATTAGCCTTGCGGCATGGTGCTGAATAGTAAGATCATAGTCCTTGATCAACTCTAACCATCTCCTCTGTCTCAAGTTCAAGTCATACGGGTGAAGATGTATTTGAGCTCTTGTGGTCGGTGAATACATCACAAGATTCGCCGTACAAATAATGGACTTGAGATCTTCAAGGCGTGAATCACTGCAGCAAGCTCTAGATCATGGGTGGGATAATTTTGTTCATGCTTCTTCAACTGTCTCGATGCATAGGCAATCACTTTACCATCCTGCATGAGTACACAACCAAGTCCAACTATGGACGCATCTGAATAGATAGTGAACCTCTTCCTGTGCTCGGGAAGAGTGCAATTTGGCGATCACTAATCTATCTTTCAAAGTGCAAAAACTGCGCTCACAAGCATCAGACCACTGGAACCTAACACCTTTCTGTGTCAACTGGGACATTGGTTTAGCAATGGTTGAAAAACACTCCACAAACCGCCGGGAATAGCCAGCTAAACCCAGAAAACTCCTTATTTCTTTGACATTGGTTGGTCTCTTCCACTCTACCACTGTCGAAATCTTGCTAGGATCAACTGAAATACCCTTCTGATTAATAACGTGACCCAGAAACCCAACTTCAGAAATCCAGAACTCACACTTCTTCAGTTTGGCATAGAATTGATTCTCTCTGAAAGTTTCAAGTACCAACCGCAGATGGTGGGTGTGATCCTCTTCCGTCTTAGAATAAATCAAGATATCATCTATGAATACCACAACGAAATCATCAAGGTATTGATGCAGCATACTGTTCATGGCTTCTATGAAAACTGCAGGAGCATTCGTTAGTCCAAAAGACATAACTTTATACTCATAATGACCATACCTGCGTAGAAAGCCGTTTTCTCAATATCACGCTCACGAACCGAATCGATTATAACCCGACTGGAGGTCAATCTTGGAAAATATCCTAGCTCCTTTCAACCTGGTCGAAAAGATCCTCAATGCGAGGCAAAGGATATTTGTTCTTCACGGTCGCTGATTAAGCGCCCGATAATCCACGCACATACGCCAGCTGCCATCTTTCTTCTTAGTAAAAGAACAGGCGCTCCCCATGGCGATACGCTCTGTTGAATCATACCTTTGGACAGCAGGTCGTCCAATTGTTTCTTCAATTCTTTCTGAAATGGCCGAGCCAATCGGTAAGGAGACTTGGACAAAGGCCGAGTTCCTGGAATAAGATCAATCCAGAACTCCACTTTCCTCACCGGAGGCATTCCAGGAAGTTCTACAGGAAAGACATCGGAAAACTCCTTCATGATATGACCACGCTATCAAGCAAGATGTTACAACCTCCAAATCAAGCTACACCAACTCAAGTCTCACCTACATCGACACCAGCCCAAGTCATTGATGGACCGATTACACGTAGTCGAGCAAAGAAGCTACAACAAGAGGTGAGCAGCTACTTTGTGAGAATCATTTTAACATCAATGAGAATTATATACTGCCTAAGTCGTGTACATTGCTATTGCTTAGGTTCACCAAGAAGGATGACAGGAACATACAAAGAGATGACTACAGAGAAGGACCACACTCGAACTAGACCAGTCCAGCAGAACAGTTCGAAAGAAACAGTCATAACTCTTGATTTCCAAAGGCTATGGAGGTCCATGAGGACATTTTGGAAAGCTTATTAAGTCTAGTTTTCAATGCCACCAGAGCCGAGCTGTTTGGAATTTCCATTGTGAGAGCCGACCAGCTTTAGTGAAGACTGGTCAGAAGGTCAACAGTCTGCCAGACGTTCAACTTTCCATGCAAAACTGTACCATTCTACATTATTTCGTGGTGCATGCTTCACATGGTGTGAAAGCTTATCAAGTTAACTTTCCAACGCAACTGACGGCACATCTTTTGGACTTCCCAAGGTGGAGTTATTGACAAAACACCGAAGACTGCGCAGAATACCAACAGCCACGAGGCCCTTTCACATAGTCTATATTATCTTTTTTTCATTTCGTGTTTACACCTATCTAGGAGGGATGTTCCTAGTATAAATACCTCATTGCCTCATAGAAACCACAGACTTTGAAAACGAAATCTGTAACCCTTTGTTGGTGTGTGCTAACAAACCTTTGAGAGTTGATCTCTACCCTTTGCTCTTGTGATTTCCTTGGCGGGATTACAAAGTGGCGGCTTCATCCGCTCCCAATTGGTGCTCCTACTCCCTTCGAGGTTTCTCGATTGATTGTAGGCTGTGTTGGTTGGTTTCTTGAGAGTGTGGTTGGGCGAATCCTCGATTCAGGTTGCCGGTTAAAGACGGTGGTTGGCTTCGAGTTTTATTTGTCAGGTTGCACTAGTTATCGCTGATTGCAGCAAGTTATCTTGGCTTCTTTGAAGCTAGTTATATGGTGATCATCCTACATCGTGAAGATCGGGACCCCATGACGTATCATCTGGTATCAGAGCTTTCGTTACCACGGTAGGATTCTTTACCTTTTAGCTACATATATATATTTTTTCGTCCTATCCACCAAAAAGCCTATAAAAAAAATTGTTGTAGCCCTTTGTTTCAATCTGTTATTTCAGTGAGTTTTGTTAAGTTTCAGTCCATTAGAGTCTTTGTTTTAGTTGTTGATCATTTTCCTTTACGTGTCCTTTGAGCCTCTTTTATATATCTGAAAATCCCCACAAAAAAAAAATCTATAGCCTATATCATCCTTTGCGTTAACTTTGATCCTATCAAACTATAGCTGCTGGTTGTGTTTTTGTTCTATCATAAGTGTGCTAGTGTTATCTCTGGTCGTTGTATTAAGTTCTATTAAAAAAAAGTGTGTCAAAAAAAGAAGAAGAAGAAAGGAAAGTGTTAAAAAAAAGAGTTGAGAAAAATTGAGAAAGAAAGGTTGAAGATCAGTAGTTAAAGTGCACAAGTGCTGAAAGTTTGTCACGCCAAGTGGAGCAACCAGTTTGCTATTTGTGTTTGGTGCAAAATTTTGGTTGGATCTGATCCCAACACTTGCATTCCAATCATACTCCTTGTTTACATCAACTCTGAAATTTCTTTGCGTGTGTGTGTGATTGATTTATATCTCCCATATCTTGTGATCAGCACTAGGCAGGGAACTTCTAGTTTGGATTGTTATTTAAATTTACAACAACTAGAATTCAGATTGCATTTCTTGTGTATCACTCCCCACCAAGCTCCACATAAAAATCCATCGTAATCGGTACTCTGGTCTTGTTTTCGCCTCACCATCACTTTCTTATTACCACCACACATTTGTTTCTCTGTAATCCGCAGCAAGGAATTCATAAGAGCTTCGGTTGGTAAGAGAGGTGAGTTGTGAGAGCCACCAATTTTTTTATATTCCACAAATACTTATTGTTCAGTATTTAGCTAACCTTACGGGAAGATGGGTGGAGTGGAGCTAGAAGATTGTGTTACTATGGCACAATTCAATGGCTGAAGCAAAGCTTGGAAGATAAGCAAGATCGGTTGCGCAAGATCTTGAGGCCTTTATGGCTGAAATCGAGGGCGTCGCCAACCTCATGACGGTGCAAGCAACCATGGTGAAGATGGAGGAGATAGTGATGGAAGAGTTCTTTGCTAGAAGAGCAAGAGAACAAGAAAGGAGGAACCAAGGTCTTGCACATGGTAGAGGAAGAGCTCGAGGTCGAAGAAATGAAGACAATGATGAATTTGAAGATGAGGATGATGACAATCATTCTCAATATCGTTTAATTCGCGAAATCGTAGAGGAGACAACCATGAGGAGAGGTTTGGAAAACTGAAGTTTACCATGCCAAAATTTGATGGGTCGATCCTGAAGCTTATTTCACTTGGGAGTTGAAGGTGGACAAGATCTTTCGCTGCATAATTATGCGAGAGGAAAGAAGTTGGCAATGGCATCTCTGGAGTTTGAAGGATATGCTCGATTTGGTGGGAGCAACTTCTCCATGATCGTGAAGAAGATGGAGAAAATCCTATTGCCACTTGGGAAGAAATGAAGAGAGAAATGAGAACTCGTTTTGTGCCGAAGCACTATCGCCGTGATCTTTTCGATAAACTGCAGAATCTGAAGCAAGGAATTTTCTGTTGAGTAGTATTATAAGGAGATGGAGAAGGCTATGATTAGAGCCAATGTGTATGAAGATGAAGAGCAAACTATTGCACGTTTATGGTGGGTTACATCGCAATATCCAGTAGCATTGTTGAGTTTCACCTGCATCATCATCTTATTGATTTGGTACATCAAGCAACCAAAGCTGAACGCCAACTACAGCAAGATGCCAAGAGTAGCAAGTTCTTGTCATATGGTACGAGTACTGCGTCTAAAGGAAGCAAGTCAATCTCTAAGTTTTCTGCTGCACCCTCAATGGCAAAGAGCTCAAGTGGAGGCCTCGTTCTAATGTTCAAGGTGTTTATAGTGGGAAGAACACTGCTGCCCCAAGCATGAGTTCTAAACCAGAAACATCCACCACTACTTGATGGGTTCTACATCCAAGAGTAGTGGGATTTAATGCTTCAAATGTGGAGGCCGTGGGCATGTAATCAAGGAGTGTCCAAATAATCGTGTGATCATTGTGAATGACAATGGAGAATATGATTGACTAGTGAAGAGGAAGTTGAGGAAGAGTATGTTGATGAAGCCCATGAAGATGAGAAACATCTTGGATGTGAATTTGAGCACGGTCTTTGCTATTGTAGTAGCTCAAATCTTGAGTGTTCGGATGAAAGAAGCTGAAATTGGGCGTGACATAATCTTTTTCAAACGAGCCAAGGTGCAAGATAAAGTGGTGAAGGTGATCATTGATGGCGGGAGCTGCCATAATCTTGCTAGTCGTGAGATGGTTGACAAGCTTGGTTTGAAACTACAGCGACATCCTCATCCATATCATGTCCAATGGCTGAATGATTCAGGAGATATTAAGATTGGATATAAGGTGAAAGTTCCATTCAAGATTGGTGAATATGTTGACACCATTGAGTGCGATGTGGCACCTATGTCTGTGTGTCACATGTTACTTGGAAGGCCTTGGCGATATGATCGATATACTCGGCATTGTGGGAGAACAAATCGGTACACACTAGATTTGAAAGGGAAGAAGTTTGTACTCAAGCCTATGACACCCCAACAAATCATGGCTGAGCACTTACAAAAGAAATCTGAAATTGGTCCAGTGATTACAGGAGGAGTCCACAACTCGGTGAGTGAGAGCCACAAGCCAAATTTGAGAGAAAAAAAAAGAGGAGAGGGAGAGCATCTAGTTATGCTAGTCACAAAATCTGAACTGAGAGAAGTAAGGAACAACCTAGATCAAGTGCTCTTTGTACTTGTGTGCAAAGCCGTTTTAATTTCACCTAACGATATCACCTCTCTTCCTAGTGTTGTGTCTCATCTTTTACAGGACTATGAAGATGTTTTCCAAAAGAAACACCAGTAGGACTACCTCCAATTCGTGGGATTGAGCATCAAATTGATCTCATTCAGTGGTGCACTCCTAACCGTCCACCATACCGAACCAATCCGAAGAAACCAAGGAGATACAAAGGCAAGTACAAGAACTTCTTGACAAAGGTTTTGTTCGTGAAAGCTTAAGTCCTTGTCTTTGTTCTGTGATCTTAGTACCTAAGAAAGATGGTTCTTGGAGGATGTGTGTTGTTTGTAGAGCTATAAATAATATCACATTCGCTATCGTCATCCTATTCCACGGTTAGATGACATGCTTGATGAATTGAGTGGTTCTATAATTTTACTAAAATTGATTTGAGAAGTGGTTACCATCAAATAAGAATGAAAGCGGGGATGAATGGAAAGCGCATTTAAAACAAAAATTTGGGTTGTATGAATGGTTAGTTATGCCATTTGGTTTGACTAATGCTCCTAGTACTTTCATGAGATTAATGAACCATGTCTTGAGAGCTTTCATTGGAAAATTTGTTGTTGTCTACTTTGATGATATCTTAATTTACTGACAAGTCTTTTGATGAGCATGTGAATCACATTCGTCAAGTTTTGGATGAGCTTCGAAAGGAGAAATTATTTGCTAATCTTGAGAAGTGCAGTTTTTGTACAGGCCACGTTGTGTTTCTTGGTTTTGTTGTTTCGGGAAAAGGAATCGAAGTGGATGAAACCAAGGTGAAAGCCATCAAGGATTGGCCAACTCCAACGAATGTAAGTCAAGTAAGAAGTTTTCATGGCCTTCTTGGTTTTTATAGAAGGTTTGTGAGAGATTTGATACCATTCTTGCTCCTTTGAATGAATTGACCAAGAAGGGGTTGATTTTAAGTGGGAAACTCACAGAAAAATGCTTTTCAAGAATTAAAGAAGCGTTTGGTGAAGCACCGTACTTGTTCTTCTGATTTCACTAAAACTTTTGAAGTAGAATGTGATGCTAGTGGAAATGGGTTAGGAGGAGTTTTAATGCAACAAGGAAAACCAGTAGCATATTTTAGTGAAAAACTGGGAGGTGCTCAATTGAATTATTCTGTGTATGACAAAGAATTGTATGCTTTGGTGCGTGTGCTTGAAACCTGGCAGCACTATTTATGGCCAAAAGAGTTTGTTATTCATTCCGATCATGAAGCTTTGAAGTACTTGAAAGGTCAAGCTAAAATTTGAACCGTCGCCATGCCAAATGGGTTGAGTTCATGAAACATTTTCATACATTGTGAAATATAAGAAAGGTAAGGACAATGTTGTTGCCGATGCTTTGTCTCGAAAGAGTGTGTTGTTGAACCAACTCGAGGTAAAGGTTTTGGGTCTTGAAAGTTTGAAAGGTATGTATAATAATGATCCTGAATTTTCAGAACCATATAATCATTGTAAAGATGGAAAAGGTTGGGAAAAATATCACATACATGATGGATTTACATTTAGAAAACAAGCTTTGTGTTCCAAATTCTTGGTTAGATTGCTTTTATTCTGAGGAATCACATGGAGGTGGACTAACGAGTCATTTTGGACAAAAGAAAACTTACGAACTGCTAGGTGATCATTTCTATTGGCCCAAGATGAGGAGAGATGTCATCCGATTTGTGGAGCGATGCGTCACCTGTCACAAAGCTAAGTCAAAACTGAACCCTCATGGCTTATACACTCCTTTACTGTTTCTAATATCCCTTGGGAAGACATAAGCATGGACTTTATTTTGGGATTACCTAGAACTCGAAAGGAAAGGATTCTATTTTTGTTGTGGTTGATAGATTTTCAAAGATGGCTCATTTTGTCCCTTGCAACAAGACAAGCGATGCTTCACATATTGCTACTTTATTTTTGAGGAAATTGTGAGGCTACATGGGATGCCAGGACAATTGTGTCGATCGAGATGTCAAGTTCGTGAGCTATTTTTGGAAAATATTATGGGCCAAACTTGGAACCAAGCTCCTATTCTCCACCACTTGTCACCCTCAAACCGATGGACAAACTGAAGTGGTGAATCGAACATTATCAATGTTCTTGCGAACAATGGTGAAAAGGAACTTGAAGATTTGGGAGGAATGCTTACCACATGTGGAGTTTACTTATAACGAGGCGTTACACTCTACCACTAACTTAAGTCCTTTTGAAATTGTATATGGTTTCAAACCTATTGCTCAGATAGATTTGTTGCCCCTTCCATTGCGGAGAGGACCAACATGGAAGCTTCCAAGCGTCTTGCATATGTAAAGAAGATACATGAAAAGACCAAGGAAGTAATTGAACTCAAGGCAAGACGCAAGGCTGCAAGTATGAACAAACATAGGAAGGAAGTGTTATTCGAGCCTGGGGACTTGGTGTGGATACACTTGCGCAAATCAAAATTGTTGCCACGAGGAGATGGTCTATTTCGTGTTCTCGAGAAGATCAATGATAATGCATACAAGATAGATCTTCCAGCAAGTTATGGTGTGAGCAACACCTTCAATGTTGCTGACATCTTACCATTCACAAGTGAAGACACTTCAGAGTCGAGGACGACTCCTTTTCAAGGGGGGGAGGATGATATGACCACGCTATCAAGCAAGATGTTACAACCTCCAAATCAAGCTACACCAACTCAAGTCTCACCTACATCGACACCAGCCCAAGTCATTGATGGACCGATTACACGTAGTCGAGCAAAGAAGCTACAACAAGAGGTGAACGCGCTACTTTGTGAGAATCATTTTAACATCAATGAGAATTATATACAGCCTAAGTCGTGTACATTGCTATTGCTTAGGTTCACCAAGAAGGATGACAGGAACATACAAAGAGATGACTACAGAGAAGGACCACACTCGAACTAGACCAGTCCAGCAGAACAGTTCGAAAGAAACAGTCATAACTCTTGATTTCCAAAGGCTATGGAGGTCCATGAGGACATTTTGGAAAGCTTATTAAGTCTAGTTTTCAATGCCACCAAAGCCGAGCTGTTTGGAATTTCCATTGTGAGAGCCGACCAGCTTTAGTGAAGACTGATCAGAAGGTCAACAGTCTGCCAGACGTTCAACTTCCCATGCAAAACTGTACCATTCTACATTATTTCGTGGTGCATGCTGCACATGGTGTGAAAGCTTATCAAGTTAACTTTCCAACGCAACTGACGGCACATCTTTTGGACTTCCCAAGGTGGAGTTATTGACAAAACACCGAAGACTGCGCAGAATACCAACAGCCACGAGGCCCTTTCACATAGTCTATATTATCTTTTTTTCATTTCGTGTTTACACCTATCTAGGAGGGATGTTCCTAGTATAAATACCTCATTGCCTCATAGAAACCACAGACTTTGAAAACGAAATACAGAACCCCTTTGTTCAGCTGTGTGCTAACAAACCTTTGAGAGTTGATCTCTACCCCTTTGCTCTTGTGATTTCCTTCGCGGGATTACAGCAGCGGCGGCTTCATCCGCTCCCAATTGGTGCTCCTACTCCCTTCGAGGTTTCTCGATTGATTGTAGGCTGTGTTGGTTGGTTTCTTGAGAGTGTGGTTGGGCGAATCCTCGATTCAGGTTGCCGGTTAAAGACGGTGGTTGGCTTCGAGTTTTATTTGTTAGGTTGCACTAGTTATCGCTGCTTGCAGCAAGTTATCTTGGCTTCTTTGAAGCTAGTTATATTGTGATCATCCTACATCGTGAAGATCGGGACCCCGTGACGTATCACTTCACAACTGGGATCTCCTCAATACGCCGCGAAGAATCAGTCTTTCCATTGAGGGAACAAAGTAATTCGATGGTCGATGCACGGCGGCTAGGGAATAGGTTAGCCAGCACAAACACTGAATCAGACGGTGCACAGCCACGGAATACGGTTCTTCACGGAAGGGCTAGCAAGGTCACCGTCTTCCAGAAATAACAAATCTTGCCACGGTATTGGAATAACCAGTCCATACCCAGAATAACATCGAAAGGTGCCAATTGGATAACCATAAGATTCGCAGTGGAAACCTCATCATCAATCATTATAGAACAACCGGGACAGACGGTAGAGCTAGAAATAAGACCTCCTGGAGAGCTGACTACCACTGACTCAGAAATAAGCTGAAAACTCAAACCCCCTCTTCTAACAAACTCCAAAGACACGAACGAGTAAGTAGCCCCCGAATCAAACAGTACAAA
The DNA here is from genome assembly GCA_036346395.1 of Hsuehochloa calcarea. Classification (NCBI taxonomy): domain Eukaryota; kingdom Viridiplantae; phylum Streptophyta; class Magnoliopsida; order Poales; family Poaceae; genus Hsuehochloa; species Hsuehochloa calcarea. The sequence goes on along the minus strand of CM070608.1, from coordinate 25,946,793 downwards.
GGCATCATGCGAATCCACTAGTAAAGTACTTGTCACAACATCAGGACGTCCCAAAGTCTCAGGGGTGGGCATGGCGTAGACCTCCTGATGCACCGGTGCAGAAGACGCACCGACACTCTGCGACGGAAGCGGAAAGCGGCTGCCGGAGGGACAAGCGGCGGAGGTGCGGATGGTGCGGGATTCCAATAGAACCTGCGGGAGGCGCGGAGTAAAAGCTACAGTGGAACCCACGTGAAGGGAATGCTGTGGTGCGGAATATTGCCAGTCGAACTTGTTGGACCGAAAAGGCGACTAGAGGGGGGGGGTGAATAGGAGCACGCTCACTTTTTCAACCAAGATTAGATTCGACACAAATTTCACTCCAATAGCTATAGAAGCTATGAAGATCGATATACCAGTACAGCGGAAGACTAGGATTGAATCCAATCAAAACCCCGAAGCAAAACAACCAAAATCAACCGAAACTTAATTTCCTAAGTGTAGGGCGGTCTGACCTCTACTCAGGGGCGGTCTGACCGGTCCATGGGCGGTCCGACCTCTGTTGAGGGGCGGTCTGACCTCCAGCCTGATGAACAGTGAAATCAGCCCGAAAAACGAAGTTGCAAATAGGTCTAACTTTTGATCTACAATTCCAAACTTCATGAAACTTGGAACACACCTTCTCTAGGATGTCAGGAACCTATTCCAATCGAAGATTATGGAGATCCATGGAAAAGTTACGACATTTTTCAGTTTGAGAGATGGATGGTTCAAAACCGAGTCAAAACGAAAACTAGATTCAAAAACTTGCTCGTGGGTGATTGATGATCAAGATGATCTTAGATGTGTTCCCACATGCCACATCAAGCTAGATCATGTAAAGAAATCAATCAAAAACATGCGAATCAAAGAAAGACTCAAAATCACCAAATAGAGAGAAGAAGGGCAAAGAGACACATCTTTGATCAAAGCTTTCTTTGGATTGATTTGATAGGGTATGGGTTTACAGCCACTCCATCAATAGAGGAAAAAGCTCAATCCAAGAGCACGAAATCAAATCAAAACTCTCTAGAACCCTAACCTCCACTAATCCTCTCCTTAAGCCAAAACTAGGGTTTCAACAATGGTAAAAGAGTTAAAGGGGTGCAGCCACCTCCCTCCTCTATTTATAGTGGAGACTTAGACCTTCTAGAAATTCTAACTTAAATGGGCTCCCGTTAAGGCCCAACACAAACGGGTCACACACGCACGCATTTTAAAGCGCCGTCTACAACACCTCTTGACCTAAACCGCTTCTCTTGCGTCGTCTTGCGCCGCGGGTAGACAAAAGGTCACCTGGGTGGTATTTGGTAAGATTACCAAAATACCCCTTCTCGGTCCTTCTCCGAAGACCGAGTCCATCTGTGCACTTCGCATGCTCATACGTGTAGGTTGATCAACGGCTCTCTCCATGTCGGCAAGTCTCTCCCATCCGGCTCCCACCGAAACCACCATGGCACTTGCACCGACTCCCGCGCCGCTTGATCAAACCGATCGCCAATGTCTGTTCGGTCATCCTCGCCCATACGCACCATACTTGATTTCATTGACCTCACCCGGCATCGTCGATCGTTCTGGACCTCAGCTCTCCAAGCCTCGTCCCGATCATCCTCGCCGTTGACCGTCGTTGACCACCAAGCAACCTGCACAACAATAGACAAGCAAATCGAATCCGGGAACAAGTTCTTCACAACTTGACCCACGTTAGTCAAAACATGCATCATGCAACACCTATGTACTGAAACCCATGACTTTGACCTAACCAACGAACAACGCCGCCACGAAGACCGACGTTCAAGTGACAACCGGTCAGACCGCCCCTCAGGGCCGGTCTGACCGCCGGCCTTGCCGGTCGGACCGCCAGCCATAGTCCGGTCCGACCGCTAGAAAGGACTTAGCCGATTTTCAACCCCTGAAAATCCGAAGCCTACTGGAAACTTTAAACCAATAGAACTTTTGACTGGAGACTCCAAAAATTATGGGACCAAGAGAAATGGGATCTCCTCACTTGCCTACACCCTCTATTTTTGGCCCAGCCTGTTCTGACCACTTTTGATCAAGGCCGGTCCGACCGCCGCACATGGCCGGTCCGACCGATTTGGGACCGGTCGGACCGCCATGCTATGGCCGGTCGGACCGCCCTATCGTAATGCACGAGCAGTTACGAAACTTTGTCGAAAACCCGTGAAACGACAAACCGTTAACGTCATTGCCAATTGTCACATCATCCTAAGATCTAGAGCATATCCCCATGATATCCACAATCTCCCCCTTGATGAACACATTGGCAATAATCCAGAAAATGTAATTAGGAGGTTTGAAAAGTAAAATACTTTCGTTTTCGCACAAAGGCACAACTTGGTCCATAAGCAAGAGAAAGCAATGGAAATGACCAAGCTGGCATCAGAATAGCATAGGCATGTTAGATAAGGCAAAAGAAAGCATAAAAACTTTGATTTCCATAAAAAGTTCAAAAATCTCACTTAAGGTCCATATGAAAGAACAATTGTTCAATTGACCTTTGATCATTGTGAGGAGTAATAAATGCAATTTAAGTTCAGAATAGTCAATAAGATAATAAGAATGCAATTCAAAAACTCCCCCTCACTATGATCCTCGGATTTTAGAAAATTTCAAATTCTCCAACTTTCTCCACTTTGTATAAACTTCTCCCCAACATTGAAATATCTTCTCCCCCTTTGACAATGGAGTCATCAAGGAATCACGCCTTCCTCTCATCCAGAGATAACAATTGCAGAATGAAGAAAGAAGCAAAAAGAAGAAGTATGCATGAAGTGCAATGGAGTGGCTTCATTTTTGTATTTTTTAATTTTTGATTACAAGAAGCTTTGGAGATTACCCAAAAGAGCTAGCCAGCATTTCTAATATTGCACAAACAACATATCAAGCCTGACAGTGCTAGCAAGATCATGGTAAGACATATATATCAAAGCTAAGCACAGAGGCTCAAAAGTAAAGCAATAGATTTGATCGATTTAAGTAAAGCTTCAAATTCAGCAAGTTTATCAACAGGGATCCTAAAATGAAATTGGCCATGTCAAAATGTCAAAGTGAGATCAAAAATCTAACAAAGACCACATTAAGAGTCAATCAGGTCCTGTATTGAATCATTTTGCTCAGTATTTCTCAAAAGCACATTTGTCAACAGTTTTCACATATGCATTGAATATTGAAGTTGACTAATGATCTAACTTAGTGATAAGATCCTGGACTAGGAGCCATCCACAAACTCATCCTAAGATTCGACCAGAAGTTGATTAAAGGTATATCTTAGTAAAGAAGATCCTGGACTAGGAGCCATCCACAAACTCTTTCTAAGCTTCTACTAGGGCGACAAATCTTGAGGTTCATATCATTTCTGACAAGCAATCCCCATGAGATCGTCTGGATCATCAAACTATCTCCAAGTTCATGTCATTTGACAAGCAGTCTCGTAAGAGTAGTTTGGCACATTTTAAGCATAAGACAATCTTGATTTTTCATTTTTCACAAGAGTAGTTTTAGAATCTCAAGAACACAAAAGCTCAAGTAATGGTCAATTTTAGATTCAAGAGCTCACAAAGCAATTCTGACAGGGCCAATGTCACAAAAGGAGCACTAATTGCGCAACTCGCTAAAACATCCACAAATTGCAATTTTTTTTTAGTTCGAGTTGTTTTAAAGTTCTAGCTCATATCGCAAAGTCTTAGCTACACATGTAAAAGCATGATAATTCTAGCAAGTCAAAGAACTAGACATGGCATTGAGCAAGAATTGAAATACTAAAGCTCCAAAGGGTAATAAGCAAAGCTTCATCAATTTTAAAAGATAAGCAGAAAATCTTATATTCCAATGCATCTTTTTGGATTTTTCATACCACTTGTTGTATTTTTCATATGAATGTAATATGATACAATGAGATGCAATAAAAAGCCTAAAAACCTAAAAAGTTCAAAAAGATCAACAAGTTCAGAAAAACAACAATAAAAGATTAAAAGAATAAGGTAAGATCAGAAAAGATCGAACTCCCCCTCAAACCAACCCATAGAGATAAATTACCCCTAACTCGCTTCTCAAGGTGGCAACCTAGTTGGGTCTAAAGGTTTGGTGAGGATATCAGCCAGTTGAGTCTCGGACTCCACGAAGTGCAGCACAATATCACCCTTCTCGACATGGTCTCGAAGGAAGTGATAGCGAATGTCTATGTGCTTGGTCCTAGAGTGTTGCACAGGATTCTTAGCAATGTTAATAGCAGAAGTGTTATCGCAGAAAAGAGGAACACTAGCGAAATTTAACCCATAGTCCTTAAGAGTGGATACCATCCACAAAATCGACTCTGACAACTAGCGTGACTACATATTGACCTCGTGAGATTGTGCAACAGAGGACTGCTTCCTAGAAGACCAAGAGACAAGAGAAGTGCCTAGGAAGTGACAAGTGCCCGAGGTACTCTTCCTATCAAGCCGACAGCCCGCAAAATCAGAATCAGAAAACCCCCGAATGGATAAAGAAGAAGAACAGGAGTACCAAATGCCATACTGGAGGGTAGAGTGTAAATACCTGAATATGCGCTTAACTGCTTAGCGATGGGAAGTTCTCGGAGATGCCTGAAACCTCGCACAGAGGCAAACTGTGAAGTGGATGTCCGGTCTTGATGCCGTCAGGTACAGAAGGGAGCCGATCATGCTGCGGTACTCGCGTTGATCCACGGCTTCTCCTTCCTCATCTGGATCCAGCGATCGAAGTCGCCATGGGAGTGACGATCGGCTTGCAGTCACCCATGTCGAGCGTTTGAGCGGATCCTTCAGATACTTCGTCTGATGGATGAAGATTCCTTCCTTACATTGCTTTATTTGAAGCCCTAAAGTAATTGAGCTCTCCCATCATGCTCATCTCAAATTCCTGGACATAGTCTCGTAAAAGTCGAAACAAGAGCATGAGAAGAACCACCAAAGATAATATCATCAACGTAAATCTGAGCAAGTAGGAAATCATTGCCACGCCTAAGAATGAACAAGGTCTTGTCTACCTTACCCATCTCGAAATCATTCTTAAGCAAGAAGGTCTTAAGTCTATCATACCAGGCTCTAGGGGCTTGTTTTCGACCATACAAGGCTTTGGATAGCTTGAAGACATGATGTGGGTTTTTGGGATTCTCAAAGACTAGGGGTTGCCTAACATAAACCTCCTCCTCTATGAAACCATTCAGAAAGGCACTCTTAACATCCATCTGATATAATCTAAAGCCCTTAGAGGCAGCAAATGCAAGAAGAATGCGAATAGCTTCTAGTCTAGCAACAGGAGCAAAGGTCTCATCAAAATCTAACCCCTCAACTTGGCTAAAACCCTGAGCTACCAACCTACCAACCTAGCCTTGTTTCTAATCACAGAACCATCCTCATTTTGTTTGTTTTTGAAGACCCAGCGGGTTCCTATAACATTATGACCACTAGGAGGTTCTACTAGGTTCCAGATCTTATTCCTCTCAAAATTCTCTAACTCCTCATGCATGGCATTGACCTTTCGAATCGGATAAAGCATGTGATATATCGCGGGGTTCAAAAGAAGCTACAAAAGCGAGAATGAGAATAGAGGTTTGGATCATGATACCGGAGCGAGTGACTCGTTCATGGATATTACCTATCATCGATCCGCGGATCTTTGCTTTTGAATGTGAAGTGGCGCACCGAGAAGAAAGTACCTCTTCGACCTCCGCAGTATCTGCGATGATGAAGATGCGGCAGTGCCTCAACCAAGGCGAAGTAGTCACGGCGGGTTCTTGTGCAGAATAGGAATGTCAACGGCAGGTGGAAGAGTATCATCGAGTCCATCATCATCTTCCTCTACAAATATACTCTCTCACACTGTGTATCACACGAAATATCCGATCTAGCTCGTGGCTAGTCTCATCAAAAGTGACATTGCATGTCTCCTGAACCAGTTAGTTTCAGCATTAAAAACTCAAAAACCCCTTGAATGTGCAGGATAACCCAGAAATAAACCATCAAAAGTTCTTGACTCAAATTTATCTAGGTTTCCTGTCTTGAGAATAAAACACTTGGATCCAAAGACTCGAAAGTGCGAGATGAGGGTTTTCTCTAAACGAAGCTCATAAGGAGTCTTGCCCAAAGACGGTCTCAAAAAGACACGATTTGCAATATGGCAAGCAGTAGAAATAGCTTCGGCCCAAAACCTCCTCGGAGTGCTATAGTCATCTAGCATCGTCCTAGCCATCTCGACTAGGGTCCTGTTCTTCCTTTCCACAACGCCATTTTGTTGAGGGACGTGTGGGGAGGAGAACTGATGCTCAATTCCACGCTCAGCACAAAAGGAAGCAAAAGATGCATTCTTGAACTCCGTGCCATTGTCACTGCGGATCGCTCTCAAGGCACTCGGAAATTCAGAAGCCAAACGAAGAACAAGATCATGATAATGATCAAAAGCTTCATCCTTCGAAGCAAGAAAGAACACCCAAGTGTATATAGAAAAGTCATCGACTATGACAAGAATGTACCATTTTTCACCAACTGACCGAACTCTAGCGGGACCAACAGTATCCATATGAAGCAACTGTCCCGGTCCGTCAGTCATAACCATAGTCACTGATGGGTGTGAGGCGGCAACTTGCTTGCCATGCCTACAGGGCGCACATACAGCATCTTTGACGGCTTTGAGTTTAGGCAAACCTCTCATGAGCTCAAGGTTGCTAACTCGCGTCGGATGATCAAAACCAACGTGCCCCAAGCAGCGGTGCCAAAGCCAGAACTCAGAAGAAGAAGATGAAATTAAGCACTTGAGAGAACCAGCAAGAGATTCAGAAAAATCAGCTCTAAAGATCCTAGCAACTCTAGTAATCCCAAAAACAAGCTCACCAGCTGAATCAAGCACCCGACAAGCATTTTTCTTAAATCTAGTCTCATAGCCATCATCAAGAAGTTGAGAGACAGAAAGCAAATTAAACCTTAGCTTGTCCACAAGGGCGACATCCTTAAGGATGAACTTGTCGTTCACCCTGATCGATCCCGTTCCTTCAATCCGCCCTTGCCTATCATCTCCAAAGGTGATGAATTCATCACCCGTCGACCGCGTGAAGGAGGTGAACCATCTTGAGTCTCCGGTCATGTGGCGTGAAGCAGTGAGTCGACGAACCACGTGTCCTTCCTCTTTCCGCGGTAATCCTAAAAATTAAGGCACAGAAGAACGATGTGTCTCAATACTGGGGTTAGTTAAACAAGACTTGGGAACCCAGTACTGAGACACATGTCTGCGAGTAGTATGCAAAGCAGAAGTGCTATCCTTGATTAAGTTTGAAGCTCTGTTATGAGCAATGGTTACTTTAACATAAGAGTTATCCTGTCTAGGAACATGATGATGAGCATTTGACACAAATCCTAAACCAGGTTTCTTCTTTTCTACATTACCATGTCTCGTAAAAGCTCTAGGTTGATTGAGTGAAATTCTAGCAAAATTTTTCTTATCATTTTTCAACCTACGCCAACAGAACTCAACCAAATGTCCATTCTTCTTGCAATAGGTGCAATGGTACTTGATACCACTGGGAGAAGCACCCTTTGACTTAACAGAAGTTTGGGCAAAACCCGCAGATTTAAAAATAGTTTTTGCAGGTTGGGTTTTAAATTCAACTAACCCATTTTCCAAGACTTGGGTTACTTTGGGCTTAGAATTATCTTGGAAAGAGTTGTATCCTAATCCTTGCTTCTTATAAGGAGTCTTAGATTTGTCCAGAATCATATTTAATTATTTCTTACCTTTAGAAAAATTTTCTAAGGTATCCTTAAGATAAGCATTTTCTTTTTCAAGATTAACACATGACTCACAAGTTCTGCCTTTAATAGCTCTAGCATATTTTTCCTTATATAAAGAAATTTCAAGTTTAAGAGCAGGGCATGAAGCACATGTAGAAGACTCAATACTATCCTTAAGCTTGGCATATTTAGCTCTAACTGCTTCTAAGATATCTTTAACTTCATGTTCGCGTTCAATGCAAAAAGAGCAAAGGCTAGAATCAACAGCACCAGAAGCAACCAACTTGCTAGAATCTAAGCATTTTTCACAAGGAGCAGATTTAACCTCAACTAACTCAGTCCTAGCATTTTCAAGTTGTTGCAAAGCAATATCATGAGCAGATTGCAGTTTAGCAAATTCTGAGTGTAGAGCATGGCAGGAAGAACATTCATCAGATTCAAGAGTCTTAGTATTTGCAAGTTCTAAAGTCAAATTATCTACTTGAGACTCTAAGTCCTTGTGTCTAGCCATGATATACTCTAACGCCTTATCCTGGCTCATGAGTTGCTCAAAGATAGTTTCGCATCTATCAGAAAGGACATCATAGGAGAGAGGTACCTCATCGTCGTCGACGTCGTCGGAGTCGGCCATGAAGCAAACGCGGTGAAGTCCTTGGCCTTCCCTTCTTCTTGTCTTGAGGATCTCCTCCTCCTTGTCATCCTCGCTCCCGAGCCCACATCGCTAAGGATTGTTCCCCAAAAGCGGCAAGAACCCGTGAGTGCCTTTGTCGACTTAGCGACATCAAATCTTGATTTGTTCCATTGAGGCTTCTTCAGTGGCTTTCCTTCCTTGTGGTTGCTCTTTCCTTTCAACTTGGGGCGCTTTGCTGGATGTGATTAAGCTCACCATACTCATAGCAAGTCACGTGACCTCCTCTCTTTTTGTTTATCATATTGTTATAGGCCCGTGTGGCTTTTCTGACTATGAGAGCTAACTCGGCCTCAGGAAGACTCTCAAACTCCTCTTCATGGATTGCGATAAACCCGAAGCGAAAATCCGTAAGAAGACTCGAAGACCCATCGAAGCTCTCTTGGCGGGTGCGCTACCAAGGCCATGTTTTCCTTCTTGGGATGATCAATCCTCTTGATCTCATGAGTCTTGAGCTTGCTATAGAGCAGCTCCAAAGTCAGATCAGAAAGGTTGACGTTCTCCTCAATGGCGGTAGCCTTTATCTCCCACTCCTTGGTGTTGATTGCAGCCAAGAGGTGGGTGGCATTTTCAGACTGAGAATATTCAATTCCAACAGCCTTCATCTGATTAATCACTTTGTTAAAGCGACTGAAAATGTCATCGATGCTCTCTCCAGGACGCATCTCGAATTTGTTATATTCACGCTTATAGACTGTCTGGCGTACTTTCTTGATTTGGGACGAACCCTCATGGTAGGTTTCGAGGGTGTTCCAAATCTCGTGCGCAGTCTCAAGATTGCAAATTCGATCATACTCCTGCCTACCAAGCCCACCATACAAGAGGTTCTTTGCCTTATTGTTGTTAGCCAAGAGGGCTGTTGAAGCCGGCGTAACAACTTCAGGAAGAACGAGTGGGGCTCGAACAACCTCCCATATAGCTTATCCTTCGCTCTCAAGGAAGACTCGTATGCGATTCTTCTAATAGGCATAGTCGTGCCCATCGAAGATATACGGCTTGGTGGAGTACTTATCCATCGCCAAGTTCAGTGACCGGTTAAGATCAAGATTGAACTAACCGGGCTCTGATACCACTTGTTGGACCGAAAAGGCGACTAGAGGGGGTGAATAGGAGCACGCTCACTTTTTCAACCAAGATTAGATTCAACACAAATTTCACTCCAATAGCTATAGAAGCTATGAAGATCGATATACCGATCAATGGAAGATTAGGATTGAATCAATCAAAACCCGAAGCAAAACAACCAAAATCAACGAAACTTAATTTCCTAAGTGTAGGCGGTCGACCTCTACTCGGGCGGTCCGACCGGTCCATGGGCGATCCGACCTCTGTTGAGGGGCGGTCTGACCTCCAGCCTGATAAACAGTGAAATCAGCCCGAAAAACGAAGTTGCAAATAGGTATAACTTTTGATCTACAATTCCAAACTTCATGAAACTTGGAACACACCTTCTCTAGGATGTCAGGAACCTATTCCAATCGAAGATCATGGAGATCCATGGAAAAGTTACGACATTTTTCAGTTTGAGAGATGGATGGTTCAAAACCGAGTCAAAACGAAAACTAGATTCAAAAACTTGCTCGTGGGTGATTGATGATCAAGATGATCTTAGATGTGTTCCCACATGCCACAGCAAGCTAGATCATGTAAAGAAATCAATCAAAAATATGCGAATCAAAGAAAGACTCAAAATCACCAAATAGAGAGAAGAATGGCAAAGAGACACATCTTTGATCAAAGCTTTCTTTGGATTGATTTGATAGGGTATGGGTTTACAGCCACTCCATCAATGGAGGACAAAGCTCAATCCAAGAGCATGAAATCAAATCAAAACTCTGTAGAACCCTAACCTCCACTAATCCTCTCCCTAAGCCAAAACTAGGGTTTCAACAATGGTAAAAGAGTTAAAGGGTGCGACCACCTCCTCCTCTATTTATAGTGGAGACTTAGACCTTCTAGAAATTCTAACTTAAATGGGCTCCCGTTAAGGCCCAACACAAACGGGTCACACTGCACGCATTTTAAAGTGCCGTCTACAACACCTCTTGACCTAAACCGCTTCTCTTGCGTGCGTCTTGCGCGCGGTAGACAAAGGTCACTGGGTGGTATTTGGTAAGATTACCAAAATACCCCTTCTCGGTCCTTCTCCGAAGACCAAGTCCATCTGCGCGAAGCACTTCGCATGCTCCGCCACGTGTAGGTTGATCAACGGCTCTCTCCATGTCGGCAAGTCTCTCCCATCCGGCTCCCACCGAAACCACCATGGCACTTGCACCGACTCCGCGCCGCTTGATCAAACCAGTCGCACCGAACTGTCCGTTCGGTCATCCTCGTCCATTCTACACCATACTTGATTTCATTGACCTCACCCGGCATCGTCGATCGTTCTGGACCTCAGCTCTCCAAGCCTCGTCCCGATCATCCTCGCCGTTGACCGTCGTTGACCACCAAGCAACCTGCACAACAATAGACAAGCAAATCGAATCCGGGAACAAGTTCTTCACAACTTGACCCACGTTAGTCAAAACATGCATCATGCAACACCTATGCACTGAAACCCATGACTTTGACCTAACCAGCGAACAACGCCGCCACGAAGACCGACGTTCAAGTGACAACGGTCGAGCCGCCCCTCGGGGCGGTCGACCGCCTGCCTGCCGGTCGGACCGCCGACCATAGGCGGTCCGACCGCCAGAAGGACTTAGCCGATTTTCAACCCCTGAAAATCCGAAACCTACTGGAAACTTTAAACCAATAGAACTTTTGACTGGAGACTCCAAAAATTATGGGACCAAGAGAAATGGGATCTCCTCACTTGCCTACACCCTCTATTTTTGGCCCACTGTTCGACCACTTTGATCAAGGCGGTCCGACCGCGCATATGGCCGTCCGAGCCGATTTGGGACCGGTCGGACCGCCATGCTATGGCGGTCGGACCGCCCTATCGAGAATGCTGAATAGTTACGAAACTTTGTCGAAAACCCGTGAAACGACAAACCGTTAACGCCATTGCCAATTGTCACATCATCATAAGATCTGGAGCATATCCCCATGATATCCACAGAACTGAACCCCTGTGGAAATTGGAGGAAGAAGCTGCTGGGACTGCCTCCCATTTGATGATACTAGCTGGATTTTGCTTGCACACTGAGGACTTGTGACCCTCCCGACCACACTGCTGGCATATTCCCTTGAAGGAACATTCTGAAGCTCGATGCCCGTCACCACACCGAAAACACTTCATACCCTGACCTGGAACAGGATGCATCTGTGGGGCGAAAGATGAAGAACATGGTGCCGAAGAGGAAGACTGCCACTGCTGAACCGGACGGGAGTTTTGGTTCTTTTGAAACCTCTTAGCAGCGGTTCGCTGAAAAGACCCACCTCCTCCACCGAAACTCCGCTTCTGGCCACTGCCAGATCCACCGGTAGCAACAGAACCACTAGCAACATGCCCTTGCGACGAAGGAGCTCTTTCCAACTCCATCCCTCTAGCCTGCTCAACCACCGAGCTAAAATCACGTAGACCTGTCGCTCCCAGAATTTGGCGATACTCCTGATTGAGGCCCCGCCGGAACCTCTTAGCCTTCTCTTTATCATCACTTGCCACGGCTGGTACAAAACGCACCAGATTGTTGAATCCGGCCTCATACTCAGATACTGTCATCTTCCCTTGCACAAAAGTCAGGAGTGATTGCTCCATCTTCTCAATGAAGGAGTCAGGATAAAACTGTGTCCTGAATCTCTCCACAAATACCTCCCAAGTAACAGGACCTGCTACTGAGTCTGGAAGACGATACTCCTTCCCACGGATGTCGGCTGGCCCTTGGTGAAAGGCCACAATCGCGCCTTCTACGCGGATGCCAGCTCTAATGCCCCAAACTGACGCTCCATGTACCTCAACCAGTCCGCAGCCTGAACCGGTGTGCCTGCTCCGTCAAAAGTGTCCAGACGAAGCGACATCCACTCACGGAGGCTCATTCTAACCTCGGGTGGAGCGATGGCGACAACGAGTTCCGCCCACAGCGCAAAGAATCGCAGGAATTGCCGCTGCAATTGTTGGCGAGTTGTTGATTCTCTCTTATAAGGTTCGAATAAGATCTGCTGCATTGCGGCGGTGGCTCAACGGCCGAGGCGCGGTGAGGCAATCTCCTCGAGAGCAAAGCACCGGCCAACCCTTGAGCGAAGAGCGATGCGGCGGCCGGATCACGGCCACGACCACGACTACGGGTCGGTGGACGACCACGACCACGGCCTCTACCTCTTGCCATCTATGAACAACACAGCAGAAAGAAAAACCAAACACTTAGCTCAACGAACTGATAAACAGAATAATTGGAACATAACCAGGCAATTGCGGAAAACAATGGTTTACCCAACCCTTCCTATTGTGCACAGTGTGTCAGTTTAATATTTTTTTTTATTAACCACGGACCTGAAGCCCGCTCTGATACCAACTGTAACACCCTGACTATAAGGAAGTCAAGATGTCACCTACAACTATTAATCTTTAGGAGAATGACAACAATACACATAACCATATGTTGCATATAACAAAGATATACGGAAACAGGAATTCATCAACAAGACTAATCAATGGGGTGGAGATAAACAATTCAAGATGATACGGTAAATATGGCCAAATTGGCTTATTACAATTCAAAACAAGTCATAAATAGAAGACAATATTAAGTTCTCAAATGTTTTGGGATTATAGTAGTAAGTGCATCGTGCTGAACTACCCTCCATGATACCGTTCTTCCTTGTCATTTACCTAAACAAAACAACAAAGCAAGAATGAGCCAAAGACTCAGTAAGTACTTGAAAGTAACAATCAATATCCAATGAACGATATACACTATCATAGATTGAACCTTTATCTGAAACAAATTTTGTATGAATGGATGAAGTGAAGTGATGCATTGAAGGAAATGGACATGTCACAGCTTATACCGGTATAGCGAGTGAATCACCCGTCGGTGTTCACTTTAAAGTTACCATATGAAGAACGTTTCATACGGCCGTCCAACGTGGCCCACATTGGAATGGTGGACAAACGTACCCATTCTGGAATTGATAGGGTTTTCAGATGCTCATACTAGAATTGATGGGTCTTACGAAGGAAATCCACTTTCGTGGTCATTATGAATTTATGCATGACATGATGTGATCTCATGGTAAGATTGAATATCACGCATTAATGGGAAAATACACATGGCATTCAACTACATATACAAACAAGTATAACCATGCATTCACACATCACATATTGTATCAATAATAGCATACAAGTTACTTGCCTGCCGCGCTGCGACGGGTTGAGAGGTAACTGAGATACCCCTCCACTCACAGCTTCACCGCATACAATATAGAATAATCGAAATGAGGATAAATGAGTAAAATATTGCTACATGTGCCCTCCCACAATCTCTAACCAAACCACCAAACAAAAGGTTCAATTTGATCAATTCACCCAAACATTCCAAATACCCCTAAACTGGCAGTTTTACTAGAAAATTCACCAATAAATAACCGTAGCTCAAAAATACCTGAAACCAGTGCTCAACTTCTCTTAACGTAACAGGCTACGAAACTCTAGTTGACGGTAAACTCTAATTCGGCCAAAACAGGGGTCTAACCATCCAACGAAAAACTATATCCACAGTCTGCCCAGAATTCAGAACAGCCCCAAAGAAAAGGCTCTAACGTTTATACCACTGATCCAAATAAAGTGATCGTTATCAGCCTGGAAACTTGGTGAAATTATCTTCATAAACCTAGTTGGGTGGCCGACCTGGTTCTGACTCTAACTAGATCAAAACCTAGGTGCAACCGACTATACCCAGAATTTCTGTTAGACAGAGTAGTACGTGGTAAAACAGTCATAACTTTTAAACTACTGGGTGAAAATTCGTGATCCAGGTGCCAAAAGAAAGCTAATGAAACCAGGATCAATTCTCCAGAAGACACAGATATCCAATTCGGCCTCTACAACACCCTAAACTGAGGTACAACGTACTGGACAGAATCAATCTACAGACAGAAATAAAACGATACTACTAAAATCATTGAATTTGCAACTCTAAAGACATCCAACAGCGGTAGGGTCTCTTGTTACCCTTGTAGACCCGAAGAACGACGAGGATCAACTTCCCGAAGGTCTCTCCTCTCCTCCTTTGGCCGGCCCCAACACCACGAACCCGAGGGGAATGCAAAAGCCCGGCGGAGGAAGAACCGAAGGTGAACGCGAGGAAGATCGGGAGTGCAGCTCCGGGGGAACACCAATGGCAGCCACCAATGGAGGAGGAGGTGCCGGGGAGGAGGGGAGGCGCCGGGTGGAGAAGGAGGTGGGGCGGCTCAAGGGGGAGGGGATGGAGGCAGCTAGGGTTTGGGGGGGGAGTGGTGCCCCCCCTCTTTGGCCGGCCCCTACATGGGCCGGCCGGCCCCTCTTGGGCCACAGGTGTGAATGCGGCCAAAGTTGATCGAAATAGCATTTACCCCCGCTGATTGGAATTTTCCGACGAAAACTGTTTCTTTTACTCCCTCCGACTTCTTTCTTTTTACCGAACCGGTTCCGGAGTATTACACATACAACAAACGTGCATGTGCTAACTGATGGTGCATCGAGCACAACAACACGTGCATGAGCTACTAAGGAGTCATAGGAAGCTTACCAGAGAGAAGGAAAGACCGAAGGAGGCTTGGTGATAGGTCACCCACGGCAGTCGTGGCGGCGGTGGTGTGGCTCATGAGGAGGGGCGCTCTGGGCAAAATAAATGGCAAAAAAGGGTTGAGGAAGGTTGAGGGTGACTTGTAGATGGTGACATTGCACGCAATCGAGAAATGGCTCACTAGGATGACAATGGGGGTGATGAATAGTGCTATTGGCTAACAAATGGGAAAAATCCAAATTCCAATGATCATGTGATGAAATGACCAAATTAATGGAGGGGTTTTAGTTATCATGCTCTAGGACAGAATATGACGTACAAGATGTAGCAAGAAGCTCATTGAAAAGAAGAATGACACAAAGGTGTCTTGTGTTGCACGCTCTGGTACCACTGAGGACACGAGCTTGGTCCAAGATCTACAAACGATGGCAAAGGTTGACATAAGCAAAAATAGAAATGGCATGCAAGGACAAAGCTACGGGATGAGGTGGTGAGGAATTTTTCAAAAGAAAAATGCCAGAGCAAGCCTCCCTCTCCTCGGCCGACCAGAGGAGAAGTAGGCCAATGAAGGAGGGAGAGGTCGAGATAAGGGCGGGGAAAGGATGGAGAAAGAACGGGGTTAAATGGCGATGCTTAGGGATTGGCCGGGAAGGGTGGTACGGTCACAGCGATGACGGAGCGTGGCAGGGCGCGGCGGGCGTGTGGCGCTCAGCTTCCGCGCCGCGCATGCCCGAGGTAGGGAATGACCCTGACGCGTGGGCCTGGCAGTGGTTGGTTAGGGTCTGGCACGGTCAGTGGGCTAGGTCAAGCCAAGTCACGCGGTGCGGTCTGAGTCGGTCAAATAGTGCAGCGGTTTGACTAGTTTTGAATTTACATTCCCTCCACTTTGACCAGTGAGGAAAAATAGTAAATAATTTTAAAAAAATCTAGAATTTTTCAGAGGGGTTCCTGGAATGATCTAGTACATATAAAAATTTTCAAACCTCACTTTTAATGTTTTATTCACTTATTTTTAAATTATTAACAATATGGGATTTTAGAACTTGGTTTGAATTTTCTCAAGGTTGAATTAAGTTCTATAAATTTTGGAAAATTCATATTTATTTATGATAAATATTATAGTATTTGAATAAATGCAAATGATATAGAAATTATATACATGCTGTCGAAACCTTTCCTTCGACCAGTGTAGTCGTAATCCCCTTCGACCAGTACTCGAAGATGAACAATACTTGAAGATGAACAATACTCGAAGATGAAACGATACTCGATGATAACCAGTACTCGAGAGATGAATAGTATTTGGAGTGAACAGTGCTTGAAAGAAGAGCAGTACTCGGAATTCTATATGTTCTTGTGATATCCAGACTTCCAGATGTTCATTCTCCTTCATACGAACTCCGAATCCGTCGATTCTTGTTCCTAAATCTATATAAATTCAATATCTATCTTCCAGAACTAAATTTATTTAATTTAAAGTTTTTTTTATTTTCATTTGAATTTATTTTATTTTCGTGTATAGATTACGACTCCAGGGAAGTTGAATTTGAAGAAGTAGAGTCCTTCGAACAAGGCAAGTTATACCTTTGACCATGTTGACTCTAATATTTCAAATTATTTAATTTAGTTTTAAGGTACTATTTCATGCATATTTCTATATAGTTATTTTAAATTCCTGCTTTAAATTCCTAGTTAATCTATTTCCTTTGTATGACTAATGTTGTTGTTTCAACAGTATATTCCATGTCGCCGTAATTAAAATAAAATTTGAAAATGATATGCTTAGACAATGCTTAGACTAAAATCTTGAATTTGGGGAGTTTAGCCAAAATTATTCAAATTTGATTCAAATTGAGTCTATGGTATTGTCTTACCATAGAAGTTTTAGAAAATTACTTTACTTGCAAAATAAATCAAAATGGTTTAGACTTGGGCAAAATGGATGATTGATTTTGTGCAAGTCAATGCACAGGAGTGATCCTGTAACACCCCAGCCCAACATTGAGCCTAGGATGCTACTAAACTACCTTATTGATCAACTTTACTTCTATTCACTATCAAAATTTCAGCAAGCTTGGCAACAACGAAAAAAACTAAAAATAATCAAAAGAACCAATGCAAACTTTACAAAGCCAAACTAAGGTGTATCACTATTTGAATAACAAAATCATAGGCATAAATCAAACTCTTACTCATCAAGAATCCGATCACTACGAATATTTTAACATAAAGAGATGAGTTGCCAACTGTAATTAGTTCATCAAGATTTATCATAGATTTACTTGGAAGTAGTACTAAACAAGTCACTTGAAATATTCTATCATGTAAGAGTGTAAGAAATCAATATCTAAAATTTTAAAGCAAGAACAATAGCATCCATGAGAAAAACTTGGCTGTTTCGATTACAAGTTAATCAATCATCACGAAGGATGAGCACTGTCTTATAACAGAAATAGCAACCAAATTCACTTTAAACTTAAGCATATAAGTTATTTTTATTTTTCATAAGTAATCTTATGTGATGTGCACCAAAGGTCTACCCCTGCCCACGCATGTCGTTTCCTCGAGAAGTACCTAAAGAAAACAGAGTTCACGACTCAGCAAAGTATAACAGTGTAATCGACAAAGCATCATCAACAGGTAATGAATATAACCAAATTCTCATGTAAACATTAGCAATGAATTAATAATTACTCTCTTTTACTTTCATGTGATGCAGATGACAAGAATGCAACTTTCTTCCTTTTTGCAATTACCGGTAAGGCCTAGTAGTGCATCCGTCGATGCATACTCAAGCCTGTGCCTTCTAGCACTGGGACCTCAAACCCACACTCGACGAGTGTGGGGACCTCATGCCCGTCCAATACATGACGAGAACCTCAAAATAATCATTCTTGGCTACCACATAGTCCAAGACACAAGGATGTATGCTTTGATGCAAATGATCATAATATCCTTAATCAAATATGAACAAATATCTTCTAGCAATGAGATCATGAATAAAATTCAAACAAGTAAAACAAATGAGAATTTTTTTCATGAATTCTACTTCCTCATATGCTATACACTAGTTGTACTTGCCTCAACCGTGCGATGGGTTACGACGGGCATATGATTCTAACCCCGGTGTCTCACCGCCACCTGGCATTGGTAAAACATACTAAGGTACCATACAAAAACACACCATATAACAATAAAACTAAATAAATTTATACGCTCCTAATCGTAACCCGAAACAATATCATTCCTTCCCAAATACCAATTTGTCCAAAACAGACTGTCAACATAGAAAAACCATAACTTCTAATTTATATAGCTCCAAAAATTATGAACTCAGTCTTTCTAGAATCTACACACATAAACCCATAAATTCTCAGCTGATCGAAATATCAGATTATTTCATCTAGACCCTTGTTTTTACCTCTGAAGACAGTTCTGTCATCTTCAGTATTATTGACTTAAAAATTTCATATCTTTTAATTGGTAACTCCAAAAATGGTGATCTAAGACATTATGAAATCTCCAGAGAATTAGCTTCCAAAATAAAATTAGTCTATTTTTTCTATTATAAATTTTTTTGCTAACATAACAATTTTTGCCGACTGTCCCCAACTGAAGGACAAAACTACATCGCATGATCTTGGTCTCTCTGGAATCAGTATGAAGTTATCTATCAAATTCATGAAGACCAAAAGTCAAGATTTTTCCATTTTTCTATTTTTATTTACAAAACCATGTTTGTTGCCCAAAACTTAGGAATTGAACGGACACTTGTATTGAAAAAAATCATAACTAGTTATATACTCATCCAAATAATATGATCCTTGACTTTACAAAGAGATATTGAGATAATCTACCTATCTCTAGGAGGCACAAAACCCCTCTTTTGCTCTGAACTATTTCAAATCTACAGATCAAACAAAGCTGCAAATTAGCGATCTACTGACAGCAGGGTACCAAATTTCTATTCGACAACAAATCGCATAGAAAAAGAATTAAACTAGCTATTGGGGAAATGAAAAATACTCTAGAATACCACGTTGAATCCCACTGATGACTCGGTGAGAATCCCCTTTTCCCCCCTTTCTTCTCCCTCTTTCTCTCCCTTCTCTACTTGGTCGGCAGCACCAAAGGAAGTCTCCTTTCTTCCTTTTGGCTGGCAGTAAGGAGGAGCACCAGGGGAGCGGAGGAGAGGAGGGGGAGGTATTGGACTACGGAGGGGAAGGGGTGGCCAGGAGGGGAGGTGGCGGCCAAAGGGGGTCGAGGAGGGGGGGGGCTGCAAGGGAGGGGGTGGCTTAGGGTTTTGGCTACCCCCGGCACAAGGTCAGCTGCTCACATGGGCTAAGATGCTGTGGGCTTTCAGCCCACAACCCGGGTTGTCTAAAAATCATGAGAAAACCCCTGAACTTTTGGTTAAATTCACTCTCTAAAACAATTCTCATCCACAAAGTATTTCTTCTCTTTAAATATTTGGGATATTACATACATATCTATTTTTATAGTCGAGTCCAGGGTTGTGGAATGTTGCCTAGGTTAGTTAAGGACCGGTCTTCGAGCCATATCTTGGTATGCTCCACCGTACTACCACATGTCATGTATGGGCAGGACTAGGCTAAGTAATTTGTAATACTTCATTGTTATTTATGCCATGTTGATGTGTGGATGTCGGTTAGACAGTAGTCTCACTTGGCACAAGAGGGGGCTTTTGGCAGGTGGTTAACCCAATGAAGGTGAAACCTTAGCGGGCATAATAACCTTGGACTAGAACATTGTAAAGGCCTTGATGCGTGCTCTAGACTACTTACCTAAGATAGTGAGCAGTGGTATCGACGGATGCCAAACAAACTAGAGAAGTCGTGTTGTGTGGGTAAAGTTGTACAACCTCTGCAGTGTGTAAAACTATTCGAATAGCCGTGTCCACGGTTATGGACACGCTGAGGGAAGCCACTCCAAGTTAGAATGTGATTTTGATTTTAAAATGATTTAGCAAATGTTTTTGGGATGGTTAATCCTTGTGGTAAAATTGAAAGGTTAGCCATGTGATTGGAGGGTATCCTTCACCATTCTTGACTAGAGGTTATCTACTATAAAATTCTATTTTTAAAAAACTTATTTTAGTTATGAATTAAAAGAATTGTCTTGAACTTAGTAATGGTATTCAAACATGAAAATGCACCTTTGTGCTAAATAACCTTATACTCCTTTTTTCTTTGACATTATCCAACATGCATTATACTCTGTTAGTTGAGTGTAACTTGCGAGCACGGTTGTTGTGCTCACTCTTGCTGAATAAAATTTATTCAGGTGAAGTTTATTATCAAGACGATGAGGATCAGAATGACTAGGCTGCTCCCCCAGACGATTGCTTGTGGCGAATTATGTGGCCTACCTATTTACTTTGCTTCTGCTGTTATTTTATATTTGGCCTTGTGCCTAATTTTGTAATAAACTCTGATTATCAATGAATACATGCGTGATATGATTTTGCTATCACTTTTGTTTGACTGTATACACTAGATATTCCTGGACTAGTGTATGAAATACAGAGAACTAGAGATCCTTCGTTCCCCGGTTTGACAACAGCTCCAGTCCTAGATCCTTTGAGCATCAAGGAACTAGCAAAGTACATTGTCCACTATTTATGGTGCTCATACTCGGGCCCTCTGGTGGGTTCAGGGTTCGCCCATTTGGCAATGAATTCTGGTAAAGCCTGGGACTTAATTGCTTTTTGTGGTCGAACGCCCCAAGCTCGGCCGCCCATTTTGCTATTCGTCCTGATGATTCCCTGTTTTTGAGAACTTGACCAAGAGGATATCCAGTAGGTAAGACCACTCTGTGGGCCTGAAAGTAATGCCTTAGTTTCCTTGAAGCCATAAGGAGACCGTATAACATCTTTTGTACCTGTGGGTATCGTTCATTTGGTCCATGTAAGACTTCGCTTATATAATATATTGGTTGTTGGATGTTGTCACGTTCAACGACCAGTAAAACACTGGCTGCTTGTGGCATTGCAGCCATGTATATCAACAATGTTTCTCCCAATCTTGGAGATACTAAGCTCGGGGCACTTGTAAGGTGTCTTTTGAGCTCTTCAAAGGCATCGTTTACCTCCTTAGTCCATTCGAAACTTCTATATTTTCGAATAAGTTTAAAGAAAGGTAATCCTTTTTCTGCTAACCGTGCTATGAAACGACTTAATACTGCCAGACAGACAGTTAGCTTTTGGACTTCTTTCTTCATGGTCGGAGCACGCATATGGTCGATGGTTGATATCTTTGATGGGTTTGCTTTAATTCCTGCAGCTGAAACTTAGAACCTAAGAAGTTTTCCAGAGGAAACTTCGAATACATACTATTCTAGGTTTAACTTAAAGTTATGCCTTCTCAAGTTATTGAAAGTTTCTTGTAGGTCAAAAATATGATCACCAGCATTGATGCTCTTTACGACCAAGTCATCAACGTAGGCCTCCAAATTTTGACCTATTTGTGGACTAAAGATTTTTTCCACTAGCCTCTGAAAAGTAGCACCAATATTTTTTAGACCAAATGACATCTTGACATAGCAGTAAGTGCCATATGGTGTGATGAAAGAAGTTTTCTCTATATCATATTTACTTATATTAATCTGGTGGTACACTAAATACACATCTAAAAAACTTAACAACTCACACTCAGAGGTAGAATCTACAAGTTGATCGATGCATGGAAGGGGAAAATCATCCTTCGGACAAGCTTTATTAAGATCTTCGCTTGCTCCGCCACGTGTAGGTTGATCAACGGCTCTCTCCATGTCGGCAAGTCTCTCCCATCCGGCTCCCACCAAAACCACCATGGCACTTGCACCGACTACCGCGCCGCTTGATCAAACCAGTCGCACCGAACTGTCCGTTCGGTCATCCTTGTCTATTCTGCACCACACTTGAGTTCATTGACCTCACCCGGCATCGTCGATCATTCTGGACCTCAGCTCTCCAAGCCTAGCCCCAATCATCCTCGCCGTTGACCGTCGTTGACCACCAAGCAACCTGCACAACAATAGACAAGCAAATCGAATCTGGGAACAAGTTCTTCACAACTTGACCCACGTTAGTCAAAACATGCATCATGCAACACATATGCACTGAGACTCATGACTTTGACCTAACCAACGAACAACGCCGCCACGAAGGCCGATGTTCAAGTGACAATCGGTCCGACCGCCCCTGAGGGCCGGTCGAACCGCCAGCCATAGGCCGGTCTGACCGCCCGAAAGGATTTAGCCGATTTTCAACCCCTGAAAATCCGAAACCTACTGGAAACTTTAAACCAATAGAACTTTTGCTTGGGGACTCCAAAAATTATGAGACCAAGTGCATTGGGATCCCCTCAATTGTCTACACCCTCTATTTTTGGTCCAACCTGTTCTGACTAATTTTGGTCACGGCCGGTCCGACCGCCGCACATGGCCGGTCCGACCGATTTGAGACCGGTCGGACCGCCATTCCATGGCCGGTCAACCGCCCCTGTCCAGAAAGCCTGAACTTTGTCGAGAACCCGTGAAACAACAAACCGTTAACACCATTGCCAATTGTCACATCATCATAAGATCTGGAGCATATCCCCATGATATCCACAGAAATCGATACAAATTTGCCATTTTCCATTACTTTTTCTAACCATTACAGGATTGACAAGCCACTCTAGATGGTCGACCTCACGAATGAATCCAGCTTTAAGGAGTTTGTCGATCTCTGACTAGATTGCCTCCTTCTGATCTGGTCCAAAGCACTTTAGCTTCTGTCTTAACTAGTTTTTTTTATCAGGCTGGAGAGCTAGCCTACGCTCGATCACCTCCCTAGGGATTTTGGGCATACCGGATGCGTACTAGGCGAATACATCCAAATTGGCTCGGAGGAAGGAGACGAGCGACTTTTCCTATTTAGGATCGAGTTTGCTCCGACCAGTACCTTTTGGGCGGTTGTGCTAACATTTTTTGGGTCCAAACGACGTTTTGACTTTTTCAGAGAAGCACCCTTTTTGAGTGGAACCTCTTTGGTCTGGTCGAAAGGTTTGGGGCAATCTTTGGTCTCAAGTGCTTTACCTGCGTGGAAGGTGGATTAATTTCACTAGTCAAAAGTTCATCGACCAGTTCTAGGGATTTACAATCGCATGCGTATGCCATCTTTCTATCCCCTCAAACCATGATGACCTCTTTTGGTCCTGACATTTTTAAACTCTAATAGCCGTAATGCGTAGCTATCAGGAACTTGGCCAATACCGGATGACCAATAATTCCATTGTATGCAGTTTCAAATCTACTATATCAAATGGAATCTTTCCTATTTGGAAGTTATTTGGCCTTCCGAACGTAACCGGTAGGGAAAGTTGCCCTATCGGTTTAGCATTAGATCCTGGAACTATGTTATGCAAGGCATATTTCACATGATTTACTTTCAACCTAGGAATTTGCATTTCTTCCAATGCTCTCGTAAACAAGATATTTAATGAACTACCACCATCTATCAGAACTCGATTGACTTTGCAATTATTAATAATAGGTTCTACAACAATAGAACCTACCTGGTCGAGTTGAAGGGATGGTGCAGTCTTCTTTGATGAAGGAGATAACTGTCTCCAACAACCTGGATGGCTTGATAGTGATCGGAGATTCGGCAAGGTTCACTTCCCGCTCTACGGCTTTCAGATGACGCCTTGATTCGTACGAGGAAGATTCACAAAAGGTAATATCAACGATATGTTGTGGCTCCTAATACTCTATTTCTTCGTCGCCATCCTTGTCCTTTTTGGAGCTTAGCTCTGCAAGCTCTTGTATGGAAGGGATAGTCCTCCAGCTTCTTTTGCCAGGCTTGGCAGATACACAGATTATGCCCTACCGTCTGATAAAGTGGACGTCATTTCTTGTTCTTTTTGTATTCATCGGTCGGAGCTTTTTCACTGGAATAGTCCTTCTTGCCTGTGGTAATTTTTTTGGAAATTGCAAGGACCTCGTTATTATTAGGTTTGTGATTCTTCTTTCCCTTGGGAGACTTCCTATCTTTATTCTCTGGTGTATCCAGGCCAGGTTGAGGGATCCTCTTTTTTCGATCTATGCCTTTATTTCATTCGACCGCTTCATTAGCGCCTGCATACCTATCAGCCATGTCGAAAAGCTCAACAGTCGTTCGTAGAGGATTCATTGTGATGTCCTCTATAAACCTTCGATTTCTTAATCCTTCTTTAAAAGCCTGAATAACGGACGAGTCTGCGACTTCAAGAATAGAGTTACGAACCTGGCTAGACCTCTTAATGTACTGGCGAAGGGTCTCATTAGGTTCTTGTCGGATCTGATGAAAATCATCCTCCTTTCCGGGGCGGTCGTATGTCTCCTGAAAGTTTGCGATCAGAAGGCCGTAGAGTTGCTCCCAAGTGTAAGTTGACCCGATCGGTAGGTTGAGTAACCAAGACCAAACAGATCCTTCAAGGACCGTGGGCGAGTAGTTTCTCATCACGTTGTCGTCGCCACCAGCAGCTCTGATGGCGGTAGTATAAATCTTGAGAAATTCTAAGGGGTTTTGAGTTTCATTGAACTTCTCCATGTTTGCTGGTCAGAATTTGTCCAGCCAGCGCACTGCTTGGAGTACTGCCAAGAATGCTCAACAGCCCGCAATCGAGTCATGTCACCTTCTTTGAAAAAGAGTTGGATTATAGTCGGTTGGGGACTGATTCCTAGGATTAGCATACCGATTATCTGGCGTCCCAATCCGGTCGTGGACGTTGGTAAGACGCCTTCAACTGACCGCCTGGTTTAGGTGATGTTGTAGATCACCCGATCCAAGCTGCATCTCCTCATGACGAGGGGGAGGAGTGGCTTCATGAAAGAGTTGTCTTCCCTCGTGACTGCCTTATCGGAATATTTGAGGAGGCCTAGGTACCGATTGCCCTTCAGTCCGACCATGCTGACACCTGCTAAGGGCGGAACGCTGGGATGACTAGAGAAATGCTGGGATGAAGTTATGGTCTGACTTTGTGAATTCCTTTATTCTCTATACATTTCTATACATTGCATAGTCTGCTGAAGGATCGCCGATACCTGCCCTACCATTTGAATATACCCAAAGTCTTTGCTAGAGCAAGGTCTGTGTTATTTAAAAAGTTACGAACTTGTTGCAGGTTTTGAATAGTTACCGAGGGTCTTGGTGGATTCCTGCTGGTAGAAGGTGTTCGATGAATTGAACTCTCTCCAGACACCCTTGCTTGCCCTATTCGACCCATCATTCGTAGTGGGATAGAAATAGGTGAATTAACCGATTGATGTCCACAAGCCCCATTACCTCCGCCATCTCGGGTTGATGGCTGAGAGCCCGCGCCATTTTCACCAACAGGTGGTGGCTGGTTACGTTGTGGAGGATCATACACGATATCTTGATTTGTATCACCGATTTGCGTTAACCTCGTGCTTTAAACAGTAATCTTCCGACGAGCTCCCATCGAAGCTAAGGGAGAGCCTTCCACTGCTTCGGTAAGGAGCCTCCATGATGGGGAGTGGTCAGAGATTAACACCTTCGGCGGGCTTTGTGGTGGACTCAGCCTGATCTAGCAGATTTCGGATCGCACACTGAGTTTGATCATCTTCACCTGGGCTTGGACTCGTGGCAACTTTATTGACACATTTACCTAGTATCGGTTGGCCCCCAGAATAGCTAGGAGCCATTGACGAATATCAGTCACCCATGACTATATCGAGAGTACCCTGACTCTCTAGTTGCAGCATTGAGCTTTTGTCACCATTCTTGCCGGTTGAAATAACTGGGCTTATAGAGGCATTCGACAATTCCAAACTAGTTGGAATGACTGAATTCTCTGGGAGCGCCACTGATTATGACGGTGAATCTTCCTCCATCTGGACGATCTCGCTGGTCTCGGCGAGAAGTGAGCCTGTGATGGAAGAGGATGATGATGACATTGCGTCTTGTTCCATGGCGCAAATGCATGCGTCCATGTTGAGGTTGGAATAGTCTGCCAAGTCGAACCAGTTTTCCTCATCCCATGTCCCTACCATGGTCGCATAAGCGACAATGAAGCAAAGGTAAATTGAAAGAGAATTGTTGAGGGAAGAAAACTTCAAGAACTCAACATCTTCTTCCCCACGGATGGCGCCAGCTGTCGACGATCAAGTCGTCGATCTTACAAAATAAAAATGAGGAAATTGGCTAATAGTTCTTGGATGAGAATGAGGTTGCTCTTTATTGTAATGAACTGGATCTTTATAGGGGGTGCCTCAAACAAGGCGATGGACTAGCCCTAATTACACTAAGTGTATTGCTTAAATCTAATTGCCTTTTGATGGAACCGATGTGTTGTCCCTTTGGAAGCGATGCGCTTGGTCGGAGGGATAGCTGCAGTTAGCGAAATGCCAACTGATCAGCGGTTGATGTCAGTGGGAGACAAAACCATAGGGTGGTTATTGTCAGTGACTTAGGTCCGGAAATGTCATGTAGATTGGAGCAATGAAGACACATTCCATTCATCACACGAAAGTGATATACTTGGAAGTGGGTCCAAGTGCTAGTTAAAAGCTTCTATGAGCAGCCAACTCATCGAGCAATGAGTATAGGACACCCTTCGACCAGGTTACCCATCGCGTGACCCCTAGAATTCTAACGACCATAGGGGACATTAGCTATGAGGTTTATGACCACATAAGCTATGTGACTTTTAATTGATATTTAGGAATTTAATCCTCGTCAACATCAGACCACGAATATCAATATATTATTTTCAGAGAGCTATATGTTTGTTCTTCTCCTACGTATGACACAGAATTGTGACTAGAGAGGGAAATTGGGTCTTCTCTACCTCGTCATTCTTGTGATTTCTTGTTTTTTATAGGAGCAACAACACGTGTACTTTGTGTGGTCGACTAGAAGAGGATCGAAGCATGTGGTTGGGTGAATTTGAGTATCGCAGGTTGTTGTAATCGATACAGTGGTTGGCGTCATCGTTCGTCAGGTTGCACAGATCCAAATTATCACAATCCTACATCGTGAAGATCAGGCATCCCCCATATCACTACGGGTACACCTCGGCCCAATTGAAGGGTATAAAGTACACCTTCGCACAAAGCAAAGGGTACAGAAAGGCTGCCAGAGGCATCCTTGACTAAAGAGAACAACACACTATGAAGCGAAGGGGTCCAGAGAGCACCCACTCTAGGCCACCTCGCACGGAGCGAGGAGGGTTCAGCGAACCTTCGCTCTGGGTCGGCCTTGCATGGATCGAAGGAAGTCAAGGTCACTGATGGACTAAGAGCACAAGCGTGGTGGACTTGGTCCATGACGGACCACTGTGCACTGAGGGCTACGCTTGGGAAGGTGCAAAGAACCTAAAACCTCTATAGTCTTGGAAAATTTTTAGAAGTAGAATTGTAATTTTCTATACCCCTATTGTAACACTATAATGAGACCTTTGCCCTTGTTAGGGGAGGACTTTTGGACAATAAAAAAACATATTTAATACACTTTAATATTGTTTCTCCTTCATTGAGGACCTTCGTGGTTTCCCCCCTTCGCATTGTAGGGAGCCCGTGGGTCCCCCTTCTCTAATGTCTAGTTCATAGCTACGACAGCCATGTCCAGGAGCAAGCCGTTCACTGGAGCAGCTCGCCCTCGCGGACTGTTAGACGCGTTCTGCCAGAAGAAGAAGAAGAAGAAGAAGAAGAAGAGAAGGGGCAGTCGGTGCTGGAAGAGGAACGGGCCAAGTTCGACTGAAGGGAAAATGGGATATTTTGCGTGCTTTTTCTCCTCTCTCGGGCTAAAATGATAATAATAGCATCGGTGTCCTACAACAAATAATCATATTTTTGTAGTGTTTTTTTTGCAAAGACACGAAATTTAGGTATCTAACGGCCAATAATACAAAAGTTTGGTGTACTATAATCAATTTTGCCTAGATACATCATGAATCAGTAGAAGCGAGTTGTGAAAGATTTGGCCATGATCTTAGCTAGAACCTTCCATTGGGAGTAGTTCATTAGAGATTAGCCATGGCAGTAGGACTAATGACCTCATATGCAATGAGAGCAATTTAAGTCATGTAAACATGGCAGTAGTACTAATGACCTCATATGCAAAGAGAGCAATTTAAGTCATGTGGCTAACAGTAGAGATAAATTGTAGGACTAGCATAGTTGGTACAATTAAGAAGGCAGTGACAGTGGATTTCTAGCACTAGTAAATCATAGTTATGACAAGTCTATCATTAGTAAATTCTGCTTCCCACTAATTATTGCAGTAATATGACGTAGGCCCAACTAATTGTGAGAACAAAAATGAAGGCTTTAGAAACCAAGTTAGTTTTCTTGCTAGTTCAAGGGTTTAGGCACCTAGAGCAAACCATAGAAATTAACTTGTTTTTAATAAACTTGTTCCTCACTAATTAGGACGTAACCATGTTTTAGGCCAAAATAATCTTGAGAACAAGAAGTAAGGCTTTGACCACCAGGTTTATTTGCATGCTAGAAATTAGACACTAGTGTTAACCAGTACAAAATTTTGATATTTGAAGGTATGTCCTTGCTTTGAACTAGAGCATCTAGTTGGAGATGGTTCAGTAGAGACTAGATCAGATTAGCAGAACAAGTATAAGAAGCTGGGCTATCTTTTAAATTTGATAGAATTAGACCAAGTTAAGTATATGAACAATAACTTGTGATTTTAACCACCCTAATGAGCATGCACACTTAAGCACCCCCTTAATTCAACAACAACAAAAGGCTCGAGCATCGGCGTTAACCGCGACATGCAGCTCCATCAGGCTCGACTCAATTTTGCATCAGTATATCCTATTTTTCATAAGTCACAGGTGATTAATTGTGTGTGTTGCTTACGTGCATCCAGATCCAGTGCCAGGATTATTTGTAAAATAACCGAGTTTAATTTAGATCGAAAGGAGAAAAGGAAAAGAAAATGACGGCCTGATTTCTCATTCACAACAATCTTGGCCTTAGGATGCAAGAAACTTTGGAGAAAAGAAAAGATCTAATTAAGCACCGAGCAAGAAAATGCTTCATCAAAGGGAAAATTCAGTGGAACAATAATACACTACCACATATCTCTGATTAACTTTGGAGATCGATGCACAAACAGTTAAGTGACTCATAAGCCAGACAATTAAGCACTCATTCCTAACATCATCTACCAATCAAGTGCAGTACGAAGAACAGGAAAAATTCAGTCGATCTTGCAACGTACGAAACATCAGAACTTACTGACACGATCGAATTAGCGGTCCCAGCAGAAAGAGTAAACTTAAAGATGCACGGTGGAAGCGATCACAGCTCGGCGTCTTACTCCGACGACCCGTCAAACTAAGGCCCCGCGGTGCCATTGTTGTACCTCCCAAACTGCGGCCCGACGGTGTCGCGGTACCTCATCCTCCGATGCTCCCAGACGGCCGACGCGACCGCCTCGTGAGGGAACTCCGTGCAGCACAGGAAGGGCACGCGGCGGCAGTCGCAGACGGGGCAGCGGATATAGTAGCCCTCCATGTAGTCCAAGTGTGCGAGCTCTACGTAGCATACGTCCCCGCCTGAGGCCACGACGGCGTCCGGGTCGGCGACGGGTAGGTGGGCGGGGTGGATGAGCCAGGCGTCCCCCTGCTTCTCAAGGGAACGCACGGTGCAGTAGGCGTGAATCGGGTCGTCCCGCCGGCCCTGGCGCTGCGCGTGGGCCACGGAGCGCGCGCGCATGTCGGAGTCGGCGTGGCAGAGTGGGTGCGCGCACACCGATCGCCGGCCGCCGACTAGGTGGGTGCGGTCGATGGTGCCGTTGTACGGGTAGACGGCGCAGGTGGGGTGCGTAAGCCCGTCGCAGTCGGCGTCCGGTGCTGCGCAGGTGCCGACGGGGGACGCCAGGGCGGAGAGCGCCACCAACGCGGCAAGGGGCGGCGGGAGGAAAGGGATGGCGAGCAGGGGCAGCGCGTCGAGCAGCGCCTTCTTGGTTGATGGGGTGGCGCTGCAGGTGCAGGTGACGCCGCCCGGTGCCGGCACGATGGCGTCGACGGCGGCGGCGCGCACGTGGACATGGGGTGGCGCAGAGGTGCCCTTGCTCGCGACGGCGGAGACGTCGAGGCCGCGCGGCGGGGAGGGCGGCGCGTGGTAGCGGTAGGGGTGGGAGGAGGCAGGCCGCCCCGCCCCCGTCGACGCCATGGTAAGGACGGAAGCGTACGGTGGGAGGGCGGTGGTGATGTTGGTGGCACGGTGGGGGTGGAAGAGGTGGAAGATGGTGGCGGCGGCGGCGGCGGCTGGCTCCAAGGTGGTGGTGTGGGGGAGGAGGGCGAGGCAGATGACGGCGAGGTGGAAGGGGCGTAGTACGGCCATGGCCATGGCCATGGATTAGGATGGATGGGAGCTCGGCGGTTTTTGGTTGGGCTGGAAATGGGAGACGCGGAGAAGGCCGGTGTTTATGCTTCTTTATACAAGGGAAGGGGGTGGGAATGGAAATGGGAATGGGAATGGGAAGGGAATTACATGGATTGGATGGTTGTTCAGCCCGTACGTGCACCGAAATGACGCTCCTGCCCTAGGCTGGCACCGCCAAGCCAAGCGTCACGCTTCGCTTGGTTGTCGTCTTGCAGCCTAGATTTCGTAGCAAGTAAGTAGAGTGGAACATGCAAATGAGACGTTCGGTCGTATGTTGTGCTGCTATATATACATGCACAAGCAACAAGCAATTATTGTATTTTCAGAATATTTACTGCCGTAGTGAGCTAATTATTACACGTCTCGGTAGGTAAACTTGTGCTACGTACAATGAACTTACATAAAGACTAAAAGAGATAAATATATTATCTATAATTCTGTAACCGACTGTATAACTAAAGACAATGAGAAAATATCTTAAGTTCATAAAAGTATTAAAAAATTATGTCATCTATAAAGACAAGTGAAAAGATAACTAATTGTATGAGTTATTTATAGTGCTGTTTACAGATGACATAGAGAGTTACTATAAATAAAAGTTGTTATAGTATTATACGTACCTTTAACCGCAGGACTAGATTTCTCCAACTATTTCCAAAGATCATTAATCATTAACATCTATCGTAGAGGTATGATATGTCCATGTGAGCCCAGCATAACGGCGGCACGACCAACATGCATGTGCGTCGTGGCACGGTGGAAAGCACGCTTCCAAACTTAACGTTCAGCTCCGAGTAATTAGCGCGTTGGGTTCCGTGCTAGGCGTACGTCGCGGCATGAAACGGCCGGATGGATGCTTTAACCGGTCATCGGTACTACTAGTGTTGCAGCCTGCAAAAGCCTGATCGTATCAGCGGCTAGCGTCAGGTTCAGTGGATCGGAGGGCGCCGTGTCTACCCACTTGGAATTAAATCTCTTGTGCGCCCTCTGTCGTGACAAGAACCGGCAGCAAGTACAGGAAGATCACCAGAGCCGGGCCCTTGCCAAGCTGCCATCGATAGTGCCAGCCTCGGTACGCTTCTTGCATTTGTCGCGCGTAATGCTCACTAGTAAATACTACAGTCCGATGGTGCCAACTTAATGCTTCACACTACGGTTATTTCATTTGGTCTCTCGAATTTCACCTATTTCGGTATAATACCTTTCCAAAAGGACCGCATTGGTACGTTAACAGTAAAATATGATTCGAACAGTGAAAATATGCTGATTTGGTGCAAGTGCCTACATGAATGATGACATCTCAAACGGATAACTCAGCTCGTCTCCATCCAAGTGTGTCGAAAAAGGACCAATTTACCCCTCGGGCCTAAACCAGAGTACACTCTCTTTTTTTATTACTAGCAAAGTGCCCGTGCATTCTAACTTATCTGAAATCAACAATATTACATGTTATTAACAAACCGAAGTAGTTCTCTAATCTTTGCATAGGTTTACTCTGAGCAGCATGACAATTGTCCCCCACACACACCCCTTGTCCCTAAAAATTCCAGCACTTGCCAGTGGGACATGCTTCTCTGCTCATAGTCCCAGCATAGTCCTTGACAGCCACATACTTACAGCATAACCCTTCGCAGCCATTTACTGTGTCTAAAGCATATTATTCACTCGAACGTGCAATTATCGAAGGTTCAAGTCATTTCATTGTGAAAAGCATACAAACTGCCCTAACTATTTTGCAGCCTCAGACTGAAAATATCTCTAATCTAATTTTGCCATTAATAGAAGGCCCACACGTTACGAAGTATTTTGTAAAATTTAGATGCACTTAAATACCGATTAGGTACAAACACAAAGAATAGTAAACAAGCTTATAGAATAAGGTCTCAAGTGTCCAGTAAGGCTGTAGAGCATTAGAAGAGAACAACATCAGTTCTTTTCACCTTCCAAAAAAGAAACTTTTCTAGCAATTATATCTATCATCGTGTCACCATCAAAGATGATAGTGCACATATAACAGAACCAGTACGTGAGAGCAATCATACATCAGAAATATGCAAAAATACAAGAAACGGTTTATACATGCATGTGGCATGCACGATTTAAACTTGCATGATCATAAACAAAAACTAATCAGTATACACAAGACTGCATCCGACATAGCCTTTAAGCAACCACATACCTTAGGGCCTTGATGTTCTACAGCTAGGACCTTCAGTTAAGATAATGAAACCATTGCTTGTACTACTAAAAAAAGAGTAAACGTAATTATGATAGATGTCTATATTCAATCATCTGGTAGACTAAGTCTAATAACTAAATGCAATGGACATCACATCTATCAAAAGTTTCCTTGTTGGCATTTACTTGGACAGTTAGAGATGCTGGTTAGCAATGAAACACCCGATACAATTGTCTTCCTTTTGCCCGCAATAGAATCAGGTTGAGTACAAATTTCTGTAAGTTTAAAGAGATATAACAAACATTGAATTAGCATTACACTTATTCAGAAGTAGTAAAACTTGATTTAAAATTTCTTTTAGTGAATCATCGGAGTAAAATTTTATGTTTTGGCTTCCATGAAGTTGCACAAAACAAGTTAGGTAGCTTCACAATCAATGGAACATTTCAGTCAAGCAAATCATGTAGTCCAGTTTCGAAACTCGGACGTCAGAAGTAATGAATCCGTAATCTAGCTAAATATGTATAACCCAATATCCTAGCTGAATGCCCGTGCGTTACTACATATTAAAAAATATATCATATTAAACATTCTAAAACATCGCAAAACAAACTACAGCCATCCTTGCCATTAGGTCCTCAAATCACCTCTGCTGCCCCTTTCCAACCACATAGATGTAAAAACTTAAAATTCGAAGATGAATGAAATCAACAACAGTAATGATCAATTGGCTTTGCTTTTGCTACTGTTTCTATTCTCAAGCTAGCCATGGTAACAATCAGGGTGGGCTCAATTGTCATTTCCATTCTCAAATCTAACTTCCCAAACAGCAACGTCATTTCCAACGACACCGGAACCTGATCTTGAGGTGCAAAACAATGTGTCTAAAAACAAAGACATAAGAATGAAAATAAATGATATCTTAAAAATATTTGACATGTTGACAAACACAGGGATAGCCTAGTTCTATTAGTGAAACCAGTCTAGACATCACGTATCAGAGTCCAAAAACAAACAAAAAAATTTGTGAAGTCCTAGAATATGACATGCCAAAAGAACATTCACAACATGACAATTGGTGATCATCTTAAAACAGGGTGAAATTTGTGGTTTGGTTGTAACAACGGTACGTGTGGTCACTGAAGCAACATAATTAAATGTATACTTCATCTGATGAATGTGTCTATGGCCCTACAATGATGATAAAATTGTATGATTATGAGTGACAGCTTCAATCCAATAAGATAGTTTCAGATTTAATTTTCTGGTGGTATCAAGGAAAGAAACCACTACTACAGAACAGACCTTTGGTCCCGAGTCTAAAGGGCCTCTAGTCCCGGGTGTAGAGCCGGGACTAGAAAATCGGGACTAAATGTCTCACCTTTAGTCCGGGTCCCGTGCCGGGACTAAAGTCGATTTAGTCGGTTGGTAATACCAACAGGGACTAAAAGGTCCATTGGGTGTGCCATTGGTCCCTTTTAATCCCGGTTGGTATTACCAACCGGGACTAAAGGTTTTTTTTTTCCTTTTTGTTTCCATTTCAATTCATTATTGATTTTGGTTTTAAAATTACATTAGGTTTTCCAATGCGTATTCTTCGCTGCTAATATATGTATACGCCCACATATAATTTAGTTTGGAACATTATTACACACAAATAAAGTATGAAACTATATATATTATGGAGCTATATATATGTATATATATATATATATATATATATATATATATATATATATATATATATATGCACATAAAATTTACAACATTATTCATGCATCCTTGGTATTTACAACACAAATGTTGTCCTCCACTTAAATGTCATACAAATGTTCGTCTGGTTTGGCTTCAATTGTTCATCAGGTTAAAGTAGAACTCGGTCAGGGCTTGAGGACATGCTCATTAAGAAATCTGCGATTGTCTCTTGAATTCCTTTGAGGCGGTCCATATCCAACACTGTTCCTTCAACCATATCTCCTTCAATTTGCATTAAGCGAAAGAAGTATTAATATACATAAGATTTATTTAATAGCAACAAATAAATAAAATGGATTTATTATATATACTTATTACGTGCTTTTCGCATCTGTAGATGGGTTCTTTTGCATACACCATGAGGAACTCGCATAAGCGTAGTATCCACACAAATTGTTACCGGTGGTCGCCAGTAGAACCCATCATGACGATATAAAAGATAACTCTCGTCATCCCGCGAGTGAAGCATGATAAGGCAAAGATGCAGGAGCTAGTACAACTTACATCCAGTCGGTGTGGATCAGGAAGTGGCGCTTTCAGATCCGGACGGTGTAGTTGAACGAACCAAGCCCAAACCCTGCCCAATAATTGGATCGTTAATTAACTATTGCAAAGTTAAAGAGCAGGAATAAATATTTAAAGATCGAAGTTACCCCTGGATAATGTCTATCATATCTTGGTAATCTTCCTGCGGTTTTCTCAACGAGTCATAGATTAGCAAATGACCGTCGGAGAGATCGAGGACAATCAGTATCCAGTGAAAGCTGCATTTGTTTATAGAGTCAACATATATATCTTTATGTTGGATTGAGTAAGTAAAGTAAAATGTGCACACGATAACAACACTCACCCAAAGTTGTAGGGGAAGAGTATAAATCTTTTGTTCTTTTGGTTGATCAAGAACCTCAGGAAATTCCTCTCCGTTTGAGGTCTCCATTGATCGTAGGGAGTGTTTGGGTCCTTGAATACGATATATGGATCAACGAAACCAATGTTCTTGTCGTTTCTCGTGTGAGGTCTCTCATCATGTCTCTGCATATGTATAGACATGCTAGCTAGTGTGAGGATAATTACTTATACATATACATATGCTAGAGTGAGATTATTAAAAGAAAGAATCACGTCTGCACAAAAGCGGTGATGAGAGATTTGTCTAGAGCGTTCATGTGGCATAGTTGGTGTAACTCATTAAAGCGAACCATTATAATGTCATCGCCACGGAAGTAATGATGGTTTCTAATTTTGAGCGCAAATATAGTCATCCGCTTTTCTGCGACACGCCGCCATGTACCACTTGTTTAACAAGTACATTTGTGTCTGAGTTCGATGAGCTTCTCGAGGTTGTATAGACTCTTGCCATATACATATTCCTTCTTCCAATGATCAACTTCCGAGCACTTTTGATGTGTGCTCCGCCGAGCATTTGGGAAATGCTTAGACCAGTTTCATGAAAAATTCATCAAGTTGATCCAAATGCACATTTCGATATATCGTTCTAGCACGTTCGTGTTTGAACCATATTCATTCCCAATAACTAGCGGGGCGCGATTGTTGTGATTGTTCCCGAGTGTGCAACACCCTTCCGTGCTATCTTCTCTTTCTTCTTCGCCTCCTCAATTGACTTGGTGAGAGTGCGGTCATAGTCCGATAGTGGCGAATCCTTACGAGCATGACATAACTTTTTCGGTGGCGTCCACCTTTGCCTTAGAACTTACGGACGCACGAAGAAGCACGGCTTCTCGTGGTTTCGCCGCTTCACTTTTAGCCTTGACTTTCGCGAAGAAAGCGCCCACATCTGTTTTCATCAAGCATCTATTTCCTCGGCAGTCTTCTCATAGGAAAGTTTCAGTGCGTCTTAGAAATAGCCGGTGTTCTCCCCGAGGCTTTCTTCTTGGCGGTGGGGCCAACGCCGTTTGTGGGTGCGCCTCTTCTTTGGCGGAAGGCGGCCCGGTGTCGGCGTTGGAGCCCGCCGTGGAGGCGATGGGGCGGTGGCGGCGTTGGAGCCCGCCGTGGAGGCGATGGGGCGATGGCGGCGTTGGAACCCGCCGTGGAGGCGATGGGGCGGCGGTGTCGGCGTTGGAGCCCGCCGTGGAGGCGATGGAGCGGCGGTGGCGGCGTTGGAGCCCGCCGTGGAGGAGATGGGGCGATGGCGGCGTTGGAGCCCGCCGTGGAGGCGATGGGCGGCCGGTGTCGGCGTTGGAGCCCGCCGTGCAGGCGATGGGGCCGGTGGGGATGCAGCCGTGTCTTCCACTTCATTGTCATCGCCCGCAACACTGTGACCAGGTGGTGAATGGATAATTGGACTTAGGTTGGGGGAGGTTCTGCTGTGAAAACAACGTGGTATGAGTAAACCGTTATTTAAGCCAATACATAATGAGTGAAAAAATGGTTCGTTCACTTTCATCCGCACCTAGGGTTAAGTTGTTGAGGAGGAGGAGGTGACGCCCTAGGAATAATGATATAGCGCTTGCGCCAACATATGAATGTCTTCTCCGCTTCTCCTAAAGTCTTCTCCCCATCACCTCCTTCAATGTCAAGAGGCACATTGCTTTTACCTTTCACAACTCTATCCACCGAGACGCTAGCATATCCAGGAGGTATTAATGCCCCATGGCATCTTGGTGTCTTCGTAGGGTCGATCACGAGATACAACACCGATAGCCACCATGGTGTGGCATTCCCCTCTGGAATGTGCAGCTCACATGTCGTGAGAGGATCGGTGATGTTATCCACGGGGAAGCGCAGCCCTGCGTCATCTTGAATCACTGGCACCTCCGTGGAAGCGCAACTGCTTTTCAACTGATTAGGGGGGCTGATGTTGACTCCGGCTCTGATGCAATTTGCCTTTGGATGGAACTTATCGCTATCTCGCACTTGCCTTTTGATTTCGCATTCATTTTGGCTTCAAGTGTTTTTTCGCTCTCTCGCTTCACGAGCCACTTCCGTGACTCATGAACCATTTCCTCCATCCTGCGCATCCGCTCTGCCTCCTCGTACTTCTTTCTCTGGCGGCTTCTATAGGTGGCTTTGTCTTTAGGAAAGCATGCTCCACGACACCTCCCCATAGCCTCTTGTTCGCCCACCGTGTTCAAGATACTCTCCAGGCGTATGTCACTCATCCTTATCTCTGTTGGTGCACACCGCCACTCTCACCAAGCCTCGAGCATAAGCAAATCTTCTGCTGCTCTTTGGAGTTTTGCGCCATACACTATCTTTCCGGTCTCTAGGTCCAGCTTCCCCATGACCGAAAAACCAATACTTGGCACGCCAAAGCGCTTGATTGATTCTGGTTCGATCCCTTGGCAAGAATCTCCGTTCCATTCTTTCCCACTTAGGAATGGCACTCCTGTAGCCACCGATCCCAAGTGATGGTGGTATTGCTTTGTCGGGCATTCTGTTGGTTCCTTCTCACTCGTGCCTCACCCTCTTCCGATGTCTTGAACTGCATAAACTCATCCCAAAGCGGCCTCAACTTGACGTAGGCCTTAGTGTTGAAATCAAGCGTCGAGTTCTTCCCGATAAATGTGTTGTACAATTTCTTCTTCCAACTTTGGAATTGTGTGGCCATCTTCTTCATAGCCCAGTTCCTAACTCTCTCCTTCAAAGCTTCATCTTACAGACGAGCGAAATGTTGAAGGACATCTTGCCAAACTAGTGCCTTGTCACGATCAGAGACAAAACTAATATGAGAAGCAACTTTCTTTTGCTTCCATTCACGAGCATTAATCGGGATCTGTCCCTTACAAGGTACCCACATGGTGACAAATTTCGTGCATGTGGTCCAAGTACTTTGCTGTATCCTCCTCGAATTCGAGAGAATGAACCGACCCTCCAACGGCTTCTTGGGCCTCGTACATTTCTACTCTTCCCGTTGTTGTCGTCGATCCGAGGGCTACGAATGTAGAAACACAAAGATTTAAATAAATATATTTACACGACAAATGAAATTATTCGAATTTCATGTATACATAAGAGATTGTAGATAGACCTCGCCAAAGATTGTCTTGCTCATCTTCATAATCGGCAAAGTACTGACTCCCGTCATCTGCTTCTTGATTGTTGTCATCACCTTCGAATTGGGCACCTTGTAAGGCGTCATTGTTGATAATTTCCATCATGGCATCGTCCATGTTGTCATTCGGGTCGGCCATTTCTGCAAATATATGTGTAGGACGTTAGAACGGTTCGTGATCGGGTTATGATTTCGCATCAAGTGGCGTGCGGTTCGTGACATGCATCGACAAAAGAAAAACAAAAGAGGGCTCGCTTGGCAGGGGTTAGTCTTTGTGTCGTCGTCTCCTGCAGAGAAATGCACAGATCTATCTACTGAAGGTTACTATATGAAAACATAACCTGGCAATTGAACATCAACAACTTATCTAACCCACTAATAACCTGGCAATTGAACATCAACAACATTTCAGATAGCCTGATTGAATGATCGTGAGTCATCAAAGCGTTACTCATGCTTTTGTGTCAAAAATTTAGCCATGACAATGATTTCACATTTTAGTTCAGAAATGTTTGAATCACATGGGCTAGCACGTGAGGAGTATCAGGTCAATGACACTTCTCAATATCCAGCAAACATAACACTTCTAAAAAACATGAAAATGCCAATCATGGTAATTCGAATCGATCTCTTATTTGCGCAATTCTTCTCGTATTTGAGCAAATATGGACTTTAATCGTTGTCAACACATCCTGTCTTATCGCCCAGACAACATGGCATGCACATATGTTACTTCCACAAACACAAGAGCACTCAACTTAATTTATACAATAATATCCAGAATAGTGCATACAAGATCTATTACATTGCAAGAACATAAAACTACATTCAAGAACAGAATTGATCAACTTCTGAAACCATATTTAGTTATGAGCTTTGACTATCTTGATGTATACAATCAGCTCGTGACCAAAGATGTAATTGAGACATGTGAATGTATAATGTAGCTAGACAAAGCGATAGATTGCTCAATCATGAATTCAACGAAAGATCCATACATCCATTTCGAACTACTACATTTCAATCAATAATCCGTAATCCGACATTTATGAATCCATGTACCTACACAAAATCATGCATTGCTCAATCACAAAATTTATACAACACTAAACCGATCCACACGGGCATCGGGGAGGGAGGCTCGTGCACGGGCGGTTGGGCGCGTGGCGGGAGGAAAAGAGAGGGGAGAAAGCGGGAGGCGGCGATGGAGCCACTGCACGGGAGAAGGGGAGGCTCACCGAGCGGTGGAGGGGGTGCCGAGGAGGCGGCGATGGAGCCACGGCGCGCGGGAGGAGCTTGGCGGCGGCGACCTGGAGCGAGGAGACGGCGCGAGGAGACGGCGAGGAAGACGGGGGGGCTCGGGTGCACGGGGGTTGCTTGGAGACGGCGAGGAAGACGGGGGGGCTCGGGTGCACGGGGGTTGCTTAAGTACTGAGGGGGTCCTTTAGTCCCGGTCCAGATAACAATCGGGACTAAAGACCTTTAGTCCCGGGCCGAAACCACCCGGGACTAAAGGTCCAGCCTTTAGTCCCGGGCGGTATTACCAACCGGGACTAAAGGTCTTTAGTCCCGGTTGTTAATACGGACCGGGACTAAAGGCTGGACCTTTAGTCCCGGGTGGTTTTACGGACCGGGACTAAAGGTCTTGCGCGGGGATATATTTTCCCGCCACAGTTTTCACCTTTAGTCCCGGGCGGTAATACGGACCGGGACTAAAGGTCCCCACTATTCAGTTCCCGCC
The DNA here is from genome assembly GCA_036346395.1 of Hsuehochloa calcarea. Classification (NCBI taxonomy): domain Eukaryota; kingdom Viridiplantae; phylum Streptophyta; class Magnoliopsida; order Poales; family Poaceae; genus Hsuehochloa; species Hsuehochloa calcarea. The sequence goes on along the minus strand of CM070608.1, from coordinate 25,906,567 downwards.
ACAGTTTTCACAGTTTGGGTTTTGTATTAAGTTTATTTGTATAAATATGCTAATTCTTGTTAAATGCATAGTAAATTAAATACTAGGCATAAATTTTTTAAAAAATAATAGTTGCATTTCCTTTTATCTTATTGACATTTCAAACGACTTTTATAGTGACCACAAGCTGGGAAGTGAAGAGCCAACTATAAACAAAATGAAGGGCTCAAACCACAAGCTGGGAATTTCATTTGAAACGATAAAAAACAAGAAAAATATGATAGAAACATCTGAAGTTACAATTATTACATAAAATCTCTAATACACACTATTTATTAAACATCACTATATATCAAGCGGGCACAGTGGTGAACTTCTTCTTGACGATGACCCTTGGTTATGATCATGCCGTAACCATGGAGTATCCTCGGCATTTAGCGGGATGCTTGGGTCTTTGGTCACATCAAGGGCGGGATTCGGTCATCCCTTTCATAATCTTCGACTTGTCCGACTTGTCCTCAATTCCCACGATGTTTCTTTTCCTGAAAGAACTATGTGGCGTTTTGGCTCATTGGTTGATTTGTCGTAGTTTTCCCTCTCTTGGGTTTTGTAGACATGTCTTTCACATAGAACACCGATTCACATCGCAGACAAGGACGAATGGTTCGTCTTTGTACCCAATATTGTTGAGGTCCACTGTTGTCATTCCATACTCCTTGTCGATCGTTACCCGCCTCCGGTCATCTTCACCCATTGGCACTTTGGAACAAAGGGACTTTAAAATTAGGTGCGTAGTCTAGTTCCCAAATCTCCTCTATGCGGCCATAATATGTTTGCCTCTTTCCATTTGGGTGTGGCATCTATGCGGACACCTTGTTTTGGTTCGTGCTCCTTTTATCTTGGGCTACGGTGTAAAATGTATTTCCATTTATCTCGCACCCTTTATGCGTGAGGATGTGCCACGATGGTTGCCTAGCCAACAAATACTGATTGCTCATCAATATTGTCATCACCACGACATTCTTTTCGCAACCAACCGCTGAAAGTTTCCATGTGATGACGCCTAATCCAAGCTTCATTCTTCCTCGGCGGGATCGAGGAACTCCTTGTGTACCTCGACATACGGCTCCACCACGGAGGAGTTTTGAAGAACTGTGTAGTGCGCTTTATTGAAATAATCGTCCCCGCATCGATATATGTTTTCTTCCCTAGTGTTCCCTTTCCACTAAGTCTCCCTCGTGTCGCGATTCAGAACACCAATCGGGTCAAGGTCGGGAATGAAGTCAACACAGAACTCAATGACCTCCTCTCGTCCCGTAGCCCTTGGCGATGCTTCCTTCCGCCGAGCACGCTTGGTGAACATATTTCTTCAGACTCCATGAACCTCTCAAAGGGGAACATGTTGTGTAGGAACACAGGACCGAGAATATTAATCTCCTTGACCAGGTGAACTAGGAGGTGTGTCATGATATTAAAGAAGGATGGAGGGAACACCAACTCAAAGCTGACAAGACATTGAACCACATCATTTTGTAGAGTAGCTAGTTCCATTGGATTGATTGCCTTCTGAGAAATTGCATTGAGGAATGCACATAGCTTCACGGTGGCCAGACGTACATGTGGAGGTAGAATTCCTCTTAAAGCAACCGGAAGCAATTGCGTCATAAGCACGTGGCAGTCATGGGACTTTAAGTGTAGGAATTTCTTCTCTGGCACATTTATTATACGCTTTATATTGGAGGAGAATCCAGATGGGACCTTGATGCTGTTTAGGCATTCAAACATGCTTTCCTTCTCTTCTTTGCTAAGAGTGAAGCTAGCAGGTCTTAAGTAATGGCGTCCATCGTCTGTCTTCTCTGGATGCAGGTTGTCTCGTTCTTTCATGCGCTGCAAGTCCCGTGCGTGCTTCGAGTGAATCCTTAGACTTTCCATACACATCCATGAATCCTAGCAGGTTCACACAAAGATTCTTTGTCAGGTGCATCACGTCGATCGCGTTGCGGACCTCTAGGACTTGCCAATAGGGTAGCTCCCAAAATATGGACTTCTTCTTCCACATGGGTGCGTGTCCCTTAGCATCTTTCGAACAGTTACTGCCTTGTCCCTTTCCAAAGACTACTTGCACATCCTTGACCATATCAAGTACATCCTCCCCAGTTCGGTTGCGAGGCTTTGTTCGGTGTTCTGCCTTACCGTTAAAATGCTTGCCTTTCTTTCTTAGTTGGTGATTCATAGGAAGAAAACGACGATGGCCAAGGTACACGACCTTTCGACATTTTTTCAAATATATACTGTCAATGTCATCAAAACATTGTGTGCATGCATTGTATCCCTTGTTTGTCTGTCCTGAAAGATTACTTAGAGCAGGCCAATCATTGATTGTTACGAACAACAATGCTCGCAGGTCGAAGTGTTCCTGTTTGTACTCATCCCACACACGTACACCTGGTTTGCTCCATAAAAGAAGGAGTTCCTCAACTAATGGCCTCAGGTAGACATCGATGTCGTTGCGGGTTGCCTCGGGCCTTGGATGAGCACCGGCATCATAATGAACTTCTGCTTCATGCATAACCATGGAGGAAGGTTGTAGATACATAGAGTAACATGCCAAGTGCTATGACTAGTGCTCTGGTCCCCAAAAGGATTCATACCATCCGTACTTAAAGCGAACCTTAGGTTTCTTGCGTCATCTGCAAACTCCGGAATTATCATCTATTGCTCTCCACTTTGGGACCCATCGCCAGGTGTCTCAACATGTTGTCTACCTTACGGTCTTCTTTGTGCCATCGCGACAACTTTGCATGGTCCTTGTTTATGAGCAGACGCTTCAGCGTGGTATTATAGGAGCATACCACATAACCTTGGCAGGATTTTCTTCTGGGGCGTTCTTCGCCCTCAACATCGCCAGGTCATCTCGCCGATCTTATATCGCGACGCTTTGCATACGGGCATTCATCCAAATTCTCGTAGTCCTTGCCACGATACAGATGCGATCATTAGGACATGCATGTATCTTCCGGATTTCTAATCCCAAAGGGCGACGACTGCTTTGCTTCGACGTAGTGGCGGGCAATTCGTTAGGCTTGGAAGCATCTTTTTGGATCTTGATAATTGCCCAAATGCCTTGTCGGATACACCATTCATGCCTTCCATTGTAGCAACTCGATGTTGTACCCAACTTTTTGCCCATCTTGGCGGACGGGTATAGTAATTTCTTGTGATCCTCTAGCATGCGGTCAAACTTAGCCTTCTCCTTTTCACTTTCGCAATCTCTTTGTGCATCACGAATGACATCACCAAGAGCATCATCTTCACGAGTGTGTCTTACGCCCGCCTCTTCTTGACTTCGCCCATTGCAAGTATCATCAAGTCACCGTATTGAGCAATAATGTCGTTAGGGTCCAATTGTTCTTCTTCACCTTCTTCCATTATAACCCCGGTTTCTCCGTGCTTGGTCCAACAAATATAGTTTGGCATGAAACCCGACTTCAACAAGTGTGAGTGAAGACTCCTTGAGCTAGAATATTCCTTCAAATTCTTACACAGGCACATGGACAAAGACATGAAACCATCCCGCTTGTTTGCCTCGGCCACTCTTAAGAAATAATGCACGCCATCAATGAACTCTTTGAGCGGCGATCGGCATTGTACATCCAATGGCGATCATCGTCTGCATTATATGACATATCACATAATTAAATTTCAAGTTTCAAATTTTTCCCGGATATTACACATGATAGAGGCTACCCAAAAATTACTTAATAATTAAATATTAAACTTATTTATTAAAACAAAATTAATATTTATTATTTTTACCCAAGAGGTTGGATCTGATAAGATAAGACTTATCTCATCAAACACCTCTCAAAGCTTAACTTAACTAACACATGTAAAAGTCATTTTTCATTTATTTAAATAATTATTAAATAAGGTGAAAAATAAAAGTCTTCGATTGATCCCAACATTTTTGTACAGATAGTTCATAGCCTAATTAGATGGCAAAACAATTTTCAGAATTTTGGATCATTAATTTAGCCTACAAAATTCATGGAATAATAATTAAATAAATAAGCATAAAATAGGTATAAATTCAACTTTGTCCAAATAATCTTAAAATTTTATATGGACTGTTCACAGTGTAACTTAGTGGAATAACAAATTTCATGACTTTTGGAAATTTATTGTGGCCTACAAAAATCATGAAAGTTCCATTTATGAATTAATTGGCAATTTTTATAACATATAAAAATTATTCAAATTTTACATTTCATATTTTTCATAATGGACGGCAGGTTAGCATCGAGAGCTTACCGCGAACACGCCGGTGAATACGGTTGAGTGAATGAACGGCTCGGCGGTGGTGACAATGGCGTGGCGTGTCCAAGCGTGCGGCACGGCGGCGTTCCGCTCGGCTCTGTAACGAACAAACAGGGTTTAAATAGAAGAGACATTTAGTCCCCTGGTTGGTGTTACCAACCGGGACTAAATGCCAACCTTTAGTCCAGGTTGGTATTACAATCCGGGACTAAAGATTTAGTCCCGGATTGTAGTACCAACCGGGACTAAAGGTTGATTTAGTCGGTTGGTAACACCAACCGACTAAACGCCCTCCGCAAAGCGTGCCACGAGCCGTTGGGCGGGGACTTGTAGTCGGTTGGTGTCACCAACCGACGAAAGATCTTTTTTGTCCCGGACGCAATTTTCTCCGAGACTATTGCCCATTTGGCAGTTCGACCAAAGGTCTGTTCTGTAGTAGTGAACTCTCAAGAACTAACAACATTTTTTAAATCGAATACCTTCAAATGGAGTTTTTAAAATGTGTTTAGACTTCACAAGGCATGGATGGAGTTTTTAAAATGTGTTTAGACTTCACAAGGTTTGTCATGTTATGTTGCTTGACAAAATAGGGACAAGGATAGAATAAAAACCTACCTAATTCAAAATGAAACCAAGACTCTTTATGTATAGGTAAATTCAGACCTCATCAAAAGTTGTGTCATGTGAAACAAAAATGCCATGTATAAGCAAACAATTTCTTTTGTGCTCAAGACATAATTTTGGCATAAATGTCTTAATATTCTAATTGCATGGCTCATGGAGATGTGGAAATGTCCAATTTGTCCTTCATACAAAAGACAAGGAAGCAAGTTACTAAGAGTATATTGCAGCCAATGACAACTCTTTTGGGTAGGAAATAACAGTATGCAAATAATTATGAGGATATCAGTAACTGAAAAAGAAGTGCACAAATGAAATATAAATTAACAATGAAGAATAAGCATTAGAAGAGCGCACAAGAATATCTTTTAGAACTCTCGTTCTCTAAAAAAAAACTGCTAACTAACTTTCTTTATGAGCAGAAGTGAGAACGGATAACTACTAACAAGGAGGGAGAAGAAGTGAGAATGGGAAACTACTAACAAGGAGGGAGAAAACTGATGGCAACAAAGTTTCGTAATTCTCTCCAAAGCAGAAAGCAATGTGATTGCATTACATAATCTGTGTTGATATTTTTGCATATTAAGTCTGAACCAATCATGTTAGTTTAGATGTAGAGAATACGCGCACAGATGCTAGCCTTCTAATGTGAAAATGTTTCCAAATAAGGATGTTTTAAAATAGCAATGGCAAAGGGAAAAAATGCCTCAACACCGCCGAAAGAAGTTGTCGAAAAGACTAACCTTCTTAAACTAAATTGGTTTCATTTGAAATCCTTGAGGTAGTTTCATCCACATCACCACATGCTTCTAGCTTGGTTAAAAGATCTTTTATAACAACATTGTCGACTGAGGCTCTGGAGAGTTCAGTAGCCTTCTCACCAAGGTTGTCAGAATCCCAATTCTAGTCATACGATCCTATGTTTCTATGACCCAGATTGACTGGACCGACCCGATCATATGGTAGTCTTAATTTGGTAGAATCTTGATATTATTATGATTCCAAGGTTCTAAAAGAATCTTTTGGGCGCCGACTAGGCTTCACCTAGGTGCCAGTCGGAGTGCTCCCGTGGCGTCTTCCCCTAAGGCGACGAGCAAGGCAGAAGTGCCGACTTCGACCGGCCAAGCGGTCCAAAGTGGTCAAAGGCAGCGCACGGCGGCTCTAGGCGAGGTGGGTGCCGAGGCAGGAGATAAGAAGCATAGCGCCCCGACGCCCGACGACATGTTGCGTCGTCCCGGGTTCGATCTCATCGGAGCACGCTAGGGTCCGGCCTCCACCGCCGCCGAATCGAACTTGCCCCGGGTTCCGGCCATCTTGCGTTGCGGATTCTACCTCGCCACCGCCGAATCGAGCTCGCCCTGCCATCTCCGCCACCGAATCGAGTTACTACTCTTCCCTCTGCTCCCCCACCGCCGACCTCCCCTCTCTGCTCTCGCTCCTCTCTGGTGCCCCCTCCCACGTTGCCTTCCCTTCTCTTCCCTCTGCGGTCATCCCCTTCCCCTCTCTTCCCTCTGTGGTCGTCCCTCAGTCTTTCTCGGCTGCTCTGCCCCTTTCGCTCCCCCCTAGCGCTGCAGCTCCCCAGCAGGCAGCTTCTTTGCTACTGCCAGAGCAGCTGCCTACTCTACCCCCTTCCTTCTGCTGCTGATTACTTTGCTCCTTCTAGCGCCGCAGCTCCCTCTTCTCTGCTCTCGTTCCTCTTCTGCTGCTGATTGCTCTACTCCCCCTAGCGTTGTAGCTCCCCCTTCTCTACTGTTCTGGAATGATTTGGTTTTGGATTGGTGCACTACTGTGGCAGAATCAGTGGTACTGAACTGCTGCTCTGCAGTTGGATTTGCATATTATCAGTTTTGTTTGGTGTGTAACGTGTGTTTTTCTCTTTGTTGCTATATGCAGTTGCTATTCAATTGCAGGTGCAAGGAGAGGTTGACACTATGATATAAATTACTTGGATTGATTTAGGAACATAGTCTAATTGGAGTGAATTTTCTCTTGGAGTTAATTCCTGGTTAACTCGGATCAATATGATAGTTGTAGACTTGTAGGTTTGTCAGTGTTGTCTACCCAAAATTTGTTAGTAGTGGAGATTGAGATTTCAAAAAAGAAAACCCGAAAACTATTTTTAGACTTGGGCAGGTGGAAATCATGGTGAATGCGTAAGAGAGTACGCAAGATGGGTTGGGGGAAAAACCGCCAAGTCGATTAAGGACCAGTTCCTATGATCACCTCCTGTGCACTTACAGTGCAACCACAAGTCTACCATGTGTAGGACCCGGCACACTAATTTGCTTTGTCCCGACGTTACTTCATTATCCCATGAATGTGGCATGGATAAGTCCACTACGGTGCAATGAGGGAGCCTCCAAGGGGCATGGCCCATGGTGGTGAAACCTTGGGGGTGGGGTTGCGTTCGGGCGGGGCTTTGTAAAGGTATTGTGATGATTTTTCTTAGTCTCACGTCTATGTCAGCATGTTGACATTAAAATATGATTGTCTGTGTGGGTAAAGTTGTGCGATATCTGCAGAGTGTAAAAATGTCTAGATAGCCATGCCCATGGTCATGGGTGATGCCGAGAACTTACTTGATTAGATTTTTAAGATTTATAAAATAATTTGTGGATAGGATGAAAAGCCGAGTTGGAACCCGAGGATTTGAGTTGTCCTGGTTAGAGCCAATGGAAAGTATCAGGTGATTGCAGCCTTGGGATCGCCGAGTGTATGTTACCCTATAAAATGATATAGCATGAGGTGAATGGAACTGACATCTTTGTGTGAATGAAAGGAACCTTCGGGTATTTTTCTCCACTAGAGGTGGATAGAACATTTGCTACTACTATACAAAAACATCGAATTCCATTAAAACTTGGTTTAGTTAAAATGCTAGGTCTCAGAACTTGTCTACTACTTAATCTATTTCAGTACTGGCTTTATGCAAATAAAAGAACCATAAGCCATTCCTTCGTTTAGTCCTGCATATTATATAACCGCATTCTATTTGTTGGCTCGCTGGGTACAGTTGTGTACTCATACTCGCTCAATATTATTATTCAGTACGTGCGAAAAAAAGCTATGTGGGCGCTATTGAGCATTCGTTAAGACCGAAAACCAAGAAGGCCAAAAACTAGGCCGTGAGCCCTAGTCGATTGCCTGTGGGTATATCGTGGGGGTTCCACATGTTGTATTTTAATTCTGCTTTCGATGCTGATTATTCAAAAGTATTTGGCATGTCCGGCCATTTAGGGTATATTTACGCTTTGATTATTATTATGCAATAGCTTTACATTTTCATGATATATGTTTGATATTCAATGATGGTTACTGTGGGCACTAGCTACTAATACATGGACTTGTGTTGTAAACACAAAAGATTTCAAATTGCAAATTTAGAGTGTGACAATATTGTAGCATACAATTTTTGTGTTGAACATTACCACACACGAAATCTGCATTGCATCGACTCTTTGGTGAGTTCTTGCTTGTGTATACTGTCCATATCATGCACTGATCAAGCAATGGATATTAGTTTTTTTTAAACAGCTAACTATACCATGTAACATTTTCATGCTTATTTTGCTTTGACTGAATGGAATGCAATTGTTAGGATTGATCTTAGTTTGTTAAATACCAAGAATATTGTTGTTGTAGATCAATAAGGATCGAAATTATTCTAGTAAACCATATCTGAGCAGCATTTCTGTGTGGTTTCAGAAATCTGAACAATATTATCCTTGAGTTGTTTCTAAAATCTGAGCATTATTTTCACAGTGGCCTTGGGAGAAACGAGGTGACGTTAGCTCTTAGTGTACTATTGTATCAATTAACCAATATCTTGTGGTAGTATTAATAGAATGTTAATTTTGTTTTTGAGATGAGTAGTGACAGACTCATAGGAACAAGATTTAAATATTTCAATTTTTTTTTGGTTTTCGTGCAGTCGCATGGACACTTGACTAGAATAATTCTAATCATTCTTGCCTTGCGATGGATGAAACATGGGAGAACGAATAGACAAGCTCCAGTTAAGAACAGAGGAAGAAATGCTTCATCGACATCTCTGCGATTGACACTTGAGATCAGGACACATAAAGCTACCCAGTTAAGAAATCATTCTAACATCACATGCCAATTAAGTCCTGCATGCCAGAACACAAGGAATTTTTTTTGTAAAAAAGTCTACAGGGGAAGGGAAAGCACAACTTCAAACTCGACGAGTAACGCGCCAAGTGTCGCGGCAGAAATGGGGTTCTTTTTGGTCGTCAGTACCATTGCTGCAACCTGCAAAGCCTGACGCGCCAGCTGCAGTCTGCAACGTCAGTCAGGTCGGGAATGGAGGGAGGTTCACGCAATCACGCGTCCACGCGGCTGCGGCCGGCCGGCCGCCCAACTGAAATGTGTCGCCTGCGCCCTCTGTCGTGACAGGAACTGGCAGCTCGTACAGGAAGACCAGAGCCGGTCCTGCACATCGTTTGTTCGTTCGTGCGTGCCTCGGCACGCCTCTACCCAGCATTTTCCAGTGCTGCTCACGAGTAAATGTAACGGTGGATTGTTCAATGCCTCACAAGACACTTTTCGCCTAAGGTTTATTTTTGCCCATTTACCTTCCAAAAAGGAGGCACCAAAATGATCCAATACGCTGGGAAAAAGATTAGAACCGAGTACTGATCTGGCTTTCCATGCAAGCCTAGATGTATGGCAACACAAATGAGAGCTTCACTAGTGTGTGTGAAAGTGAAAAAAAATATACAGAGACGAATTTGCTTGTTGGGCCTAAACCGGAGAACTTTTACTTTTTTTTGTTCTTTTTGCGGACACGGTATAATAACACTTTGGGAATACTTCATTGTGAATATATTTTAATTTTCTCTGGATTTAAAGAAAATCTCTTTGTATATAAGTGTACGACTTTAATTATGGGGTTTTATCATGACGTAATAGTAAAAAAAACGAAAATTACATATTGTGAAAATATTTTAGATAGCAAATCTAATAACATTATTTTGATATGGTCAATCAATATATATACTTTACATACATTGTTACTCAAGGTTTGAAAAGCTTATCTAAAAATGGTTTGAAAAGTTTGACCGTATGAATCCCACAATGACATATATTTCGAGGCACAGAGAGTATTCAATTTAGTAGGCCTATATGTGCATCTTCAAGTTGCCCCATACGTGTGCACTCTCGGCGGGTTAGAGGGTGTACCTATGCAAAGAACTCATAAACTCCGATTTTGGACTCCCTCAATTATATTGTTTATGCATAGTAGGGGTCTTGTGTTGGTGCATGTGTGTGGCATGGTTGCTAGAATCTCGATTCTATTCGTACGATTCTACGTTTCTACAACCCAGATTGACTAAACCGATTTAATCCTATGGTAAAGTCTTAATTTGATAGAATTATAATATTATTACAATTGTGACAATTTTTTTTTGTAGAATCGTCATCAAAATTTTCATACGATCCTACCCGACTCTAGTGATTTATTACAAATAATTATTTGCATATGTATCTTTTATTGTAAATTTTTACTTTTTATTTCTTAATGTCCAATATAATTTACATAAATAACAAATGATGTTTCCTTTGCAGTACAGTTTGGTAAACAAAAGTTCTAAAAGTAAAATTTTAAAAATATAGAAGTGTTAAAAATACAAGGTAGATTTTAAAAAATATTTCCTTGGTATAATCAGATAGGATATTAAATTCTACGCTGATCTTATGATTCGCGATCCTGCTGAAGAACCTATGTTCCCATTCAAGATCGTGATTCCGACAACCTTAGTGTGTGTAGCCCATAAGAAAAGACATATTTATGATTTTGCACTGAAATAATAAAAGCTATTTCACCGTCAAACACATTGGGGCTAAAGCGTTGCGTTGACCAGTATTGCTGCTAGTTTGCTTTGGAGTTCATCACCCATGCAAAATGATAAAGAGTACTGTTGGGAGTAAAAACAAGGGTGGTGTGTAGGCTACCAGTGCTGACGAGATGCTTGTCAGCGTCCACCCATCGATCGATCGATCGATCGATCTCCCGCACGGCATCCTCTTCCTCCCGCACCTAGCACCGCCGGCTCCCAAGCACCACACCTATGCATATACTCGGGCGGTGTCAGTCCTGCCGCTCCCGAACCTAACTCAACACCTTGCCTCCACACCATACCATTGGTCTCCACTCTCTTCTTACTATCAACCGACATGAGATGATACTGTCACCAGCCGCCTCCCATGTATAATGCAAGTGTTTAGAAATGCACTTAGTAATATATAAAGTGTTTATTTCGTAGTATTAATACTTAAGTAGGCACAGGTGTTTAACGAGTGCTTATGTATATAATTATATCTAATTAATAGATAAATAATATCTAAGTATCTATAAAAAAAACACTTGAATCGGAAGAAATGAATTTTGCATAGGTGTTTGATGATATAGATGTATTCTCTCTCTTTAAACACTCGTGCATAACTACCATACGTTGTACATGGCTCGAATCCTTGCCAATGGCACTGGCAATGGCATAGACGTTGCCGGAGACCACCGGAGCATGAATCATGACGTCCGATCCAATGGTAAAAAAAATGGAGTGCTCATTGGGAAGAATACGTCGAGTGTTGGATAGCAATTGAAAAAAAGAAGCTCAGGCGACGGCATTGACCACAAAATGCAGCTCAAAGAGGCATTCAGACCGAATTTAAAGTTCAGATTAATTGTGTCCGTTGTGTACAATTTATAAATCTTGCCTTACGATGCATGAAGCTACGGAGAACAGACAAGATCTAGTAATTGAGCACAGAGGAAGAAATTAATGCTTCATCGAACAGATCAGCTGCTACTACATCTCTGCGATTAATATTGAACGTACGAGTATTTTTTGAATTACTTTAATCCAGAAATATACTAGATGAATCATAAACAATATTGTAACCTTTTTTATAAAGCAAAAAATCATGAACACCATAGTCATACGAATTTTTAGAAGAACAGAAACTAGTATTCACATCTCATTGTTCAAGACAACAGATAATAAAGCTAACTAGACAACAAGTGTAAGATATATATACCCAGAACCAGTAGACGGAGCAGCAGCAGCAGAAGTATTGGTTAGGTTGTCGTTCGCCATGACGTAGTCGTGCAGATGATATAGATAAAGCAGAGGATCGGATGAAGACGAAGCAGCGAGCAGTCGCGCGAACGCTTCCCAAAAACCTTATTCGTCCTCGCTCGTGCAAGCCTTCAAGCAGTATAGTTCACTGTTCTTGTAATAGCCAAAACCAAAAACGAAGAGGCAGAGACCAGAGGAAACGGTTGCCACTGGTAACTGAACTGTTACTGCCATTACTTCGAGTCGGTGCGTTTCGATTTTCGAATAGATAAAGAAAATGCGCACAAGACCGACGCAGTCATACAAGACACGCACGCGGCATGGCTCGGCGATGCAGCGAAGGCAGCGTGTATTGGCTTTCTCCAATTCCACAAGGAGGCTACCACGTTCCACTTTATAAAGTGATGTAACTCCCTTTCAACTCTCCATGTGGGACTAATTAATTTTAGCACGTGCACATGAGCCTTTGAGATTCTCTAGAAATTAATTAGAAACAAAAACTGAGTTCAGCCCGTATTAATTCTTACAATTAACACTTGAGATCATGTAAGTGCAAACACTTAGAGGAGTCATAAAGCTTTCCAATTAAGCACTAAATTCTAGCATCACATGCCAATTCAGTCCAGTACTCGGAACAGAAAAATTCAACAGATCATAGAACAGATGAACAAAATGAGTAAAACTCAGCCGAGCAAAGCTCGTTCGTCATCGTACTCCCATCCGTCAAATTACGCTCTAACACCCTAACCTAACATTGAGTCTAGAATACTACTAAACTACCCTAGCTATTTAATTTACATCAATTTATTATAAAATTACAGCAAGCATATCAACAATAAAACCCATCCACAGGTCAAAATAATGCAAACTTAATACTATGACAATTATAGATATTTTAGTCCTATGAATATAGCAAGGTAATAAACTAAGATTAACGCAAACTAAGCATATAAGGTTATTCAATATCATTATGTTCTAAATATAAATCATCATAATATTTTAAAAGTTTATCATGTCCAATGAATCAACTAATTGGGCGTAGTGTATGATTCTAAATGCGCTAGCCCTTTCCGAGTCAAACGTCATCAACGGTCACATAAAAACAACAATAGAGCAAGAATGAGTCCAAGACTTAGTAAATACATAATAAAATCATAAACAATAGTTTATCAACCATAATCAAAGTTATAATCATCATCCATCTATTTAATGCTATTCTCATACTCAAACAAACAAGTCATATTTTATATAGGTAAAGTTACACAATTTAACAATTTACTCATATATACGAATGCACCAACATACTCATGCTCATATGCATCTCATCAGCTGATACCAGTATAGCGGAGTGTTCACTTATCGATGACACACTCTATCCTTCACTCCCGTGAAGTCCCCCACTGAAGTATGATTTTATCTAGAGCACTCCAGAATAGTCATGTATCTTTCTCACAGACCTCACCATAATAGTCATGTATCTTTCTCACAGACCTCACCAGAATAGTTACATGACTTACTCACCGACCTGACTCGTGCAACTCCTATCACAGACAGCTATCAAAGGAAAATCCATAACTTTTGAGTAAAAACTCCAAAATTCATGAATCCAATTTTCTTGGAATCTAAACTAGCATATCTACAACATCTCAGGTGACCGAAAGATCAAATAATCCCACCTAGGCCTTTGATTTAATTCCAAAGTCCGTTTTGTTATCTTCGATACCACTGACTTTGGAATTTCATAACTTTTATTTGATACATCCAAATTTAATGTTCTAGGACTCTCTAAAAATATAACAAAATTATCTACAATAACTTAGTTGGCGAGATTATCTAATTCTGCATTAACATGATCTAATCTACTGTTGAAAACTTGAAGTTAGAATCTAATAGTCCGAAGGAACAGCAGTACAATAAAAATCCATAGCTTTCAAATGAATTAACCAAAATTCATGTCGGCGATGGGGTTGGCTTGGTCGACTACGCGGGTCTCGCCGTTGTACGGGTAGACGGAGCAGGTGGGGTGCGGAAGCCTGTAGCAGTCGGCGTTGGTTCCAAACGCGCGGACGAGAGAAGCCAGGGAGGAGAGGGCCACCATGGCGGCTAGCGGCGGCGGAAGGAAGGAGACATCTAGCAGGGGCAGCGTGGCGAGCAGACCTTCGTGGTTGGTGTGGCGGCGACGGTGGCCGCGCGTGTGCGGTCACAAGGAGGCGCAGGTCAAGCAGTCGGCACTCGACACCGACTTGGTGCCGTGCGAGGTGGCGAAGAAGTGGAGGTGGCTCGGTGAGGATGCTTCGGCTAGGGTGGATGGGGAGGGCGGTGCGTGGTGGTGGTGGGAGAAGGCACCAGGGCGGCTAGTAGTTGCGAGCGGAAGGGGATGGTGAGCAAGGGCAGCGCGGCGATCAGCGCCTTCGTGGTTGGTGTGGCGGCGTGGGAACTGGCGAAGGTGATGCCGTCTGGCAACATGATGGCGTCGACGGTGGCTATGCGGGTGCGGCCACAGGGAGGCACACGTCGAGCGGTCGGCACCGACTTGGTGGCGTGCGAGGTGATGCGGTAGGGATTCTTCGGCCAGAGTGGATGGGGAGGGAGGCGCGTGGTTGTGGTGGGAGAAAGCTGGCTCGCGTGGTGGCAACTAGCAAATCCCGAGCCATGGGAAGTGAGGCGCATGGTGGAATCAGGTGAAGGTGGTGGTGTTGGTGAGGAGGAGGTGGAAGGTGGTGGTCTTGGACGCCTCGACTTCGACAGTGGTGGTGTGGGGGGAGGAGGGGGAGGCAGATGACGACGAGGTGGAAGGGGCGCAGGACGGCCATGGATTTGGGATGGAAGGGCGGGTGAGCAAGGCGACTCTCCATATTTTTTATAGAAGAAGCGATGGGAATGGGAATGGGATTGGTTGTCTCAGTGTTTTAATAGAAGCGATGGGAATGGGAATGGGAACGGGATTAGACGAGGGCACGAGGCGGTTGCTCTTCAAGGGCCGAAATAACGCTCTTGCCCCTTACCTCACCAAGCCAAGCGTGTCGGAGAAGAAGCCGTCCACGATGAGTCTGCCCTTCCGCTGCTGTTCCCGGATCGCGGCACGATTGATTCGGTTCTTTGTCCTCGTGCTCGCCAGGTTTGCGTGGCATGCAAGCCGGTGGTCATTCGGCCGGTGGGTCCCGCATGGGTAGCTTTGCGAGTTTTAGGTAAATTAGCGCGGCTGCCATCTGCCACACTGATACAAATGAGGATATCTTGGACGCTTAATTATAGATTTGTGGTCATTCAGTCGGTGGGTCCCGCATGGGCAGCTTTGCGAGTTTTAGGCAAATTAGCGTGGCTACCGTCTGCCACACTGATACAAATCAGGATATCTTGGACGCTTCATTATAGATTTGTCTGTGATACCCAATTATCACAGACGGTGTGTAAATAGAACCGTCTGTGATAATTCACAGACGGTTCTTAAGAGTAATGATATGTGATAATCGCATACGTCACAAACGGTTATTGTTAAAAACCATTCACAGACGGTTCTCAGAATAACCGTCTGTGGTATTGGACACTTCACAGACTGTTCTTAATGAGAACCGTGTGTGATATTTTTACCCGGCTAGTTAACAAATATGCCATAAATTACAACAATGATACATGCACACGCACCATCTTCTCCAACCACTTGATATGGTCCAGAATGCACTCCATCTTCAACTCTAGCATGCTCCAGACACTTGTAAAATTAGGGGTACTTTTTTAGTGATACTTCTGACGCTGGCAGCAGAAAAACAGAATATATTTTTTAGATATGGAAGGAACTATAACAGGCGGTTTAGTGGGATAAACCGTCTGTGATACGTATCACAGACGGTTATAAACCACAACAGTCTGTAATATTTAATTATCACAGATGGTTTTTAACAAAACCATCTCTGATAAGCGCGGCTGCTATCTCCCTGTACCCTCCACTGACAGCAAAATGTTGTCGTTCACCAGCAACCATCAGGGCTCGAGCGTCGCTCCTCACCGTCGTCCACGTCCGTGGCCACCTCAGCGCCAGCGTCAGCCCCGTGCTTACGTGTCATCCGCGTGGCGTCCAGTCAGCGCCCACATGTGTGCAGGTGTGGCCAATCCACCTCGTCTAGATTTCCTCGGTTTAGTAGACTCAGTCCACCGTGAGCCGTGAGACTAACATGTGTGCCCCACCTGTCAAATTTTCTTTTAATTCTTTTATTTCCAGAAATTCCTTCGCTGACATCAGCATTGCGCAATAATATGATTTTTTATTTAGAAAAATATTTGAAAATTTTAGAAATTCCAATTTAGGGTATTTTCTTTAGATTCAATCTTCCAAAGCACATATCTTTTGCATCCGAACTCCGATTGAGCCCATTCAAATTTCTAAATTCATATAAATTTGAGATCTATTTATTTATGATTTTTATTAATTTTTGGATTTTTTTTCCTCTGTTATTTTTTTAATTTACTTCGTTTGCAAGTAGACGTTGATACTTCGGGAAACTTTGGAGAAGGAGTGCATCAAGATCAAGATCAGTACCTAGACCTATTTCTAAGGCAAGTTATACCTTTGATCATATTGAACCCAGCTTTCAAAATACTTTGTTTCAATGTATTGCATTCTATTTCAAGTATTTATTTAAATGCTTTTGGTTTTAGTTATTAATCCAAATTGTTATATTCACCTTGTCCATTGTTATTCCATGATCTTTTGTCACCCTAGGTTGATTCATTATTAGTTGGTAATATCGTAGCACCAACATGGGTTGGTGAGATACGAGTTGCTTGCTTAGCCATGCCACGAGTCATCATTTCTTGTGATTTGTAAATATAAACTTGACTAAGCGATTATGGAACTGTGTAATAAAACTATGTGTGTTGTGTGCTATTACTCATTGATGACACGTGTTGCACTTAATCAATAGGGTGGGAAAAGATTTAGACTGCGGAAAGTGGTGGATATTGTGTGATATGGTGGTTTTATGTGCTGGGAATGATAAACTGTGTGAGTTAGAAATTGGAAGTCTTGCCTTGGTCAATTAAGAACTTAACTTTGTGCGCCATTGAACTGAATCTTACTTTACAACCACATGCCTGGTATGGAACATGCCTAACTTAGTAGGTTATGGAATCTTGTCATTGATAACTCAGGCTGTAGGTTAGCTGTGTGTTGGGTGGAGGTGTGGACTTCAAGATAGGTCACATCGCGGGACGGTTCGCCGCATCCCTGTCCAACGGTGTGTGTCGTACCAAACGTTGTGTGTATCGGTTGGACGACAGTAAAGCACATAGGGAGTGTCAACGTTTAAGCTGAAGTTTCTTAAATGTTTTGTTATGGTCAGTGCTAGCTACACTGATTGTATCTTGTTGGTAAAATGTACAACCTCTGCAGAGTGTTTAATCAATCTATTCGAATAGCCACGTCCGCTGTCATGGACATGCTCGGGGATTTCACACGAGGGGTAGATTTTCATAAAACATTTGGGAAGGGAGCTGCATGATCTAAGTCATATGGTTGTGTGAATAACTTGTTTAGACTGTGTGTCTTTGTGAAATCAAATGATAAATTAATATTGTCTTATTTGTTTTGATCAATGCTTTCAATCTATTATTTGTATTCAATTGCAAATGTTGCATTGCTGCAAAAGAACCACAGAAGCCATTCCTTTGGAATAAGCTATCATCTATACATTGCATTATGTGGTATGACTTGCGAGTACGGTTGTGTACTCATACTTGCTTCAAATAATCAACATAAGTGGAGGAGTCTTCGTCTGTATTTGATGAAGAGTTCTACAAATGTGTCAATCGTTTGGGTCTTGATCTGAGTTGGATAGCCATAAGCTTGCACAAAAGATTTCAGCAAGTTTGGCTCACGGAATCAAAAGATATAGCAGTTTCAAGATTGAACCTGAGTCGGTTTCGAGTTCGAGTACGATTCCGTTTCTGAGATACCTTCAGTAAAACGGGTATAACTTTTGCATACGGTGTCCGTTTTGGACGTTCTGGTGCTCGTTGGAAAGCTAACGATGAGGCGCATCCTTTTCACTTAAGCCACTAGTCGCCCTCTGGGGCCCCTAAAATCGGCCATCTTCAGCCCCGAATTCGCATCACAAGTTTTTGGTTTCGGTATTTGCCATTTCTTTCGGTCTTCCCTTCGGAATTTGGGGTTCGCCTCAACTGCAAAGTTGTAGATCTCGTCGAAACCTTTCAAACGAGTATATTTAAGAGATATAAAAATTTGATCTTTCATCTTTTGAGATTAGCTTTTGTTTACTGCTTTAACTAGAGGACTGTTTACATTGCACGTTATTCTGGTTTTGTGCTCTACATCATGTGAACAGTCTTGTGTCCCAACAATGAAGTTAGAGTAGTTGGCTAGCATCTCTCCTAGCACTTAGTGTCATAATTTTCTTTGCTTACATCAAGTCACATTGATCTTTGCGTGTACGTTCATACACTTCTCTTGGTAGGCTTTGATTAGCTTGCTCTTTCTAGGCTAGGATCAGCAACTTTGACTAGTACTTTGAATAATTTTTCAACATGCATTAACTAATTTGATTATTGATGATCCTTGCTACCATATTGAAGCCTTCCGAGCACCACTTCCTGCTAACTCAGCAGGTGTCGTCTCTCGCAATCGTTGGGCTGATCGCAAGTGAGACTATCACGAACCAACCACCCGTTGTACCACTTCCTTGCTGCATTGGTAAGAACTTGTAAGAACTGAGTATAAGCTTGAGTGTGAGTGACTTGGTTGAGTCTCCAGAACCTAGTAGTTGATAGAGACATATACTTGTGATTTGTTTACTTATTTTCTACTATGGTAGGTTCACGGGATGATTGCAAGATATATCCACAACCTTCTTCGAACCGTTGGATGGGAGTGCAAGAAAGTGAACGAGAAAGATGCACGCTTGAGACAATTTTCTCCACCACGGGAGGTATATGATTGTGATAGTATGCCTCGTAAAATTATATTTACTGTGCCTTCTTTTGCTGGGAATTTTGATCCTAATGTTTATCTCACATGGGAATTAGCTGTACAACAATTATTTGCATGCCGTGAATTTCCTGATCATCTAAAAGTTAGGGCTGTTACCTGTGCGTTTTATGATTTTGCATCTATTTGGTGGAGTGAATACTGTCGTACTAATCATAACATACCTAGAACTTGAGATGCTATGAAGAGAGCTATGAGAGCTAGATTTGTGACTTCATATTATTCTCGTGATTTGCTGAATAAATTACAACATTTACGCCAAGGTAGTAACACTGTAGAAGAGTACTATCAAGAATTGCAAACTGTCTGGTCTCGTTGTGGCTTAGAAGAAACTGAAGATGCTAAAATGGATAGATTTTTAGGAGAATTAAACCGTCACATTCAGGATAAACTTGTTTATAAACCTCCAACTGTCACTCGCTTGTTTCGTCTTGTTTTCACTGTTGAAAAGGAAGTACAGGGACGACAATCTAAGGCTAGTCATGCACTTTCATCGACTTTCCCTACACCTTCATGTGTACATGACACAAACAAGCGCATGATACACACCTCGGCTTTAAGATCATCGATCTCTGGTTGCTCCTTCTACTGCTGCTCCTACTATGATTGCCCCCCTGCTGCTGTGAGCGTCACTCTATTTCGTAGCCTTATATCATTGGCTCGCTCATTGGCAATTGAAGCTCGCTCATTGGTAATTGAGCTACAGCAAGAAGAAGAAGGGAAAGCTTGTGACAATTCACCGCCTCCAGTACCAACATTATCTGAGTCGAGCCTACAAGGTAATACCAAAGGTACTGATTTGAACACTCAATCTGAGATTAGTATCCATTATTTTATTCCTAGTATCATTGAACAAAGGGAAAATCAGATTGTAGTAGAAACCATTGAATCACATGAGGTGAAGGAACCTAGTGTTGAGAAGGCAAATATTAATTCCCTAGCTACAGAATCTGATATTATTAATAACTGCATGAATCATGTGATAATTTGATTGATTTACCTGCTGACTTGAGTGCACCATGTGATAACATTATTGATTTACCTGTTGATTTGAGTACACCATGTGATGAAATAATTGAATTGCCTGCTGTTGTGAGTACTTCATGTGATGAGTTAATCACATACAATGATCATGTGGAATTGGTTAGACATAAAGAAGTTTTGACTAGAATTTCTCCTACTGACTCTTTATGTTATATTATGTTGGATCCATCTATGAAATTATCACGTGCTATGGAGAAAGTTTCTATAATTGCATGTTCAAAATCCTTATTTAGTGCCTACACCCCTGGATATAAGTTTAATTTGATTGGAGATTATGGTGTAGACAATCAATTTCTGCTATATCGAATATGCATAACTTCTCATCACATGGATGAATTAAAGCTTGCTGTTTTGGATAACAATTATTATGTGCTGAATCTTGTTCAATATGGGAGAAAAATAAAATTTATTGCTCATCCAATGCATATGTGTTCATCCCTTATTGCACCATCTCGTATTGACAATCCAAATATTGATGCTGAAGTATGGAAGAACTTACAATTCTTTTCACCATTGCTAGATGAATTTGCTATTGCTCGATTGAAATCTGATTATATGGATGAATGTTGTTTGATTCCAAAAGTTGTAGATTTGCCCATATGTGCTACCAATGCAAGTTTACAACTTCAGAGATTTGAATTGCATAAACGCTTCACTTACGTTTGCAAAACTAGTTGCAATAATTGTTGTGTGAGAAATTTTGTTTTGATCATTCGTA
This sequence comes from Hsuehochloa calcarea, assembly GCA_036346395.1. NCBI lineage: Eukaryota > Viridiplantae > Streptophyta > Magnoliopsida > Poales > Poaceae > Hsuehochloa > Hsuehochloa calcarea. The sequence continues at coordinate 25,885,785 of CM070608.1, read as the reverse complement.
TATATGATTACTCTTGGGTTAATAATACAATGATCTTTTATGATCGTTGCTGTCTTCTAACATTAATTGTGCAACAACGAAGAACCGTTAAAACAGATGACATATACATATACCATGCATACACCTTGGCTTCTTTGTTACCCTATTTTCATCTTATCAAAAGCCGAGGACGGCTTTGTTTTTCAAGAAAGGGAGGATGATGAGGACATGACCCCTATGGATACAACCATATTTGCTATGCTTGCTGTTCTAAGTACAAGAGCTCGGATGCTTCACTTAAATTATCAAGTGAGCTTGTTTTTAGGAGTCTCTTTATATTATATGAACTATATGATACTACATAATGATAAAATATATATATGTGCAGCACCATGTATCTTTTGGTCCAAGACAAGCATGCAGTTCGAGCTGGACCCGTTTTTGAATCCACTTCGGCCCCCAGAATCAGCCTGACAACACCAACTTAAAACATGCATAACTTGCGCATACGAAGTCCATTGGAGGTCCACGAGTACTTGATGGAAAGCTTATTTTGTCCTCTTTCCAACGGATTTAGCCTCACCTCTAAATTCCTTCTGGACTGACCGCAATCATCAAAAGAAGATGTTATATCTCCTTTTTGGGCCAAATTAGGCTTTGTAATCATATTCATCTTGGCCCATATGCCGGCGGCCCACCTGGGGCCCAGTTACTGTTCACGTGAACAGTACCCACGAGTTTAGTCTCACCCCGCTATTTCTTTTAGATTTGTGGCTCCTCATCCCCTATTTAAGGAGGACGCACCCCCTCTAGTTTCCTTGTATTTTATTTATGTTTAGTTTGTCTTCGTTGCAACTTGTATCTTTTGCGTGTGTCGGCTAGACCACCCAATTAAAATCCTTATTCAAAATCTCAATTAAATTCAATACTTCAATTCCTATTTGTAATTTCAGATTGCTTTATTTTATTCTTGTGTGCTTCTTCGATGTATGCAGGAATCGACCTTTGTGGACAGGTCATCTGGGTATTCGTGCATGGTTGATAACGACTTATCAATCAGTTCAGCGATTGCGTGGTTTCGAGCCTTGCGTGTTCGTAGCCAAGATCGTGAGAGTTGAGCGATGACTACCGAACTTATCGTTCTCATCGAAAGATCGAGCCAACAAATAAGGACCTTCGGGTTCATCAGCCAAGGATTGCAGCCAATGTAATGGTGGGAAGAATCAGCAAGGGCCAAATTCCAAGTCTGCTAATATTGTTGTTGGTACCACTGAGACGAGAACATCAGGGTATGGTAATTTACCTACTGTTCTTTCCGTATGTCAATCTATCGATTGGTGGATATACACTGGTGCTAATATACATATGTGTGCTGATATTTCATTGTTCTCTTCTTACCAGGTCACTCGGGATTCAGCCGTTCTAATGGAGAACGAGTCACATACCACTGTTCATGGTGTTAGTACGGTCGATCTGAAGTTTACTTCGAGGAAGATTGTGTAACTGAAGAACGTGCATCATGTGCCATCTATCAATAAGAATCTCGTCAGTGGATCTCTTCTGTGTTGAGATGGCTTTAGACTGGTATTTGAGTCCAATAAATTTGTAGTGTCCAAGTGTGGACAATTTGTTGGTAAAGGTTATGTGTGTGGAGGCTTGTTTCGCCTATCTCTTTTAGATATGTGTAGTAATGTTGTGAACCATATTTGCAGTGGTAATTAGACTACTATTTTACATTCACGACATTGTCACATAAATTTTGGTTGCATGACGCGGTTAGCCAGTTTAGAGTTAATCCCAAATTCACCCTTGCCAAAGGTTCTAAGTGTGAAGTTTGTGTACAATCAAAGCAGCCTCGTAAGTCTCATAAGGCCGCGAAGGTAAGAAACTTGGCACCATTAGAACTCATACATTCAGATCTGTGTGAAATTAATGGTGAGTTGACAAAAGGTGGCAATAGATATTTCATGACTTTGATTGATGACTCCACTAGATTCTGCTATGTGTATCTTTTGAAAACTAAAGATGAAGCTCTTCACTACTTTAAAATCTATAAGGCAGAAGCTGAGAACCAACTTGAAAGGAAAATCAAAATGGTTAGGTCTGATCATGGCGGTGAGTACTTTTCTAATGAGTTCAATTTATTCTATGAGAAACATGGTATAATCCATGAGAGGACACCTCCCTATTCACCCCAGTCAAACGGAGTTACTGAAAGAAAGAACCGCACTCTAACTGATTTGGTTAATACTATGTTAGACACAGCGGGTCTTTCCAAAGCATGGTGGGGGAAGCTATATTGAATTCATGTCATGTCCTAAACAAGGTTTCCACAAAAAATAAAGAGATAACCCCGTATGAACAATGGGAGAAGAAAAGACTATCACTTTCATACTTACACACTTGAGGTTGTTTGGCGAAAGTCAATGTGTCAATTCCCAAAAAGCGTAAGTTTGGACCAAAAACCGTGGATTACGTCTTTCTAGGCTATGCTCACCATAGCATTGGATATAGATCTTTAGTGGTGAAATCTGGGGTACCTGACGTGTATGTTAGTATAATTACGTAGTCCAGAGATGCTACATTCTTTGAGGATATTTTTTCGATGAAAGATATGCCTAGTTCATCGAGTCAGGAGCCTGATACAACTCCTGAATCTGTCTTTCTAATGGAATATTTTGAGCAAATTCCTGAGGAGGAAGACAATAAAACTCTAAGGAAGAGTAAAATACAAAGGACTGCAAAGTCTTTCGGTCCTGATTTCATTGTGTACCTTGTGGATGATACTCCAAGTACCATTTCTCAAACATATGCTTCTCCAGATGCGGAATACTGGAAGAAAGCAGTCCTTGGTGAAATGGATTCCATTATCTCTAATGAAACTTGGGAGATCACTGAGCGTCCTTATGATTGTAAACCTGTAGGATGTAAGTGGGTATTCAAAAAGAAGCTTAGGCCTGATGGTACTATCGAGAAATACAAGGCACGGCTTGTGGCCAAGGGTTATACCCAAAAGGAAGGTGAAGATTTTTTTGATACTTATTCACCTATGGCTAGATTGACCACTATTCGAGTACTACTATCTCTGGCTGCCTCACACGATCTTCTTGTTCATCAGATGGATGTTAAGATGGCTTTCCTAAATGGAGAGTTGAACGAGGAAATTTACATGGAACAGCCAGATGGATTTGTAGTAAATGGTTAAGAAAGAAAGTTCTGCAAGTTGTTAAAATCTTTGTATGGTCTTAAACAAGCACCTAAGCAGTGGCATGCAAAGTTCGACAGAATTTTAACATTTGCAGGCTTTTTTATGAATGAAGCTGACAGATGTGTGTATTATCGCCATGGTGGGGGCGAGGGAGTCATTCTATGTTTGTATGTTGATGACATACTGATCTTTGGGACCAACCTTAATGTGATTAAGGAGGCCAAGAATTTCTTATCTCAGAATTTTGATATGAAAGATCTGGAAGTGGCTGATGTTATTTTGAACATCAAGCTGTTGAGAAGTGATGATGGTGGAATTACATTATGTGGAAAAGGTTTTGAGTCATTTTGGTTATAGCGACTACAAATCCTCTCCAACACCTTATGATCCTAGCAGGGTTGTCACGGCGTCGCCTAGTCGACGCCTTGTCATCCAGTCGGCCAGAGGGCGACGCCGAGGCCCATCGTCCAGCGCAGGTCGAGTTGGGCGAGCGCCTGGAGAAATAGGCGACACAACGTTCGCCTGGGCGTCGCCGAGTTCGCTCTGGCGAGCGCCTGGAGAAGCCACAACTCTAGATGTACTTGAGGATAGAGGGGGAGAACGGATCGGGTCTTCTGTTGGAGAGGAAAACATACCTCCGCCGCCGCCCCTCTTGGTCGCGTTGCACTCTCCACCGCCGCCCCTCTCGGTCACGTTGCACTTTCCACCGCCGCCCCTCTCGGTTGCCTTCCACTCTCCACCGCCGGCGTCGTCCCTCAGGTAAGCTCTGCTTTGCGCTGCTTCTTCTTCCTCTCCGCCGCCGCCCCTCTCGGTCGCCTTCTTCTGCTTTGCCGCCGCCGTCTGATCTCCCCCTTCCAGTCTCCAGTCTCCAGTCTCCGCCGCCGCCCCTCTTGGTCGCCTTCCTTTGCTTTTGCCGTCGCCTCTGCTTTGCTGCCGCCGCCTCTCCCCCTTCCACTCTCTAGTCTCCAGTGTCGCCTCTGCTTTGCCGCCGCCTCTCCCTCTCCCCCTTCCACTCTCCAGTCTCTATCGCTGCCTCTCCCCCTTCCACTCTCTGGTCTCCACCGCCGCCTCCTCTTTGCCGCTGCCTCTCCCCCTTCCACTTCTTTGCTTTGCCGCTCACTCTTGCTTCTTGCTGCAATGCTGCCCGCCTGCCCCATTTGCTACTTTGCTTCTTGTTGCTTTGCCCGTATGCCCCCGTGATGCTTACCGATGTCTCAGCAAGATGGCCGAGCTACAGAGGGTGGTGAGACTTATGATCCATCCAAGGATCCGAAAAGGAAGGCCAAGTCGAAGGACTCGGGATGGAAATATGGATTTTGGCCGACCGAAGACATGGATCTGGTGCAATGTTCCCTTTGTGGGAAATAAGTGCACTCGGGAATCAAGAGGTTAAAGCAACATCTCATTGGCGGTTTTGGGGATATTCTTAAGTGCCCCAACACCACTATTGAGATCATGAGAGAAATGCAAGCATGGATGAACAAGACCGCACGAAAGGTGCCGATCAACATTGAAGAAGATAGTGGAGGGGACAAAGCTAGTGGTGACAATGAACTCCAGGAAGTACAAGTTGTACAACAACAGCAAGAAGCATCCTCCAAGGCCTCTCTTCCATCTACATCTTCAAGTCCAGCTGCAAGTCTCACATCTCCATCTTCTGGGATAGCATCCAAAAGGAAGGCTGCTGCTGCTGCCTTGTTCATGAAGCCAGCACTGCCGAAGCAAGCTAAAATTCGCACAATGCTATGAAGTCTCCTGAAGAAGTAGTAAGACTAAGACATACCCCAGCGGTTAACCAACTCAACATGTATAGGAGTGGAAAAGCAAGGAAGAAAGGCATACAGCGATCAAGTACATTGCTAAGTTCTTCTATGAGAACGACATTCCATTCAATGCTGGAAATTCAAGGAGTTATGAGGAGATAGTTGAAGCAATTGGGCAGTATGGGCATGGGCTAAAGCCGGCTAGTTATCATGAGTTGAGGGTTCCATTGCTAAATGAGGAAAGGATGGAAGTAAGCCAGTTGAGGGCTAAGCATGAGTTGTCTTGGACAAATTATGGTTGCTCATTGATGTCAGATGCATGGTCAGATAAGAGGGGAAGACACTTGATCAATTTCCTTGTCAATAGTCCAGATGAGACTTTCTTCTTGGGGTCAGTTGATGCATCAAGTAAGGTACATGATGCTAACTATTTGGCTGATTTACTTGAGAAATATATTAATGAGATCGGTGCTGAGAAAGTTGTTCAAGTAATCACCGACAATGGAGCTAACTACAAGGCAGCTGGAAAACTTCTAATGGAGAGATTCCCTAGTCTATATTGGACACTGTGTGCTGCCCATTGTTTGGACCTTATGCTTGAGGACATTGGTGGTATGGTGGAGTTCAAGGGTTGGATTGCCAAAGCAAGGCATGTGACAACATTCATCTATAGGCATTTGAGGCTTCTCGATGCAATGAGAGAGTTGACTGGTGGGAGAGATCTTGTGAGGCCCGCGGCTACTCGGTTTGCGACCTCTTTCTACACTTTGCGAAGTATGTATAAGCATAGAGATGCTTTGAGAAAGCATTTTGTTACTGAGGATTGGTGTAGGTCCAAATTGGGAAAAACTCAAACTTGGAAGAATGCGTCCGATGTTGTGTTATCTATGATATTTTGGAATGATGTGGAAGATTGCATTAGAGCATCGCACCCCATTCTTATTGTGTTTAGGCTTGTTGATGGTGATGAGAAACCCGCAGTGGCGGAGCTTACAATAGCTATGGATATGTGCAAGGAGAAGCTCAAGGAGAATTTCATGAGAAATGGGAGATTGTTGGAGAGGATCATGGAGATTGTTGGCCGTCGGTGGGAGGATCAAATGGAGCAAAAGTTACATGGGCTGTTTTTTTTTTGAATCCATCAAGATTTTTTGGAATCTTGGAAAGTGACAGTGATCATGCAACGGCCATACGGAATACTTTTAATGAAGTGATGATGAAGATGCTTAGTAATGATGAAGATTTAATGTGTACCATTCATATCCTAGCCGATGACTATGAGCATTCCCGTGCTAGCTTCGGTACCACACTAGCAAAGTTGTAAAGGAGCAAGAAGAGTCCTCGTGAGTCCTACAACATTCAAATTTTAATAGTTCAATTAATTTACTTCTTTTGTAAGTTTTCTATTTTCTAACATAGAACTTTATGTTTGACACTATACCTTTTAGTTGATTGGTGGAAATCAAATGGTGGCCTTTATCCCACTACAAAAGGTTGCGAAGCTCATTGTTGGTCTTTGTTGTTCCTCCTCCGGTTGTGAACGCAATTGGAGCACATTTGATTTTGTAAGTATATAAAAAAAATAGAGTTCATTCTTCACTTTTCAGCCAAATAGATGCAACAACTTAGTTTTGTGTGTTGTTTGCTTGTTTCCAGCTCCATACCAAGAAGAGGAACCGGCTGGAGTTCAAGAGGTTGAATGATTTGGTTTACATCTCGTATAACAAAAAGATTACATCTAGATTTCAAAAGCTTCATGAACAAGGTAACAAATCCAACCCTTTGTTCCTAGAAGAGTTCCAATGGGACAATGAGTGGGTTGACAAGGATGCAACAACGGCTGCACAAGTGTATGCCTGTGAGGATGGTCTTCTTTGGTCTCATGTTGATGAGGCTCTCGATGCAACAACCTCGCTTCGTGGTCGCAATTTTCCTAGGAGAGCTCGTGGGGATGTCCAAGAGAACCAAGTCCAAGTTTATGTTTGACGTGCATCTGCATCAATTTGTGATCATGAGGAACAAGATGAGATGGCATATGAATGTGATGATGAAGAGGTTGAAGATGACGTTGGACAGTCACCACCTACTTCTCATGAGAATGGTGAAGGTGCTGAAGTTGAGGATGGGCGTGGGAATGAGTTAGACTTGGATGATGATTGATGAGTGAATTTGAAAGATGGAGATGGGAGTAGATGACTTTTGAGTTATTTTGTTGTCATGTGATGGAGATGGTGCTAAAGAACACTTATGCTGCTATCACATTAGTTTCTATTATGTATTTATATTATTGTTGTCTACTACTCTACTTATCTTGTCACTGTTAGTTGTTACTTTGTCACTTTGAGAAGTGAAAAGTGAAAACATTTCTAACTTGCTATTATGGACCTTATTAATTATTATGGTAAATTAGTAATGTTATGTACTAATGTTAGTTAACTCAGTTGTTATTTGGAGAATTCCCTGTCATATGAGGTATTATATGAGGTATATTTATTTAATTCCTTGTCATATAAGGTATATTTATTTAATTTTCAGCCATATGAGGTATTATTTCTTATTTTTATTACCATCGTCTAATTCTCGCCATGGCGGGCACCTAGGCGTCCTGGCGCTTCAGGCTCGCCGCGACTTGCCGGAGCGCCGTAACAACCTTGGGATCCTAGTGTGTTGCTTAGGAAGAATCAAAGAATAGCCAGAGACCAATTGAGATATTCTCAGATAATTGGTTCACTCATGTATGTAGCTAGCGGTACCAGGCCTGACATCTCGTTTGCTGTGAGCAAAATAAGCTGTTTTGTTTTCAATCCGGGAGATGATCATTGGCATACTCTTGAGAGGGTAATGCGCTATCTAAAGGGTACTACAAGCTATGACATTCACTATACCGGGTATCCTAGGGTACTAGAGGGTTATAGCGATTCAAACTGGATATCTGATGCTGATGAGATTAAGGCTACAAGTGGATAAGTCTTCACACTTGGAGGTGGCGCTGTTTCATGGAAGTCTTGCAAGCATACCATCTTAACGAGGTCAACAATGGAAGCAGAACTCACAACATTAGATACTGCTACTGTTGAAGCCGAATGGCTTCATGAGCTCTTGATGGATTTGCCGGTGGTTGAAAAACCGGTACCGGCTATTCTGATGAACTTTGATAATCAAACTGTGATTGTCAAGGTGAACAGTTCTAAGGATAATATAAAGGCATCAAGACATGTGAAGAGGAGACTGAAGTCTGTTAGAAAAATGAGAAACTCCGGAGTAATAGCTTTGGATTATATCCAAACAGCTAAGAATCTGGTAGATCCCTTCACAAAAGGTTTATCATGGAATGTGATAGACAACGCATCGAGGGAGATGGGTTTGAGACCCATGTGAGTTATACCATAGTGGTAACCCATCCTATGTGGTCGGAGTCCTGTGAAGTAGGATTGACGAAACAAGCTATTGGTTAATTGGGAGGAGAGTACTTTTATAGACCCACTCTATTGGAGATGCAATTATCTCCTAAATCTGTATGGCAGGTTGATTTTTATCTTAATGTGTTTTATGGCTTGAGTAAGCAAAGATGCTGTCCTACAGAGCAGTCTTGAAAGAACACACCTATATGAGCCCGACTGCTAGTCACAGTTTATGAGATAGGGTAATCTCTAGGAAGCTCATGAATAGGCCAAGAGTATGACTTATATGCTCCAATCGGCGGGGATGCGTGACAGCCTAGTATCAGTTAAGGACTTAAGTGAAATTTATTCACATAAAACTGCCAATTCAAGGCTTAGTCCATTGCACAGTTGTGGATAAGTGTAGCTTCTGTTCTAGGTGGATGTTCAACCTTAATCGGTCTCCATCGAAACACGGGTATATTAAAACAATATTGTGGATCAAGGCATTTGACATGTGCCTTTGGAATCTGGTGGGGAATTATTGGAATTAATACGGGCTAGATCCAATTTTTAATTCTAATTAATTCCTAAAAATCTCAAAGGACCATGTGCACGTGCTAAAACTGGCTAGTCCCACATGGAGAATTGAAGGGGAGTTACACAATTTTATAAGGTAGAACGTGGTAGTCCCCTTGTGGAATTGGAGAGAGCCAACACACGCGCGCGCTCGCTTGCCTCACCGCGCCGAGTGTGTGCGTGTGAGTGCGCGCGTGCAGGCACGTCGGGTGTGGGCGTGTTTTTCTTTATCTATTCGAAAATCGAAATGCACTGACTCGTTTTAAATGGCATTAACAAACGGCTGGTAGTAACGGTTCAGTTACTAGTGAGTAATGGCTGCGGTTAACACTGATTGATGGCAAATCAATGGCGACCGTTTCCTTGGCAAATCAAAACTCTCTAGCCTCTTTGTTTTTGGCTATTTAGAAAGAACAGAACTGGTTCTTCTCCGATTCGCTCCACGAAAGACTAAGATAGAACCCACGAGTTTGTTGCTGCATCTGGCGATCTCCATCCCGGCAAGGCGCGTGTACGGTCGAACCGGGAGAGCAGGCATCCGGAACCCTCATCCTTGAAGGCTTGCACGAGTAAGGACGAATAAGGTTTTTGATTGCTCGTCGCTTCCTCTTCAGTCGTTTCTCTGCTACGTCTACATCAATTACACTACTACTACGCCATGACGAACGCCGACCTCACCAAAACTGCTACTTCTTCCTCTGGATCTGGGTATGCCTATCTCACCCTTGTTGTTTGGTTAGTTTTATTATCTATTGTTGTCTTAAACACTGAGATAGAAATACTAGTTTCTACCCTTTTAGAATTTTGTATAACTATAATGTTCTTGGTTACCTGCTTTATGAAAAAGGCAAAAGTTCATTCCATGATTTATCTACCATATTTCTGGATTAAAATAATTCAAAAAATGCTCATATGTTTATCAAGCCGCTCACCAAGCACCTCAAGGAGTCCTTTCACTAATCCTTGGAAGCCGACTAGGCTTTCTAGGTTCTCAAAGGGGCTCTCTGTACTGCACCAGTTCTACAACTACCCGACTTCAAGGCGGGATTCATCGTTGAGTGCGACGCCTTTGGTACAGGGTTCGGCGCCATGCTCCATCAGGGCGTGGGTCCTCTAGCATTCTTCAGCAAACCGGTTGTAGCCCTTCATGCTAAATCGACGGCATATGAAAGGGAGCTCATCAGCTTGGTCCATGTTGCCCGCCACTGGCGACCATACCTTTTGTGTCGTCCATTCAAAGCGCGTACAAATCACTATAGTTGGAAGTTTCTTTTGGACTAACAGCTTTCCACTATCCCGCAACACCAATGGGTGATCAAGTTGTTCGGCTACACCTTCACCGTTGAGTACCATCCCGGTCGTCTCAACATTGTGGCCGATGCTCTTTTTCGTAGTGACACAGAACAAGCAGCACCATGTGTACTGACAGGGACTTCCTTCTCCTTGTTTTAAGATCTACATCAGGAGATCACTTCATTAGCCAAATTGCAAGTGATTTGCACCCAAGTTCAGCCAGGCGCATTGGGTATTCCATGGTCTTTAGCTAATGGCCTCTTGCTGTGCATCGGCTGCATCTTTGTGCCGACCTCTTCACTGTCCTTGCTGACCATCCTGGCCGCGGCACATGTCGGCCATGAGGGCATCCAGAAGACACTCCATTGGGTGCGCACAGATTTTTATATCTTCGCACTCGGTAGGAGGTCTAGGACTTTGTGCGCGCTTGTGTGATATGTCAGCATAACAAAACTAAGCATCTTCATCCAACTAGCCTATTTCAAACTCTGGATTTTCCTACGACAGTTTGGGCTGATATTTATATAGTCTTCATTGAAGGGCTACACCAGCGTACACGGTAAATCGGTCTTCCTTTCCATTATTGACCGTTTCTCCAAATACACACATTTTGTTCCCTTAGGACACCCGTACACTGTTGTCTCCATTGCACACGCCTTCTTCCACGACATTGTTCGCCTCTACAGGATTCCTCGATCAATTGTCAGTGATCGCGATCCATTTTTCACAAGCAACTTTTGGCAAGAATTATTCTATCTCAATATTGTTCGCCTTCACATGAGCTCTAATTTCCATCTTCAGTCAGATGGCTAGACAAAGGCAGTCAATAAGGCTATTGCAATGTATCTGCGTTGCCTCATCGGGGATTTTCCACGACAATGGCTTGAGTGGTTGACATGGCTGAATATTGCTATGACACCTCTTACCATACGACCCTTCGCGATACTGTAATACCCCGAAGGTGATTCGGCTTATTAGAAGAAGTTTCGGAAGACGGAGCTAATCGAAAAACCAGAATCATCTTTTCACCGGGGGGTTTTCTGTGATTTCACGGCAACCTGGGCCTGGGCCACGGCCCAGGAGGGGCCCATGTGGTGGCTGGCCATAAGGGGGGGGGGGTTCCCACCCCCAAACCCTAAACTCCACATTTCTCTCCCCCTCCCCCCCTTTGGAGCCGCCGCCACCTTTCCCCATTGCTGTGCACCTCCTTGTACGTCGATTTTGGGTAAGATGCGTTCTTTTTCTGTCCTGTCCATCTCTTAGAAAGTTGTAGGTATTGTTCTTAGCTTTCCATAGCCACCGAGATCACGTCATTCTGCCTTACGGTTTAGGAGATATGATTTTTTTAGTGCGCGTTGTTCTGTCTGTCTCACGAGAAGGATCTGTCGGCTTGATCCTAGGTTTTGATTTAGTTAGAGGCATTTCCAGAACCTCCACCCAAATAAGTTATTGTAGCCCTTTAAATTATCTTTCAAAGCTGATAAAGATCATCTCCATTGGATCTGTATAATGAAAGTTATGATATTTACTTTACCACTGTTCTGAATTCTGGGCAGATAAATGTTAGAGTTTTCATCTATTGTTTAGACTACTGTAGAGGCCGAATCTGGGGTTTTTCCCTTCTAGAGTTTTATTCCTGGGAACGTTAGCTTTCTTTTGGCACCAAGATCAGAAAAATCCGATCTGTAGTTTGGGAGATATGAATTTTTGATTGCGATATGTTCAGTCTGCCTGAAAACTGGGGTCAGTAGGTTTGTCCCTCGGTTTTGTTCAAATTAGGGGCCGAATTAGAACCTTCACCCAACTAAGTTATTGTAGTTCTCAAATTTATATTTCCAAGTTGATAAGGGTCATTCTCATTGGATCAGTAGGCTAAAAGTTACGCCATTTTCTTTATTACTGATCTGTATTCTGGACAGACGTAGATGGGTTGTATTTAACTGATAATTCGCCCTCTGTTTTGGCCGAATCAGGGGATTCCATCAACTAATGTTTTGTAGCCTGATCAGTTAAGAATCAGTGAGCACTGGTTTCATGTCTTTTAGAGTTACAGACAATTAATGGTGAATTTTCTCGTACGACTGCCAGAAGTTAGGTAATCTGGACTTTTTGTGTAGAGGATCAAATTGAACCTTTTGTTTGGTTGGTTTGGTTAGAGATTGTGGGAGGCACGTGTAGCAATCTTTGTCGTACTCGGTTGTCCTCATATCGATCATTTTATATTGTAGGCGGTGAAGCGGTGAGTGGAGGGGTAACTCAGTTACCTCCCAAACCGTCCTTGTGTGGCGAGCAAGTAACTTGTATACTATGATTGATGCATTATGTGATGTGTGAATGAATGATTATATTTGTCCGTATTCGTAGATGAATGCCATGTGTATCTTTTCATTTATGAGTACTATTCAATCTTGTCATGGGATCACATCATGACATGCATAAATTACCTTTGTAAGACCCATCAATTCCAGTATGGGCACTTGAAAATCCCATCAATTCCAGAATGGGTACGTGAGTCCACCATTCCAATGTGGGCCACGTTATGTGAGTCCACCATTCCAATGTGGGCCACGTTGGACGGCCGTATGAAACGTTCTTCATACGGTTACTTTAAGTGAACACCGACGGGTGTTTCACTCGCTATCTGGTATATCTTTGCGATATGTCCAATTCCTTCAATCCATCATTTCACTTCATCCATTCATAAAGTTGTTTCCAATCAATGTTCAAGTTATGATTGTGATAAATTGTTCATGGTATGTTTGATTGTTACATACAAGTACTTGCTGAGTCTTTGGCTCATTCTTGCTTTGTTGTTTTATTTAGGTAAATGACAAGGAAGAATGATCTCGTGGAGGGTAGTTCAACACGATGCACTCACTACCATAATCCAAATATTTTGAGAACTTTTATTGTCGTTATTTATGTCTTGTGTTGAATTGTAATAAGCCATTTTAGTCATAACTACCGTATCCCTCTGAATTGTTTATTTCCATTCCGTTGATTAAACTTGATGATGAATCCTTGTTTTCGTATATCCTTATTAACTCCTTCACCTTGTCATGCGTTTTGATGTTATTATTCTAAAGAGTAGTGATTGTAGGTGACATCTTGACTTCCTTATAGTCAGGGTGTTACAGATACACTCTTCAATGTGTTATATGGTTGCAACCCTCCATCTTTGGCGACCTATGACACGGGCGTGGCTAAGGTGGTAGCCATGGACGCTTAGATTCGCGATCGTGATCAGTTTCTCAGTGACATACGTGATCGTCTCCTTCAGGCTCAGCAATACGCCAAATACTACTATGACCAATACCATCGTGCCATTGTTTTTAGATTGGTTATTAGGTGTGTGTTGTAGCCCCGAGGTCATACAACCTCGAGACCCTTTGTGCATTCTGAGCTAGTCCCGTGATCAGTAGCTAGCTCGTACAGTTGCAACAATGATGTTATCATATTCATACAACAACGAAGCTAATAAGCAGACAAAGTAATATTAATTAACAGCAAAAGGACCTTATGATCAAGTTCTTACAAAAGTCACCACGTAGGGCTTAACAACAACATAGTTTCTTGCAGCATAAATCCAAAATAACGTGGAGGCCAATCGACATGCCCACAGGCAATCGAGTGGAGGACACGACCTAGTTTGCAAAGTCTTCGAAGTAGCCTTCCTCGTAGAACTCAACGTTCCCTGGTTCTTTTCTGGTACTGATCAACAAAGGGTGTATAGCCGTTAGTACATAAAGTACTCAGCAAGTCGTAGGAAAATGTATGCACATAGTATTAATGAAAGGTTTGAACAAGGATGGGTTTATAGTTAATTTGCAGAAAGCAAGTTTTGACAGTAAATATAATAAGTAGATTGCAAAGCAGTGTTTGAAAGCTTAATACATAGATAATCAAGTTTCTTTGAAACAAGAGTGAACTTCCTGTTCACTCCCCAACCATTCCAGCCAAACCATTCCATCGAACCATTCCCACATTTTTGAAAAATCTCTACCCTTTGCGTGATAATCCGGGCATATCTATAATTGGGGACACAGCTATTCGAATAGATTTTTGACACTCTACAGAGGTTGTACAGCTTTACCCACAAGACACGACTTCTCTAGTTTATTTGGCATCCGTCGATACCACCGCTCACTACCTTAGGTAAGCAGTCTACAGCACGTGACAAGGCCTTTACAAAGTTCCATTTTACCTCGATTCTGCTCGCTAAGGTTTCAACTTTCCGGCCCCCTCTTGCACCTTTCCCATCCAAAACAGAACCGACTCAAAACTTTCCTAATTAATTGGCCAGGTCGACCCCATAATGGACTTGTGGTTGCACGGAGTGACCCAAATCAACAGCGTACAAAGTTAAGTTCTTAGTTGGCTGCTCAGGCGAGACTACCACATCCCAATGTGCTTCACGCACCCACCTTCACCACCGCCCACAAGCCCGAGCATAAATCATTTTTTTGTTCAACCCGATCAAATGGCAATCTCTGCCATGGTACAACATCTTTTAAGAAAAGTGGCTTCACGTCATAGTTCCATATTTCCATTAGTCAAGTTCATTGATTCTTTAAGCATCTGACCGCAAATCTCACGGTAGCTAAAACAAAGCTAATCAATATTACATGCCCATGTTGGTAATACAACCATGTTCAACTAGTATTAACCATCCTATGGTGCCCAAGGAATTATACCGATCAAGGAGGCATTTTATTTTCAATTTATCAAGGAGGCATAATGGCAATTTGGTAATTATCTACTTCCAAAACTATTTTTATAAAACTAGCCATACATATTAATTTGAAACAATATAGTTTTGCAAAATGGTACAACATGGTCAAAGGTCTACGACTTACCTTCGTTGAAGGTTTGAGGTGCTTCGGCAGACGGTTCCAATAATTCCTCGCAGAAGCTGAAATTCACACGTGCGAAAAGAGCCAAATAAATACAACAAATCCAACAAAATCCAAAAATTGATTGCGGTGAAAAAAGAGTGGCGAATTCAGGGATAGAAAGAGAAAGTCGAGGGGCACGAGGCGACGCAGTTAGTACGGAGAGTGGACGACCGGAGAGAGAGAACAGAGGTGGAGAAGTCTTTGCTGTTTTCACGTATGAGCATGAGTAGATCTACGTGCAATATGTGTTTGCATGCAAAAGCTTGCATGTAATAACTACAGGGCCTTATTTTTGCTAGACACAGCGGGCGTGCATACATGGAGGAAAAAGCGGCTGGTTTGGAGGGGAATGCTCTGGAGCTTGCAGCGGCATGGAGTTGGGCGACGGCCAGGAGCAGGAGCTTTGGCTGGGGAAGGGGAAGGGAGAGAGGAGGGAGCTGGGGAAGGAAGGGAAAGAGGTGGGGAGCAGCTGGCTTTAAAGAGGAAGAGAGGAAGGGGAGGAGCTGGCTGCATGGGAGGCTGCTGCTGCTCCGGTTGAGAGGGGAGGAAGTGGAGGAGGAGGAACACGGGGAGGAGCCAGCGGCAGGGGGGGGGGGCGGCAGAGAAGCTCGGCAGTGGGGAGAATGGAGGAGTTTGCTGCTCGATTTTGCAAAGAGGAGGAGGGGAGAGAGCTGCACGGGAGCATCGGCAGTGGGGGGAAGCTTCGGTTTAAATAGAGGAGGGGACTCAGGGGAGAGCTAGCTGCACGGGAGCGGCAGCTGCGGAAAGGGGGAGGCGCTGCAGTGCAGGCAGGCCGAGCTGGAAGGGGCTCGAGGCTGTTGGAAATTAATCCAGACTTGCTAAGTATAGGGTGTTAGGATCCATATTTAGTTTTGGTTTTCTAACGTGAGTCCGAGTAGGTTTTCTACAAAGAAACGAATTGGATCAAAGAACCCAAGTGCTTAGCCTATATAAAGGCACCTATGGTCTTGTAACTTCAACATCAAGAGCAACAAGAGCAAGAGAAAATAAGAAAAGCTGCTGTTGTTCCGGCGGCACAAAAATTTTGTTATGTTCTTGAGTTCGCGTTCAAGCGTTCCATTGCGTTCGCGTGTGTTCGTCTTCGGTTTGGGCCAACAATTGGTATCAGAGCAAGGTGCGAGGAGGCGAGGTGTGAGGAGGAGCTGTGCGGCGCAGACGGGCAACGCGTGGCTCGGTCCGGCGACGACGGTTCTCGGCGATTCGGCACTACCCTCGGCGACGAGGTGTGGCGCGTCATGTCGCGAGATACCGCCCACGCAGGTTCGTGAGCGATGATGACACCTCGGACACGGCGGCATCCAAGGCACCGGCGAAGGTGAGTTCGGTAACCTTCCAATACCCAATGCTCACTGAAGCCAACTACGGCTCTTGGGCGGTGAAGATGAAGGTGTTCATGCGCGCACAAGGGGTGTGGGCAGCGGTGGAAGGCAAAGAGCTGGTCGATGAGCGCAAAGACCAGATGGCTCTCGCCGCCATATTCCAAGCCGTGCCCGAGGCCATGATGATGGTCTTGGCCGAATATGAGACGGCCAAGGAGGCTTGGGACACTCTGAAGGAGATGCACGTCGGCGCTGACCGCGTCAAGGAGGCACAAGCACAGACTCTCATGAGTGAGTTCGACGTAATGAAGATGAAGGAGACTGAGTCCATCAATGACTTTGCCATGAAGCTGACCACCATCGTCAATGAGATTCGTTTCCTCAAAGACAAGATGGAGGAGCGCACCGTCGTGAAGAAGTTTCTTCGTGCCATGCCAGAAAAATTCTTGCCGATCGTCTCCACCATTGAGCAATTTGCTGATATGAAGACGATGACGATTGTGGAGGTGGTTGGGCGACTGAAGGCATATGAGGAACGCACAAAGGGACGGCGGCACGACGAGGAAGGTGGGCATCTACTACTCACTCGTGACGAGTGGGAATCCAGGTCCAATAAAAAGGGCGCCAACAAGAATCGCAAGTTCGACAAGACGAAGATTCGCTGCTACAACTGTCAGGACTACGGGCACTTCGCTTCTGAATGCCGTAATCCCAGAAAGGAGAAAGCGGAGGCGCATTTAATTGTGGCCGATGCTGAATACGAGCCGGCGTTACTCTGATGCTAAGTTGAGACCGGGACGTTGAGGAGGTGTGTTCGCCGTCCTGAGTCGAGTCTGTTGAGTTGAGTATGGGACGTTGAGAAGGTGTGTTCGCCGTCCTGAGTTGAGTCCGGGACGTTGAGGAGGTGTGTTCACCGTCCTGAGTAGAGTCTGTTGAGTTGAGTATGGGATGTTGAAGAGGTGTGTTCGCCGTCCTGAGTTGTGTCCGGGATGTTGAGGAGGTGTGTTCGCCATCCTGTGCCGAGTATCAGTTGAACAAGTCGTAGTTGAGACCGACTGCCGAAACAAGTTAGAGGCAAGTGCGGATTAGGGGATTGTTGGAAATTAATCCAGACTTGCTAAGTATAGGGTGTTAGGATCCATATTTAGTTTTGGTTTTCTAACGTGAGTCCGAGTAGGTTTTCTACAAAGAAACGAATTGGATCAAAGAACCCAAGTGCTTAGCCTATATAAAGGCACCTATGGTCTTGTAACTTCAACATCAAGAGCAACAAGAGCAAGAGAAAATAAGAAAAGCTGCTGTTGTTCCGGCGGCACAAAAATTTTGTTATGTTCTTGAGTTCGCGTTCAAGCGTTCCATTGCGTTCAGCGTGTGTTCGTCTTGGTTTGGGCCAATGAGGCAGTGTGCATGGCGCTCATGGCTCGAGGCAGCACACGAGGAAAGAGAACAGCACGGGAGGGAAGAGTATGAACTGCACGCAGCAGGCCGGGATGTGACAGGGCGAGGACCAGGGTAGCGCCAGGCGATGGGATGGGGTGGCAGCAGGAATCCCGGCGCAGGACATGGGCTGCCAAAAGAAAGAAGAGAACCGAAGCTCGAAGACAAACAACAACGGGAAGAGAGAGAGAAAAAACAGAAAAGGAAGAAAATTCAGAAAAATATAAAAAATTTGTAAAATACATTGGAACATGAATAGATCAAATAAAATGCTTTTCGATTTTTTTGAAGTTTATTTTAGCCAATTAAAATATTTTCATTTAGAAATTACATTTTAAGCTTTAAATTAAACCGAGAAAATTCAAATGATTATTTTTATTTTTAAAGCATCCAAATAAACCATCAATTTAAATTACATACTTTAGATTAAATTTTTCAACAATTAAATTAATTTTTGGGAAGACAGAAAATAAATAAAACAGACCGGGTTGCAAGAAACAACGTCTTGAATAAAATCCAAAAACACAAAAATCCAATAAACTCATTTTGAATTAAGTAAGGTTTGATTTAATAGTTTAAAATGCTTTTGCTTTGGAAATTAAATTTTAAGCTTTACATTTAATCAAGGAAAAGAAAATGGTTTATTTTGTTCTTAAAGCTTTAAAATAACTATGAAATGCGAGTAAGCTGAGAAGAAATAAAAAGCACTCCACGGGAAAACAACCGGCGAAGGGAAAAAGGAAAACCAGATAAAATCATAAAATCAAATAAGACGATTTTTATTTAATTAAAGTTTGATTAATTCAAATTGAATTACTTTTGATTTTCTGAAAGTCCCAATTAAGCTTTTAGCAATAAAAGCATATGGTTATTTTTTTTTGAATTTGTTTTTCAAAAACTCGTGAAAATTGGGATGTTACAGTGTGGATATCGTGAGGATATGTACACGATCTCAGGATGATGAGTCAATTGGCAATGGCGTTGTTGGTTTACAAAATCTCGCGTTTTCGGGTTTACTCCAAAATTTGTCGGACCACAAGTGATCGGCCGGTTGTGTCGGCGATCGATCAGCCCATGGAGAGGTCCGACCGACCATGGTGGCCGGTCCGACCGATGTAACATCCTAATTTTCAAAAATTGGGATCCTAATTTTCAAAAATTGGGATGTTAATATTTAACTAGGCGATCTAATAAATATTTGGCAGTGTTTTAAAATTTTCCCGTGTTTAAGTAAAAAGATTGCTTCTAAAATCAAATTGAGATAATTAAAAGGTTGCATTTCCAAGTCAAATCAAATTTGTTTAAAAGCTGCATTTAACAAAAATAATCATAACCATTATTTAATCAAATTGTTTGAGCGACTGCAATTAAATTAAATATTTTGTTTCTCGTTTTCACATGCATTTCAAAAATCATGATGCATACATTAGTATCGCCGTTCTCATTTTTCAATTCGACCGATCGCGGGCGAAACGACCGCGTGTCCCTTCCTTTCCGGTCACCACTCCTATTTTCCGACCCTCCTAACTCCTGTCACTTCTCTCCTTCAAATCTCAGATAAAAATTCAAAATCAAGTCATGCATGTTATACAACCGCGATCGTCATCGCACGAGCAACCCATTTCTATAATTTGTTTTCGCATGCATAGCAGTTTGAGTGATTTCGCAAAATGGAGAATAGAATTAGCAGATGAAATACCTGCGTATCCATTCTTTATTTTTCTAACTTCTCTCCTCGCAATCACTAACAAAAATCAAGAATTTGACAACGCATGTTATGTCGTTGTGAGCGTTGTCTCGAGGGCTTTCCTTTTATATAATCGGTTTACACATGCAAGGTCGTTTGGGAGACGTAAAATAAAAAGAGATGAAAAACTATACTGCTAATTATTTTCCACGCAAACAGTAAATTTAAAGATTTTTAGAGAGCAGCACACTATGGATAAATTTCTGAAATTTTTACCTGAGCATCTTCATTATGTCAGGAACCTCTCCTGAAAATTTCGTAATTTTTGGAGCTAAGAAACTATGTCTAAAAATTATCTAAACACCCACAGCTATTTCTGAAAAACACTGTTCATCCGATTTTCGTTTTGTATCACGAATCACACAACCACTCTGCCATCTCTTACGCTTGACCGAAGTATCATGTCACGCTCCCGCCATCTTACTTTCTTTTATCTCCTCGCCATCTTCTATTTCCAACCAAAGCAACTCATTGCTTTTCACTCCTAGTCATTTTCTTGCCCACCCAAACCACGCATTGCCTCTCACGTCATTTCTATTTCCAACAGCAAGAACACCACTTCTTCTTCCCGAGCAAGAGCTGAGAACAAGTTCTTCTTCCCTCACTTCTCTCTTCGCAATCAACATCCAAAACCGAAAACTCTCAATGCATGTCACCCCATCGCGTTCCCCATCACCTAAGCTTCCCATCCAACCTAGTAGATTCCGCATGCAAGTTCGTTTGAGCATTTTGCTAGAAGGGGAAGTTGTGACGCCTTATGCTTGATGTTGATGTAGCAATGACTTGGAGCACCGGATCGAACTGGCTGGCCGCTGCAGCTACCGTGGTCGCTCCATGCAACGACTTCGGCATGCCATCGGCCGCCTGCAATTGCGTTGCAAAGACTTGATGCATGGCGATTGCCTTTGCATGGTAGCATCTGGTGGCACATGGCGGCAATGGCCAGCCTTGCCGCGATCTGCGGCCGGAGATCTCGATGTGGCGGCTCAGTCCAGCTCTAGTGCGATAGCTCATGCGGCAAAGACGGCGCGACGAGCAAAGCAGGCCGGAGCGGGCGGGCAAGAGGCTGGTGGCGGCAACGGCCGGCGTGAAGGGTGGCGCTTCTGGCCGCACGAAGACGATGGTGTCGAGGCGAGGAGGCAAGGCAGCGGGTGAGCGTCGGGCGACACGACGCCGAGGTAGCGGCGCATGCATGCGAAGGCGGCCGGTTCGGCGGGTGCATGCATGCGGCCGGCCTCGATAGCGTCGGCAAAGATGGCGCGTGCATGCAACGATCATGCTTGTAGCGGCGTGACGGCCCGAGCGAGGTGAGCCGGCATGGCATGTCGTGCTAGAGGACGGCGTGGCGCATGTAACAGCACTAGGACGACCGACATGGACGAGAGGCCGAACGGGCGCGGGAACGGCGACGACTACGGTGGACATGGACGCGTAGCCGAGGAGGCGTCCGGTGATATTTCGCACACCTAGTACCTCGGTAAAAAGCTTTAGTGTCAAATCGCGTTTACGATATTTAGTTGTTCATGTTGCATATTAGTCATGAGCATGGTATTTATTTATGCATGTTTATTTATAAAAATATTTTGGTGGCTCATGACCGGTATAATTATCCGGTTAGGTTGTATTTGTGCGTAGGCGTGTTCATGAGATGTATATCGGTAGATACAAATAATTTTATCGTCGTAGCGGAATATGTATCTTTGATCGGTGGATGCTAGATAAAAGATATGAGTCAATTAATTGATCGGACGGTATTGATATAAAGTCGCATGGAAGTTAGTGGTGATCTTTGGATGAGACATTAATTGGAGGTTTCATGTCACACTGGATTGGTTATTTTTGAGGATAGGATGTATAAAGATTTTTATAATCTATTACTTGGTGGATGGCGTATGTGTTGATGATTAATGATATACCTTTTATATATGTGTATTGTTGCTCGTTGGATGTCGGATTATGTACCTTGTTGGATTAGTTGAATCGGATGATTTAATTAAGCATGAGCAAATTGATCGGATGTCCGAAGTAATAGCTACAAGAGACATGTATGCTAGAATTTGGGAGATGGTAGAATGTATTATTTGATTATGGATAAATAATTGGATTGCTATGTATTTAATAGATAAGTCCTATCTTGTTGAGTCCACGGAATTGTGCCTCCATTGGATTAGTAGATAAATGATTATTAGTTGATCGTAGTGGCACATATATGATTGCATTGGTGGAGGTCGTTCGAGACTAAGTTCGGTGGTATGAATATGAGTAATCGATTAGTGAGCTATTAAGTATTGGAGGTACATTTAAATTGTAATGCTCGTTAAGTGACGGTTAGTCTATTAACCCTCGGTCGGTGGAAATTTTGGGTGTATATGAATATGATTTGCCGAGGTGAGACTAGTAGAGCTAGATAGCTAGTATTAGCTTAAATAATTTATCAGAGAATGATTGATGGATTTAGGCATGGTCTTATGCCCACAAGTCGGTGGATTTTGTACAATTATCGAATATGTAGTATAGTTGGAAGATTATTAATAAAGGGCATTGTGTGGTTGGATTGGTTACTTTGATTATGACAAGGAGAGGTTAGTTTCAGTTTAAAAAGTATTTTTATGTGGTACAAATTTCAGAAAAGAATTACTTTTACACCACAAAATGCTTTTAACTTTGAAAATTCATAACTAATTCATATAAACTCCTAATGAGTTGAACCAATTTATTTTGGTCATATAATTTTATCATATATTTATATATGTAATCATTTTCTTCACCACTGTTCTACAAATTTGTGCTAAAATTGGATTTGGATGAACGATGAATCAAGCCCATTTTTCAGTATTTTTCCCAAAACCGATTTTCAAACTGCAATAACTTTCACATACGAAATCCAATTGAAATAATTCTTTGACCTAAATTCATCCAAAATCATAATCTAGCTACTGTGAAAATTTCATTCATTTTTGAGAAATTTGAATTTTGGCTTTTCTCGGTGTTCATTCGATGTCGCTATTTCTATAGAGTCCGAGTTGTTGCAAATGAACGACTACGTAACTGAGAGTGAGAAAGTGAACTCCTAGCAAGGCAAGCATCCTTTGAAATTTCTTTTGCATCATATTGATCCCAGTTTTATTACACTAGTGTTTGAAATGCAATGATATTGCTCGCATGCTATTTTAGATATCTGTTATGTTTTGAGTAGATTAGTTATGTCCTATGCTTGGTGGTTTTCCCTGATATTTTCCATACACATATGCTTAAGATAGATGTGGTGAAGATATGATCGTTGTGTGTTGTATGCTTAGCCATTGCGGGTATAGAAAACGCAATAGGTCAATTGACGGGGTTAGCTCGTCAATTGTGGGAGACACATACAATGCTTATTCTTTTATTAACTTTTGTCCAGATTGTTATATCTGGTTATTTGGTCCAAAACTTGTTATTGTTGAATGGTTTTGGGTCCGGACAAGTGGTTGTAGTGTGGGTCTTTGTTATGCACGAGATTCGGTTTGTGGTTGTCTTATGCGGACCATTAAGGACCGAGCCATGGACGTTACACTCCAAGTACCGAGCGTACTATCACATGCGGTATATGGGTACCGTACGGTTAAGTAAGGGGAAATTTTATTGGGTTCGACCGCAAGCGTGTAAGATCGAGGTGGCCGACTAGAGGGGGGTGAATAGGCGGTTTTAAAAATCTATCGGGCTAAACCAATATATAAATGCGGAAGCTAATAGCGAATTGGTTTTGCACAATTAAAACCTAAATCAACTAGGCTCAACTAAGTGCACCGACAATACAAGAGAGCAATCATACAATGATATATAAGCAATTAAAGCAAGAATGTAAATTGCTCAAAGTAAAGCACAAGATAAAAACAAGATGGACACACTTATGTTTTACCGTGGTGTTCGGAGACTTGCCGGTCTCCCCTAATCCACGTTGAGGTAAGCCCAACCACGTTGGACCGGCTTCTCAAATGAGCACACACCTCCGAGGTAAGTCCAACACTTGGACCGGTTCCAAACCGAACCAACACCTCGCTCCACTATGGTTGCTCTTCCTCCACTCCGGAGATGGCGAGCACCAAACCACTCACAACACGCCGGGCCTTCTCACAAGCTTCTTGAGAAGATCACCGGGCACGACGCCTCCACGCCGTCTAGGTGTCGGCAAACACCAAGAGTAATAAGCCAAGCCCCTTACTTGACTCTCACCACGTGCAACGAATGCACAAGCTCAAGTGGATACAAAATCCACCTCTAGATGCAACACATGCAACTAGAGACCTCCCTCCTTGCTCACAAGGTGCAACACATGCACAATTGAGAGGAGAAGCTCACACTAGCTCAAGTGAGTGAAATGGGATGCCAAAGATTGTCTCTCAACCGGCCAAGGTGGGTATTTATAGCCCACACACAAAAACTAGCCGTTGGGAGCAGAAATCCCCAAAAATCAGGATAATCGGAAGTTCCGCGTGCAAAATCGGAACTTCCGTTTTCTACTGTTCATGGGCCGTACGGGTGCATAACGGCTCAAAAAATAGCCGTTAAAACTTTTGGTGCGGAAGTTCCATGATACAAAAATCGGAACTTCCTATTATCGGAAGTTCCATGATACAAAATCGGAACTTCCGCAGCCCAATTTCAGCACAGACAATACTCGGTAAAAATGTCATAACTTTTGACTCCGATGTCGGAATTGAGTGATCTCGGACTCTATGGAAAGCTTATTCAGAGGGCTACACAACCCACCTATTTGATTGATCTCAAACACATTTGATCAAATCAAAAAGCACAACTCCAAAGAGCCACTATCATGATCTAAGTCCAAATAAATAGCAATAAGCAATCTTAGACCATGCTAAGGGAAAATGCATGAATCCCAACGATTTGCAAAACACAGTTGCAAACTTAGATCATGCCACAAGGTGTAGGTACATGGACTTCAACCATTTGCAAAACACATTCGCAAAAGTATAGTCACATGCTACAAGGATTAACTGCATAAGCCTAAACTATTTGCAAAACACATTCGCAAATAATAGCATCATGCCATGTAGAGCTAGAGCAAGCAAGATTGAGCTATTAACACATGATGAGACTCAAGCTACTAGACAAGACCCCTCTTAATAGTACGGCAATCTATACTAGCAATCCGGTCTTCCAACCAAACACCAAGACCGGTAAAAGACTAGGAACACATCCTTAGCCCTAGCTAGTCATACCTTTGCCGTGAGCATCTTCTTGAAGCTTGATGACGCACATCTTCACTTCAAGTCCGGGTCATCGTCTTGACATGCATCAACCCATGATACATCCTTTACTTGACCTCCATCAACACATGATGGGTCTTCTCTTGACTTGATGATCAACTCATGATCATCTCCTTCTTCGAGATCTTGTTATACATCAACACACGATACATCCTCTTCTTGAACCTTGACTTGATGACGATCAACTCATGATGCCATCCAAAGTCTTCGTCACCCTAGAACATAGCCTATTCATCCAACTCATGAAAAATGTTAGTCCCACAATGATTAACAATAATTATCAAGATATACATGCAACAAATGCTTCTAAACAAACTATTGTAGAAGGGTGCGGTACTACCGCCAACTATCATGCGGTAGTTCCGATTATCGGAAGTTCCGCTCATTTCATTGCGGAACTATCGCACTTGCGAAAATGGCTAAGTCCCTAAAAAGGGTACTCTCTGGAAAAATCAAACCGCGCATTTTTCGGACCATCCGATAATCGGAACTTCCGCTCTTATCACTGCGGAACTTCCGCACCTCGAGAAATCGGCTAAGTCCCGAAACCGGATGCTCTCTGGAAAAATCAAGCCGCGCATATTTCGGATCATCCGATAATCGGAACTTCCGCACGTATAACGCCGGAACTTCCGATTTTGCACAGAGAGAAAGATTTTTCTTTTAAAACGAAACCAAAAGAGAATGCATGATCCTAAGTTGATCTTTTACCATCTTTGCATTTCCTTTTCATGTCTTCATTCAGACTCCGGGACTAAGCCTTGAACACATCTTAGCACACACATTAGTCCCACAACACAATTGCAAATAATTGAATATAAAGCAATTTGAGTATATATGAACTACACAAGTTTTATATACTCAAAGGATTTGTTTCAAAGTAATGATCCTTAATATGTGAGGAGAATGGAATATGGATCAATACTTATGAAACCACAAAATATAGAGTGAACTCCCCCTAAATGTGTGCATACACAAAATGTGTAATAAGAACATATGCACATATTCAAGTTTAACTTATGGTTGAGTTCAACCTATATTTTGGATTCGAGGAATGCAACAATATATAAGATTAAGATGTCGATTGCATACCTCATTGAATTTCACCTTTATATCCAAATGAGACTACACAAGATATTACTAGATAAAAGAGTTAGTCTCATATTTGGATTTGTCATTAATCACCAAAACAATCCATTAACTCATAATGGCGGGTCTAGATCTTTCAAAGCGGTGTGAGGACATAGAGACCGTGAAATCCTATGTTCCTTAGGAACCCAGTGTGATATATACTGTGCTTAATGAGCACGATTACCTATGTTGTGGGATGCAACATACTAACTACCTCACACTGGCCACTCCAGCACAACATGTGTGCCCGCTTAGCGTTTGCTATATGCTTATGTCTAAGTTGGGGTTCCCACATATGGGTGATCTATCTCAATAGGATTTTCTTGCTAAAAATGACTGTATCTCGATTCTCCCCGGCCGGCATACCTAAGGAAGTGTGCTATTTTCCGGAGGCTTACGGGCTAGTCGGGTCATGTGGGTAAAGTAGTACACCTCTGCAGAGATAATCTATTCGAATAGCCGTGTCCACGGTTATGGACAACACTTGGTTTAAGTATGCTTCATCGTTAGACTTGAAAATTAAAAGTTGACATGGTTACAATTGGTTACGGCACGAATGGGATGTTCGTGTGCTTTAGTTTATCAAAATGGACAGCCACTTTGGTATTGTGTGATTTATTACATTATCTATGTCTTGTGAAACTTTTGTTTGAATAAATGGATTGTAACTTGGCTTTTGAAAACTAGATGGTCTAGGAATGTAAGATGTTGCGTTTTATGCAAAACTAGAACCACTAATGCTATCCCTTGATTGCCCAATATGCATAACTACTTTTCTTTGTGTAAGACTTGCGAGTGCACTTGTACTCACCGGATGTTGGTGGCCTTTTGTTTTTCTTTTCAGGTGAGGACGATTTGAGCCCGATGAGCTCAGCGATCTTGATTTAGGCGACCGGCGAGTAGTGCTATCATTTAACCCCCAGTCGGTTGCCTTGGATTATGGGCATACCTTGCTGGACCTTTTGGTATATTTATCTTGCTTCCGCTGTTATTTATCACTCTTATTTGAATTTGGCCGGTCGGTCATTTTGTAATAGTTGTAGACTTAACTATTATGTTGTATGTCTTTTGGATTGTTAATGTACGATGTTGTATGGATGTGATCAACGTTGAATGAGAGTATGAGTGTGTTGGTCGCTGATCCTGGGAGCCAACACGGTCTCATACTCACTTGTCTAAGCATTGGCTTTGATCGTTTGGAGAACCGATAATCATGTAGTGCTTGCAGAGGAGCAATGCGCATGATCATCGGGGCTCTAGTTTCGGTCGGGCTCCTCACTTGGATGGAGTTAAGGTGGAATTCATTTACTTGAGGCCCAGAGTTATTTCCTTAAGACCAGGTAAACCTCGGTCTTACGAAAATAAACCGGGGGTCCTCACAACCGATAAGTTGAAAATTGGTTTTTGGAGCTGAGCCAAAAATAGGTTGTGTAGGCAAGTGAGGGGAGTCTCCTGGATGTGGTCACATCATTTTTGGAGCTCCCAGTCAAAAGTTCTATTCGATTGAAATTTCGAGAAGGTTTGGATTTTCACGCCGAAAATTTGGCTAAGTCCTTTCGGGCGGTCCGACCGCCGTTGTGGGATCGGTCGGACCGGCCTGGAATCGGTCGGACCGGCCTTGTGGGGCGGTCAGACCGCCGATGACTTGGAGGTTAGCCAAGTTGGCATTGAGTTGATTTGAATATGTTTTATGTATGGAGTTCAATGCTTTATTGTTGCATATTGCATTGCGGAACTAACGTGGGTCAAGTTGTGAAGAACTTGTTCCCGGAAACGATTTGTTTGTCTATTGCTGTGCAGGTGGCGTGCAGGTCAACGACGTCAACGGTGAGGTGGATCGGGACTACGCTTGGAGAGCGGAGGTCCAGAACGATCATGGATGCCGGTTGAGGTCGTGTGACTCAAGCATGGTGCAGAATGGGCAAGATGGATCGAACGGGTAGTTCGGTACAGCTGGTTGGATCAGACGGTGCGGAAGTCGGTGTGAGTCTCTGGGAGGTTCCGATGGGATTCGGACAAGAGAGGCTTGGCGACGTGATGGGAACCGCTGATCAACCTACACTTGGTGAAGCAAGCGATTGCTTCAATAGTTATGTGTGTGTGGGTCCCATGTGTGAGTGGGTCCCAAAAGTGAAACCCTAGGCCTCTAGTATAAAAGGAAAGGGGGGAGATGTAAAACCCCCAAGCATTCATTTTGGCACCCTTCATCCTTTCCTAGGGTTTGGAGGAGAGGAGAGGAGGAACTAGGGTTTGGAGATTGTGTGTGTGCTCCTTATGTGAGCTCTTGTCCTCCTTGTTGGAGAGGCTTTGTAAGCATCAATTGTGATCAATCAATCTTGTGATGCTTGCTTGAGAGTTCACTTGTCTCCCTTTGTGTTCTTCTCTCTTTTGGATGAATTTGGTGCTTCCTTGATTCAAGTGTTTAAGCTTGGTCTCTTGACCCATTTTGTCTTGCTTTGATGTGTGGGAATACTCATAGAATCATCTAGATCATCAACCCCCACAAGCAAGTCTTGAATCAAAGATTTTCATATTTCTAGGGTTTGTGCACTTCTTTGGTAAAACCTTGAGAGATCGATTTTGCGAAGTGGATCTGAAGGATCGTCGCTAGAAATAGGTCTCTAATATCCTTAGGGAGGTGTGCTCGAAATTTGGTCAAGTTTCGTTGGTTGAATCAAAAGTTGGATCAAATTTCGTTTTGGATTTGGATTTGGTTTTTCAGTACTGGACTGAACCGGTCTGACCGGTTGTGTAACGGCGGTCCGACCGCCCGCGTTCGCATCGCCTCGATCGCCGGTCGAACCGATATCCACCGGTCCGACCGCCAGTTAGTAGCCGGTCCGACCGCTCGTTGAAAGTCGGTCCGACCGCCTGTCTCCAGCCGGTCTGACCGCCAGTGTCCAGAACTGACTAGCGAGTTCTTGTCTCCATTTGTGTGTCGTGTGGTTGAGGGGGTTATCGAATTCAGCACAAGGCTTCCACTGTGTGCTTACTGATCTTCTTAGCTTTTATAGCTAAAGGAGTTAAGTTCGTGTTGAATTTGATTTAGGCGAGAAAGTTGAGAAAGCGCCTATTCACCCCCCTAGTCGCCTTTACGGTCCTACAAGTGGTATCAGAGCCGGTTAGCTCTTCTCATAGATCTTAACCGGTCTTTGGAGCCATGGCGACTGACATGTACTCAACCAAGCCACATATTTTTGATGGAGTTGACTTTGCATATTGGAAGGCTCGTATGCAAGCATATATCGAGGCTCAAGGGCACGCTATTTGGCTTAAGGTGAAAAACCCTTATGTCGTGCCAGCCGATGACGATATGATCACTCCAGATGTGGAGGCCAACAGCAAGGCTCGAAATTATTTGATCCAAGGCCTTAGTCGATCAGAGTTTGAGCGTGTTGCTCACTTGCGGTCTGCTCATGGGATCTGGCGGACTCTTTGTGACTATCACGAAGGGTCCACTGCGATCAAGGAAGTGAGACAGAACCAGCTCAAGAAAGTTTACTCTAAGATCGAGCAAAGGCCTGGTGAATCCTTGGATGAGCTGTGGGGAAGATTTTCTAAGATCCTTCATGATCTCCGCGCTGTTGACTTAGTCTTTTCTGAGTCTGAAAATGCACGCCAGCTTTTGGGTGCTCTTGATGTGAAGGTCTGGGGAATGAAGATCACTTCCATCAATGACAACACTGTCATGAGTGAGCTTACCATGGATAAGCTTTACTCGAGGTTGAAGATGCATGAGATTGATTTTATCTCGCGTCTCCCCAAGACAGAGTCGATGGCATTAGTGGTGGACAAATCCAAGGGTTGTTCTTCTGATTCTCTTGATTGTAGCTCATCTGGTTTTTCATTATCTGCTTTGCATTCTTTAAGCGATGAGCAACTTGAGAAACTACCCGAGGATGACTTAGCCCTCCTATCCACCAAATTCACGAGAGCATACAACAAGGTGAGGAATAGGAGGAGAAGTGGACCTATCACGTGCTTCGAATGTGGTGAGCCAAACCACATTCGTTCCAGATGCCCCAAACTAAAGGGCAAGGAGGAGAAGGAGACACGAAGACATCCCCAGGAGAGGGATGCAAGACCCAAGAAGACAAACTATCAGAAGTTTGTCAGCCGGGTCCTTACCGCTCTAGAAAATGTAAACATGAGCGATGTGGACTCGGAAACGGAGGACGACGAGAGTGACTCTCGTGGCAAGAAGAAGGCTCATGACTTCACTGGCATGTGCTTCATGGCCAAGAACAGCCACGACAGCGACTCCTCCAACGATGAGGATTCTTTTAGTGATCCTGATGAGGTATGCCCTTCAATTGCTGACATGAAAAGGGCCTTGGTGCTTGCTGAACAGAAATTGCATGAGCAAGTTAAAATGATTAAGAAGCAGGATATTATGATTGATAATTTGAACCTAGAAGTTATTAGGCTTAAATCTATTAATCCTGATGATATTTGTGAATCCTGCACTAGCTTGCTTAAAGATTTGACAAGCTTGAAATCTGCTCATTCCTCTGTTGCCAATCAACTAAAAGATGCTCTCGTTGAACTAGAAACTCTCAAGTCTAGTTCTGTTTGCTTAGATGCCATTTCACTTGATGTGACTGCCATGGAATCTATTCCTTTAACTTGTTCAAATTGTGCTTTGCTAGAATTAAAACTGGATAGCGCTTTAAAAGAATTGCAAAAATTTGATGCTAGTCACGCATGCTCTCATTGTAAGAATAATAGGATTAAGATGCAAGATATGATAGAAATGGTAGTTTACTCTAGAGCTGCATCTTGTGAAAATTGTCCCAAGCTTACAATAGAGATTGAAGCTCTAAACAAGACTCTTGAAGAAAAGGCTAAAATTGAAAAATCTATGTCTTTTACTGCTTCTAAGAAAGTCATTGATTCTAACTCTTATGTTTTGAATGCTGAAGTTGAAACCATAATTAGTCAGATTCAAGAGGCATTTAGAGTCAAATTTAAGGAGCAGCTGAATAGGATTAAGGAATCCTACTGTGTGTCTTGTGAGGCCTTCAAAGTGGAAGTGGCCCTTCTTAAGAGTAAGCGTAATGAGGTAATCAAGTCTAGCAAGTGCACTAGATGTGAAGGTTTAATTAAAGAGAATGGTTACCTCAAGGTGACTCTTGAGAAGTTTTCAAGTGGGAAAAAGAAACTCAACATGATTCTTGATCAATCCAAAGTGAGCGTGAAAAATAGTGGTCTAGGTTTCAATCCCCTAGAGCATTCCAAGAAAAACCCACCTAGGATTGCTAGAGTTGTGAAGAATGGTCTGTTTGAGCTAGAACCTCCTAAGCCATCCGGGGTTGTTTTCAAATCCGCTGGTTTTGCTCAAACTCTTTCTGGCAAGAAAGGTGCTTTTACTCTTTCAGTACAGACCCCTCAAAAGGTCCAGTACCATTGCACCTTCTGCAAGAAAGAAGGCCACACTGTTGAGTTCTGCTTCCGGAGAGCAAAACTTGAGAGAAAAGAGAGGATGAGTGCTTTGAGATCCATTAGAGGAGTCCCCTCTCCAGCTGTAGTCTCTAGAGCTAGGCAGCCTGTTTATCGTACCACATATAGGCCTAGATTTCTTAGAGAACTTTGTAGACTCTTTTGGTGGGTCTAGACAGCATGTTGGATTAGGATATCGTGAGGAGAGACCACTAGTAGCACCTAGACAGGGGGAGTATCGATCTTTTGGTAGATCGTTTCGGAGAGGTCTAGGTGGTTCTCATGTGCATCCTTATGATTTTATTCCTGATCATGTTTCTGCTGTTTCTACTGCTGCTCCCAGACATCGTGCTTCTCAGTACTGGATTCCTAGATCATTTATCACTAACCCCAGTACTGAGGCACGGATGTTTTCTGATTGTGCTTTTTAGGTCCGTCGTGCGAGGAAGGAGGACATATGGCTTGTTGACTCCGGGTGTTCTCGACATATGACCGGAGATTCTAGATGGTTCTCCTCCCTCACACGTGCATCCGGCAACGAATTGATTACCTTTGGGGATGCCTCTACCGGGACCGTGACTGCAAAGGGCACTGTGCGCGTCAACGGTAAGTTCATGCTTAAAGACGTCGCTTTGGTAAGTAAGCTGAGGTATAATCTTCTATCTGTTTCTCAGCTGCTTGATGAGGGTCTAGAAGTGAGGTTTAAAAGTGGAGAGTGTAGTGTTCTAGATTCCTCGGGTGAGCTTGTTTTTAAGATCTCCAGATTTGAGAAGATCTTTTGTGCAAATTTTAGTATTTCTTTGTTTCCTGTCCTAGGTGTCTTGTATCCTCTGTTTCTCATGACCTTGTTTTGTGGCATCGTAGACTTGGGCATATAGGTTTTGATCATTTGTTTAGAGTCAGTTGCAAGGACTTGATTAGAGGTTTGCCTAGGCTGAAGGCTGTTAGAGATCTTGTGTGCTCGCCCTGTAGACATGGTAAGATGGTGTCTGCTTCCCACCCACCTCTTACCTTGGTAATGGTGATGGACTGTGACATCTTCTTCACTTAGATACTGATTGGTCCTTCTAGAGTTCAGTCAGCTGGTGGGAAATGGTATGTGCTGGTGGTTGTGGATGATTACTCCAGGTATTCATGGGTTTATTTTCTTGCTTCTAAGGACGAAGCATTTGGATTCTTTAGAGATTTGGTCCTTAGAATTGCTGTTGATATCCCTGGAGCTTTGAGAGCCATTAGGAGTGACAATGGGACAGAATTCAAGAATTCTTCTTTTTCTACCTTCTACACTGATAGGGGAATTGAGCATCAGTTTTCTTCTCCTAGAGTTCCCCAGCAGAATGGTGTTGTAGAAAGGAAGAACAGAACCCTTGTAGAGATGGCTCGGACCATGTTAGATGAGCATTCTACTCCTAGGAGATTTTGGGCTGAGGCGATCTCTACTGCTTGTTATATCTCCAATAGGGTTTTCTTGAGATCTGTGGTTGGGAAGACCTCTTATGAGCTTAGATTTGGTCATTCTCCCAAAGTCTCGCATTTCAAGATTTTTGGTTACAAGTGCTTCATTCTTAAACATGGCAACCTTGATAAATTTGAGCCTAGATGTTTTGATGGCATATTTCTTGGATATCCTGCTCATTCTCGTGGCTATCGTGTTTTTAATGTTGACATTAACAAAATTGTTGAGACTTGTGAAGTCACTTTTGATGAGGCTAGTCCTGGTACTAGACCCGATGCTTCAGGTACACAGGTTCCTGAAATTCAAGGAAGCATCTTCGTCGATGATGACTCTGAGGATGAGGAACCGAACCTCCTCCGCCTACCTCGAGAGGGGTGGAGAGCCCTGCTACTACTACTTGGGCCATTTGAGCACCTCCTCCTATCCCCACCGACGATCTGAGTGGCTCTGTTCCTACCTCCACAACTCATGAGGTAGAGGCCATTTCTGCACCAGGAGCACCTCTTCGCATTCAGCGATAACATCCACCTGAGCAGATGATTGGGGATCTTCAAGAGCGAGTCACTCGCTCCAGGTTTATTTCTCCTGATTCTCATGCACATTCTGCTTTTGTCGCTTCATTTGAACCCCGAGATATCACCCATGCTTTATCTGATGCCTCTTGGGTCAATGCCATGCATGAAGAGCTTGAAAATTTTGAAAGAAACAAAGTCTGGACTTTAGTTGAGCGGCCTTCTGATTCTCATGTTATTGGAACAAAATGGATTTTTAAAAATAAACAAAGTGAGGATGGGTTGGTTGTTCGCAATAAGGCCAGACTCGTAGCTCAAGGTTATTCCCAGGTAGAGGGCTTAGACTTTGAAGAGACTTTTGCTCCAGTAGCTAGATTGGAAGCCATTCGCATTCTTTTAGCATTTGCCATATCCAAGGGTTTCAAGCTTTTTCAAATGGATGTTAAAAGTGCTTTCTTAAATGGTTTCATAGAAGAAGAGGTCTTTGTCAAGCAACCTCCTGGTTTTGAAAATTAAAAATTCCCAAACCATGTTTTTAAACTCTCTAAAGCCCTGTATGGATTGAAACAAGCTCCTAGAGCTTGGTATGACAGGCTTAAGAGTTTCTTGCTTGAAAATGATTTCAAAATGGGAATGGTTGATAAAACCTTGTTCACTCTCAGGCATGGCAGTGACTTTTTGCTGGTTCAGATTTATGTGGATGATATTATATTCGGTGGTTCTTCTCATGCTTTGGTGTCCAGATTTTCAGATTCTATGAGCAGTGAGTTCGAGATGAGCATGATGGGAGAGTTGACATTCTTTCTTGGTTTACAAATCAAGCAACTGAAAGAAGGCACCTTCGTTCACCAGAGTAAGTATACAAAGGACCTTCTTGGCGCTTCAATATGGGAGCGAAGAGGCCAATGCCTACTCCCATTGCTACAACCACCGTACTGGACCCTGATGAGGATGGAGAGTCCGTGGACCAGAAGAAGTACCGCAGTATGATTGGCTCCCTCCTCTATCTCACAGCATCAAGGCCGGACATACAATTTGCCGTATATCTGCGCTCGCTGTGCTTCCTCGTGCTTCTCATCGTCAAGCGAAGACGTCGATCTTGTGTATCTTCAAGATACTCTTGACTTTGGACTCGTATTCTTCTTCTTCGCTCTCTCAATTCGAGCATTTTTCGATGCCGACTTTATGGGTGTAGAGTGGATAGGAAGAGTACTTCTAGCACTTGTCATTTCTTGGGCACATCTCTTGTTTCTTGGTCTTCTAGAAAAGCAGTCTTACTGTACGCCTGATCTACCGAGGCCGAGTATGTAGCCGCGCGCTGGTGGTGCTCTCGTGTTCTCTGGATTTTATCCACGCTGCGGGACTATGGGTTATCTTTGGGAAGTGTTCCTCTTTTCTGTGACAACACTTCTGCAATTAATATTGCCAAAAACCCAGTGCAACATTCCAGGACTAAACACATTGATATTCGATTTCATTTTCTGAGAGACCATGTTGAGAAGGGTGATGTTGTGCTCCACTTTGTAGAGTCTGAACAACAGCTTGCAGATATTTTCACTAAAGCTCTTGATTCTTCTCGTTTTGCGACTTATGGGAGAGTTAGGGGTTATTACTCCTATTGGGCTGTTTTGAGGGGGAATCTGCTCCTTTTTGCATTCATTGTATCATAATGCATGTTTCATTTTATTTGTCTTGCATTGCATAATAAAATTTGTGGAGCTTTGATTATTATCCTTGTATGGCGTGATTTCATTCTCTATACCTTGTCATATCAAGTGATAGTCTGCTAGACTTCTTTTATGGCTCTTCTTGTTCAGCTTAGCTTTTGCCTTGCTAGCTTTGTATCTGTGAGCAATTCGAATCAAATCATGTCTTGTTGGATCTTGTGACTAGTTTTGCTCTAGTGATCCTCTTATGATTCTTGCCATGTCTTATAGGTTGGATTGAGTCTTGAACTTATTTTGAGATGAAAAATGAGCTTTTTAACTTCTTAAGTCAAGCAAATGAAAAATGAGATTTTCTGTGCGAAAAAACTGATCTCACCAATCCTTTCTCATGAGACGGCTTGCCATTGCACTAGGCATGAACTCAGGGGGAGTTTTGGATGACCTAGATCATTCTTTTAAGCTTATCGCTTGAGATGGTCGCGGCAAGGCTTGAGATCTAGCACAGTGAAAAAAATCCTTTTTAGGAAAATGCTCAAAAATGCTAAGTGCTTGAGTTTTGCTTCAAAAGTGTTCTCTTAATGCTCAAAATGCCTCAGTTCTTGTTTTGAGTCTCTTTTTACTTATAGGCATGGCTTGACTCATTTTTGGTTGCTGTTAGCGAAGCTATGATATTGAGCAACTTTTCATGGTATTAATTCTGTTAATCTCAGAGAACTGCTATTTTGGTTTTAGCTTTGCAGTACATGTTTTGCCATGATTGAATATAGCGTCTACTCTTTATATGGCTTGGTATAATACTTGTACTGTCTACATGTATAATGGTCATAGCTCCTTTTTACTAAAGTTCAAAAATAAAGTCATTCCTTCATGCTCTTTCTTTTCCCATGCATCTTGATGAATTCATTGTCAAAGGGGGAGAAAGATTGTGAAGAAAATGCTGTTTTGGAGCGTTTGGTTTCATTCATAGGGTTTCATATAAAAGAACACATATAAAAAAAATGAACCTTTTGAAAATTTGTGATCATAGTGAGTTGAGTCTCTTGGTGCTATTGCCTTTTCTGATTTTATTTGCAATTGAAGAAGACTCACAATGATCAAAGGTCAAAGAGAACAATTATCTTTCATTTGGACCTAAGTGAGATTTTTGGCTACTTTCTGGAAATTGAATCCTTTGGTGCTTTCATTGCCTTATCTCACTTGCTTATACTATTCTGAAGCCAGCTTGGTCGGTTCCTAGGCTTTTTCTTGCTTATGGACCAAGTTGTGCCTTTATGCGAAAACGGCGAAGTTTTTACTTTTTATTTCGAAAAACCACATTTTCTTGGAAATTGCCAATGTGTTCATCAAGGGGGAGATTGTGGATATCGTGAGGATATGTACACGATCTCAGGATGATGAGTCAATTGGCAATGGCGTTGTTGGTTTGCAAAATCTCGTGTTTTCGGGTTTGCTCCAAGGTTGTCAGACCACAGGCGGTCTGACCGGTTGTGTCGGGCGGTCAGACCGCCCATGGAGAGGTCCGACCGACCATGGTGGCCGGTCCGACCGATAAGTTGAAAATTGGTTTTTGGAGCTGAGCCAAAAATAGGTTGTGTAGGCAAGTGAGGGGAGTCTCCTGGATGTGGTCACATCATTTTTGGAGCTCCCAGTCAAAAGTTCTATTCAGTTGAAATTTCCAGAAGGTTTCGGATTTTCACGCTGAAAATTTGGCTAAGTCCTTTCGGGCGGTCCGACCGCCGTTGTGGGATCGGTCGGACCGGCCTTGTGGGGCGGTCAGACCGCCGATGACTTGGAGGTTAGCCAAGTTGGCATTGAGTTGATTTGAATATGTTTTATGTATGGAGTTCAATGCTTTATTGTTGCATATTGCATTGCGGAACTAACGTGGGTCAAGTTGTGAAGAACTTGTTCCCGGAAACGATTTGTTTGTCTATTGCTGTGCAGGTGGCTTGCAGGTCAACGACGTCAACGGTGAGGTGGATCGGGACTACGCTTGGAGAGCTGAGGTCCAGAACGATCATGGATGCCGGTTGAGGTCGTGTGACTCAAGCATGGTGCAGAATGGGCAAGATGGATCGAACGGGTAGTTCGGTACAGCTGGTTGGATCAGACGGTGCGGAAGTCGGTGCGAGTCTCTGGGAGGTTCCGATGGGATTCGGACAAGAGAGGCTTGGCGACGTGATGGGAACCGCTGATCAACCTACACGTGGTGAAGCAGGCGATTGCTTCAATAGTTATGTGTGTGTGGGTCCCATGTGTGAGTGGGTCCCAAAAGTGAAACCCTAGGCCTCTAGTACAAAAGGAAAGGGGGGAGATGTAAAACCCCCAAGCATTCATTTTGGCACCCTTCATCCTTTTCTAGGGTTTGGAGGAGAGGAGAGGAGGAACTAGGGTTTGGAGATTGTGTGTGTGCTCCTTGTGTAAGCTCTTGTCCTCCTTGTTGGAGAGGCTTTGTAAGCATCAATTGTGATCAATCAATCTTGTGATGCTTGCTTGAGAGTTCACTTGTCTCCCTTTGTGTTCTTCTCTCTTTTGGATGAATTTGGTGCTTCCTTGATTCAAGTGTTTAAGCTCAGTCTCTTGACCCATTTTGTCTTGCTTTGATGTGTGGGAATACTCATAGAATCATCTAGATCATTAACCCCCACAAGCAAGTCTTGAATCAAAGATTTTCATATTTCTAGGGTTTGTGCACTTCTTTGGTAAAACCTTGAGAGATCGATTTTGCGAAGTGGATCTGAAGGATCGTCGCTAAAAATAGGTCTCTAATATCCTTAGGAGGTGTGCTCAAATTTGGTCAAGTTTCGTTGGTTGAATCAAAAGTTGGATCAAATTTCGTTTTGGATTTGGGTTTGGTTTTTCAAGATCGATCGAACCGGTCGACGGTTGTGTAACGGCGGTCCGACCGCCGCGTTCGAATCGCCAAGATCGCGGGTCGAACCGATATCCACCGGTCCGACCGCCAGTTAGTAGCCGGTCCGACCGCTCGTTGAAAGTCGGTCCGACCGTCTGTCTCGGCCGGTCGATCGCCAAATGTCGAATCGACTAGCGAGTTCTTGTCTCCATTTGTGTGTCGTGTGGTTGAGGGTTATCGAAAAGACAAGGCTTCCATCGTGGCGCTATCGATCTTCTTAGCTTTTATAGCTAAAGGAGTTAAGTTCGTGTTGAATTTGATTTAGGCGAGAAAGTTGAGAAAGCGCCTATTCACCCCCCCTAGTCGCCTTTACGGTCCTACATACAGTGTGGCTGCGTCTTCTTCATCGTCTGGCTGCTTCTCTTCCTAGCCACAGTACATGAAAATTGGGTCCTCGATATTATGGACCCTATCATGTCTTGGATTGCATTGGTATAGCGGCGTATCGTCTTCACCTTCCAGAGGGCACTCGTCTCCACAATGTGTTTCACTTCGGCCTTCTGAAGAAATATCACGACATCGTACCAACTTCGGCCGAACCTTCAGCATTACCGTCTATTGAGCATGGACGTGCACTTCCTGTTCCCACCAAAGTCTCGAAAGCATGTCTTCGTCGTGATGTTTGGCATGTTCTCGTCTAGTGGGTTGGTCGTGATGCATCCGACACATATTGGGAATCAATTGAAGATTTCAAGGTTCTTATTCTGCATTTCAGCTCGAAGATGAGCTGTTTATCAAGGCAGAGAGAGATGTTATGTGGGGCATCCCCTACCGCGTGCCAGCGCAAGAAGGTCGATGGCAATGCACAGAGAGCCTTGCAAAGACAATAAGAGTAAGAGTCAATTAAAGAGATTGAGTTAGTTAGATATTAAGAGATTGAGTTTGTTACGTTCAGATTAGTAATGTTGTTTCTAATTTAGATATGATTGTTAGGGAAGATGTCTCTCTTTTAAATAAGAGGCGGCCGCATTTATTTTGAGGCAATGAAATAAGAAAATTCCCAAATCCCGGTCTCCCTTCTATGTTTCCGAATCCCCCTTCTCTTGCTGTGCACGCCGAAGCTACTGGCCGAAGCCACCCGTGAGCCACGATTACCCCCTTCGCAATTTAGGTCATACCACCAGTTCTGCTAGAAATCTTTGTCCATCGTTTCCACACTCTAAAGTTCAAAGTACTGACTTTTCTTTGTTGCTGCCATAGTTAGCTTTCTAAAATCGTGCCATCTTCAGGAGGGTCTATAGTTCTTATATAGACAAATCACATGTTCAATATCTAAACCTTCATCTGTCTCATTTTAGATCTAAACCGCATGTAGGTTGGTGGCTGCCTGTGTTTCAGCTTAAGGGGAAAAATGACTGATTCTTCACTCCGTTCTGGTTGCAGTACAGAGACACATACTTCTTGCAGAAGCTTTGTAATCTGAAAGGTGATGATGGCTTTCGAATGAATGGAGTTCTTGTGTCTCTATGGTACATAATGGGGCTCTGGCCACTAGTGTACAGCATGTTGCTTCTTCCTACTGGCAGAAGGTAAATGGATTATGGACCTGCAAATTTCAAGTCAACGCAATTCCATTTTGCTATCTGCTAGAGTTGCATCAAAGAACCATATCATGTTTCATGTGTAATTTTACTTAAGAAAGTTTTTATATATGTTTTAACTCATGTATTTATTTCAGCGTTTTAAAAGAAAAAAAATTACATTGTATTGTTGAACTAAAATGCTTACTATGGAATTTCATCAAAAGGTACTGTATTCATGCTGATCATTATGCTAACATTATCATCTTCCAGTTTATCCTCTTTGGATTTGAAGTTATGCACCACCCTTGTTTCTTGGAAGAAAAACTAACAGGCACAATGTTATTGTGCACATGTACACACGCACGTACGCAAGGCACATGTGTGGGCTAATGGATCTGTCACATTTCAATCATTCAGTGAATTACATATTTACATCCATTTGATCATAGCGTTCCTTGCATTACATAACAAGTACTATGTTGTAGAATCATGGTACTTGTTAGCTTTTTTATCTTGGATTTACTACAACCTCACAAATTTAAGAGTAAATATCTTTGTGACGTTGTCAAAGAGAAGTGAGCTTTCTTTATGATTATGATGAATTTGGTACAGGCTACTAAATGGACAGTGATTTTGAAACTTTAAAACTTGATAAACCTATTTGCAAAATTTGGCAGAAACCAGCACTCTTTTGCATGTTCTAGTCATGAATTTGCACTAGCCTCTTGTTTCTGCTCTGCTTTTCTTGGTCTACACTCTACGCATGAAAACAAACACAAGAATATAATGTTAGCAGCATCTTTTTTTTACAATACTGTCTTTTCTTTAGAATTGCTTCACTGTATTATTCATGTTACAGTAAAATTGTACTGCAGTTCAAGAAGCAAGATTCCTGTCTGGCCATTCCTGGTTCTTTCATGCATTGGGGGAGCATATGCTTTGATTCCTTACTTTGTTCTATGGAAGCCGCCTCCACCTCCCATTGATGAAGATGAAATTGGATAATGGCCATTAAAATTTCTTGAATCAAAATTAACTGCCGGAGTATGTTCTAGTTTTACTGTTGTTTACATTATCAATTTTTTTCTTCTGTAAAGTAGCTTGAGGTATAAATGATGTATATTTGAAATCCTAGCTGGTCCACTTTCCTAATTGTTGACAATATTTCTTTCCAATCATGTTGCAGGTAATATTTGCTGTGGGCCTTGGACTAATTATACATGCAGGCAAAGCTGGTGGTGATGATTGGCAGGAATTTATTCGATACTTTAGAGAGAGCAAGTTTGTAAGTTCTACAGCATGACTCAATCCTGAGCCAAAAAGAAAGAGAGCTCAAGACGGCATAATCTATAGTAAATTTTATGCAATCCACACAACTTTCATGTTTTTTACACATATCATATATATTCTCAGTTTTGTCTAGTGAGAATTGTAAAGTTGTTGCAATTACACACCTCTGAACCCGAAGCCATCACTTTGAGCCAACCATCTAGTTTATTATGTTTATACTGAATGCATGATACAATTTTAACACAATAAATACTTGTATTTGTTCCTATTTAGTTTTGAAGCCTGTGATGTAGGTACATTGAAAAAAATGCAACACTTGTGGGTTTAAAGTGGACAAAGCACAGATAAACATATGCAAAAATTTAAAAAGTATAAATAGGCTCTCATTTTGTTTTCTCTATTTTCTACCATCCCAAGCTTCTGAGTGACTTGTTCCATGGATCATGTGATAATTTGACTTTGTATGGTTGCCGTAGATTGAATTGGAATAAATATATAATGGTTTCGAAAAGCAAGAAGGTCTTAAGGTCAAACTAATTTCAATTTGTTTCATTCATGTTTCAGATCCATGCCGCCTGCCTTGATTTTTGTTTGCTCTCCGCCTTCTCACCATTTTGGGTCTACAATGATATGACAGCAAGGAGATTGTAAGGACGTTGGTCCTAATGCTTAACTTTGTGTTGAAAACTCACATGAATAACTTTGCACCTTGCCTGATGCAAACATAAGAAAAACATGCATCAGATGTCATCCTCACTGAATTATCATTTGGTTGACAGGAAAAATGGTTCTTGGCTTCTGCCACTGGCACTTATCCCTTTTGTTGGACCCTCATTGTATCTTCTGCTGCGTCCATCGCTCTCTTCTCTGCTGGTTGTTTCCACTTCCTCATCTGATGAACTACATAAATAACTGGCATCTCGCTGAGCACTAATGAAGATCTTTGTCGTGAGCAAATGATATGGATAAAAAGGTCGGTTAAGAACCAATTCTGGCAATAGGATTTGTTAGCTTTAGGTACCGATCTGGAGCAATTCCACAAATTTGACATGTCAGTACAGTATTCGACTTGGAAAGGAGGTCTGGAGAATGGAGACGTTTATCAGCGTTATCAGCAATTCTGCATGTGAATGCCTAACAAATTTCTCAACAGTGAAGCTCATCGAGTAACCAGCAATGTTTGAATCTCTGACGAACAATCTACATTCTGTAATGTATGTATACAATGAACTGCTAGGACATTAAGCTGCTATGTGTTATTTCTGTATAATTTTTTTGATCTTGTGACAGTGGTCCATATGTAAGAAGCCAGAATGCTGGTACATAATCATGACTAAGAGGCTACACCGCTACACATTTCTGGTTACAAAGTGCTAAAAAAGACTTGGGGGAGCAACTGCACTTAGAGCAACCAGTGCAAAATGTATTTACTGTTCTATCCTTTCATTTCAAGTAGGCAATATCAGTAATGTTATGGACCAAAATCGCATAACAATCATCAGAGTCGAACTCTTCCAATCAACCAGGGATTGATTGCTCTCCATGCTTTGCGTGGATTATATTGGACCTTTCGCTTCTTGTTACCTCCAAAGTCGAAACTCAACATTTCAGTTAAGTTATGGAGTAACACTTTTATCATTCCATGAACATAAAAGGTTATCTGACAACGAACAAGATGCATCATCCAAACCTTAAATTGAGCACAGTCAAGGAGAATGAAGTAGACAAGTTAGATAATGAAAAGGAAAACAAGTGTAATGTTTATATGATTACATCCTCTGTTCTTCAGTTCAATGTGAGCAGAGCAAGCCCATTTTTTCTATAGAAATACTGATCAAAGCCTCACAAATCTTCAGAACTTTACCCTATCAGAGAACAAGTTTTTGCCACATCTAATCCTATCGCATTGCATAGTTTTGCATGCTCGCGTGCATCCATGCTTAATGGTAGCATGCATGTATACCCATATATGCATGTAGCACATACTGACGTTCACATCAGGAATTAACATTTTGCAACCTGATCAATTAAGGGAACTGGAAGCCGCCGCCGCGCGCGCCGCCGGTGGAGTTGGCCTCCGGCGGGCTGATGGCGACCCAGAGCAGGGAGACCGTGATGGAGATGAGGCCCGACCAGACGAAGACGATTGTGGGCGTCTTGCCGCGGCGGCCCATGAGCCCCTTGGCGAAGGGGTAGAGGTGGGCGAGCACCCAGAAGCTGAAGAAGCCGCCGCCGATGAACTTGCCCCACCGCGGGTTGTCGCTGTAGACGGTCCGCGCGAAGGCGAAGGCGATGGCGATGATGTTCACCATGCCGATGGTGATGGGCGGGATGAGCAGCGACGACCACTTGACGACGTAGAGGTCCGCGAAGATGTCCTCGTTCTCGTCCGCCGACGCCTTCGCCGTCAGCGTGAAGGAGATCTCGATCCCAGCCATCACCTTCAGCAGCCCTTGCACCACCGCGTACAGGTGCGCGCTCGTACCTGCGATCGCCAAAGAATTAATTGCCCAAACATACACTATGTTACTCACATTATGAAGATGATATGCAAGGTTGCCAGTATCGGGATCGTCGGATTGTTTTCGTGTTGAAGTCCTAGGATGGTATCATATTCATAGGATCGTGGTAGGATCGTAAAGCGAGCGAGAGGGAGTGTTCATCTGTAGGATAAAGTGCGTGCCTGAGATGAGCCAGAACTGCTCGTTGCGCCACCAGTCCTCGAGGGCGATGCCGGACCACTTGACCTCGAGGACGCCGAGAGCGATGAGGGTGACGGTGATGGTGAGGAGGTAGAGGAGGAAGGCGACGTTGAGCGTCTGCACGATGAAGAAGCCGGAGAAGAGGGAGAGCGCCGGGATGAAGCAGTAGACGAGCAGGAAGATGGAGGTGAAGGGGTAGATGCCGACGTTGAGGTACGCCACCCGCTGCAGGAACATGAGCTTCCGCGACGCCAGGAACGCGTTGTTCCGCGAGAAGAAGATCTCCACCGACCCCGTCGCCCACCGCAACACCTGATCATCGAAACAACATGTATGTATGTATGTAACCATGGGACTAGGTAGCCGCAAATCCCGCGCAATTGCGCAAAGTAGTGTAGCTATGTAGTAACGAATTATTTGTTTGAACCTGGTGGAGTCGGTCGGTGAGGTTGATGGGGGCGGTGCCGAGGAAGGCGTCGCGCTTGGTGATGCAGTAGACGGAGCGCCAGCCGCGGTTGTGCATCCGGTAGCCGGTGACGACGTCCTCGGTGACGGAGCCGTAGATCCAGCCGACGCGGTCGCCCCACTCGGTCTTGTCCTCGTACCAGCAGGAGATGACGGACACGGCCTCGGCGACGGTGGGCGGGTCGAGCGGCGGGCGGGGCACGGTGAGCGCGCCCGGCGGGCGGCCGTGAAGCACGGCCGGGTGGTCGGCGATTGGGCGCGCCTGGAACTCGGCGACGGGGATGGACGCCAGCATCGCGGATGAGTTGCCGAACCTCTTGGGCACGAGCTGCGCCGTGAGCTCGGCGTCGAAGTCCTCCGCCTTGAGCGACTGCGTGTCCGACTCCGGGTCCTTGAACAGCGTCACCTTCTTCTTCTTGAACAGCCAGCCGGTGTACTCCGCCGTGCGCGGCGGGTCGAAGCCGTAGAGCGCGAACCGGCGGAACATGCAGCCGGTGCCGACGTACATGGGCCCCTGGAGACCGTCGAGCGCACGCATGTTGCCGTCGAAGAAGACGGTGTTGTGGTTGGCGTAGCGGTCCGAGCGGTCGATGCCCTCGAAGCGCTGCGGGAACTGGATGTAGCAGATGCGCTCGCCGCCGCGGTCCATCATGAAGCACATGGCCTCGCGGATGGCCTGCGCGTTGTTGATGTAGTGGTCGCAGTCGAAGTTGAGGATGAAGGGCCCGTTCGACATCACGGCGGAGCACCGCACCAGTGCGTTCATGGCGCCCGCCTTCTTGTTGTGGTCGTAGCCCGGCCGCTTCTCCCGCGACATATACACCAG
Organism: Hsuehochloa calcarea; assembly: GCA_036346395.1. Lineage (NCBI taxonomy): Eukaryota > Viridiplantae > Streptophyta > Magnoliopsida > Poales > Poaceae > Hsuehochloa > Hsuehochloa calcarea. The sequence goes on along the minus strand of CM070608.1, from coordinate 25,840,969 downwards.
CATCGGCAGCCGGATGTCCACGTCGCTGAAGTCGATGAGCTGCTCCTCGTCGTGCATCCCGTACAGCGGGTCCGGCGACGGCGGCTTCAGCATCACCTGCCATGCCATATTGCCATGTGACAAGTGTTCAAAACAAGTAATCATGCCAATTGATGCATGGTAAGAGCCAAACGCAAATGATCTATGTGATATTGAGTGCCTGTAGGATGCCGGCGTGGTTGCCCTTCGCGTGATCAGGGGAGGACACGGCCCAGGTGCCTGGCCAGTGCGTGCCGTCGGCCATCCACGTCGCCTTCTTGACCTTGGGCTGCTCGGCCGGGTCGGCGCCTGTCTCGCGGAGGTGCTTGAGCATCTTCATGTCCTCGCGGGCGTTGAAGGCATCGGAGCGCCGGCGTATGGAGTCTGGGAGACCGTTGATGCGCACCTTGAACTCGTCGTACTCGCGCTTCACCTTGCGGCGGTCCTTCACGAAGTCCGATCGCCGCTTGCCCTTCGTCGGGTCGCCCTTGATGCTGAAGTAGCTGTCCGGGTTGCGCGGCTCGATGTCGTGCTTCTTGCAGAAGGGTACCCAGATGTTGGCGAAGCTCGCCGCCTCCGCCATCGCCTCGAATGTGAGCAGCGCGCCGCCGTCGTCGGACACGTAGCAGGCGAGCTTCTCTACCGGGTAGTCCACGGCCAGGATGGACAGGATGGTGTTGGCCGTGGTGAGCACCGGCTCCTTCTCCGGGTCGGCCGTTGACACGAACACGTCCAGCCCCGGTAGGTCGGACCGGCCGTGCGGGTTCGACGGCGACGGCGTCTCAAACTTCTCCTTCAGCACGGCGAGGTCCGTGCTGCGGTTGATGGGGTTCACCTTGGGGAGCATGTCGAGCAGCCACGAGAAGGCGAACCAGAGCTCGCAGACGATGGACATGCCCCAGAGCCAGAGCGCCTCCATGTTGGGGTTGCGGATGCGCCACGTGAGGTAGAAGAGGAGCACGAACAGCCGGATCACGATGAAGATCCGGTACGGGCTGATGATTGACGCCGGCATCGGCATCTTGCGGGTCAGTGGCTTGAACGGCTTCTGGTTGATGTCCGGGATGCCGCCGTCGCCGACCAGGCCGTCGTCGTCCAGGTCGTCGTCGTACATGCCGCCCTTGGGCCAGAACGCGTTGCCGTAGCCGTAGGTGCCGGAGCTCTCGAAGAGCCACCGGTTGTGGTCGAACTCGCCGTTCTGGTTCCGGGCGAGAAGGGACTTGTTGGTGTTGAGGCCGCCCGGCGCCGGGAGGTGGAGCTTCCCCGACGACACGTCGTGCGGGTCATCCTCGGCGTACTCACCGATCTTGTAGTGCTCCTTGCACCCGGGGCAGATGCACCTGTCCTTCTGCGCGTCAAGGTAGCAGTCACGGCAGATCTTGAACCTGCGACGATGCACATTTGTAGTAACACCGATCTCCACCCGCATCAATACTTCTAAAAAGTGTTGTATTAGTTATCCAACTCAAATGCTTATATATAAACGAAAATATAATTCTGTGTTTCATACTACTTTAATAGTTCTCATATATATATCTAATTAATTTACACCGATATAAATTAGATTCACCATAATTGACAGTATAGATCTTTCATTTTTCCCTCTGATTAACATGATAATTTCTAACTTCTGAGAGCAAGTATCGATGACTTCTTTTTCATCACTTTTAATTTAATAATAATAATAGATAGATAGATCCGATCGTGCAGTTTTCCCAGCAACATTTGATCGCACATTGATCGGACATATATAGCATTGTGTGTTTGTGAAATCAATTGCACGTACCTACACTCGCAGGGGTCGATGTCCTCACCGCGCTCGTTGCGCATGACCCTGCCGTCGCAGGCTGGCATGGCGCAGCCGGAGCCCTTGGCGCCGGCCATCTGCGGGTGGGTGACCTCGGACTCGATTACCTTGTCCATGAGGTGGGCGCGCGTGACGCTGTTGAACCCGCCGGTGAAGAGCGAGTTGGAGACGTACTGCTCCTCGGCCTTCATTGCGACGGACGCCGGCTCCGCACCGTCCATCATGGGCTGGTTGTCCGGCGTCGGCGGGATCTGCACCGTGTAGTTGGTGTAGTCCGCCGCCAGCTCGCCCTCCATATCGATGTCCTCCCGGGACAGGCTCAAGTACCGCCCGCTTCGACGTCCGCCGCGCGAACTTCACCGTCTGCCCCGAGGACCCCCGTGAACCGCCCGTCGACCCGCCGCCGCCCGAGTTCCGGATCGCCTTCTTCACCGGCGTGTTCGACATCTTCAACTCTCTCTCTCTCTCTCTCTCGTGTTAGTGGTACGTGCTAGCCTGCGTGCCTTGTGCTTGCTACGCGCATGGCTCGATCACTTGAACGGCGCCACAGGTGCGCGCTCGTCGGCGAGCTGCTTGCGGTGGTTTGCAAAGGAAGTATTGAGGCGAGAAGGGGAGGGATATGAGGAGAGGAGGGTCGCTTGCGTGGTGGTCGTTGTGATGAAGACTTGGTCTCGTGCATGGAGCGGAGCTATCTATTTCGAGGACGGGGTGGAGAGAGCTAGCCGGCTTTAGTGGAGAGCTTGTGGTGAATGAGACGGCCCTGTGCCTCTGCGGTGGTTGGTGGTTGTCCCAGCAGAAGAACAGGGCCACAGGGGGAGAATGAAAATAAGCGCGGCAATGTATATTCAACATTCTCTTGTAAATTTTTATATCACATCCGATGCGATTGTGTAGATCAAGAGAAATATGGTAAGCACAAAGACCCCCATTTGGAACACTAGTATTCTTCCTGATTCTTGTACGAATATAACTTTTTCCAGTGAAATTCCTACGAAAAATACTATGAACTTTGAAAAAAAACTAGTATGGTAAAAATGGCTCTTTCCGGTGTCTCCACTCAAGCCTGACTGAGTGGCTTGGTCACCAACTAGAATCGGATTTGATATAGGGTGCCCGATCTCTTCGATGTAGGATTAAGGATAACTAGTGCAACCTGATGAGTCTGGCCTGGCAACGACCTGCGACGTATGAACTTACCCAACGACACTCTTGATTGTTCTTCCACCCGACCACGAGCAAGTTGAAGATGTGCCCTGCAATAACTGTAACATCTCCAATTTATTAATGAGGATTAGTATGCATCTCATTAACATGTATGATGATTAGTAGGCATCTCATTAACATGAATATGGCTTTTGAATCTTTTACATAATTTATTGCACTTGGAAAATCACAAAACAATTTAAACCTACAACTCAAATCTGAACTCCCAAAAGAAAACAGTAATCAAAATTATGAACATCTTCTGGAAATAATTTATTCAAATATTATGTTAATTATCATGAATTAATATAATTTTTACCAAATTTTTGGACCTGAATTCAAACCACAGAAAATTTAAACACAATCGATAACCTATTTTAAGTTTGAATTTGAATTAAGCAAATAACTCATGAACAATGGGGTTTCAAATTTTATATGGGTACTAGGTCATCCCAAGAACACCCCTAAATTATTTCAGAATTTTTAGAATTTTATTTATATATTTAAAGCCTCAGTAAAACTGGCTGTTAATTGGTCAAATCTGAATTTAAAACCTATTCCTATTCATCGGGCCCGAGCCAGGCACTATTCCCGCCCGAGCCCGACGCGCCACCCGGCTGCACCCGGCCGCTTCGCTCGCTCCCACCTGATGACCGTCCGATCAGGATCAGACGATCCAGCCGCACTGCTTTGTTGAAGTCACCGACAAGCCGGGCCCATCGCGTTAGCGCCTTCGTCTTCCTCGGGCGACCGTGCGCTCAGGCTCTGTGCGCCACGCACCCACCATGCTCTGCGCCGCTCCACCCACTATTCTTTGATTGTCCATTATGCATAACTAATTTTACCTTTGTATAAGACTCACGAGTACATTTTGTACACAACCCGCTTGTTGCAATTACGGGTGAGGATGAACTTTCATTCGACGAGTTCATTAGTGCCGACTACGGCGATGCTAACGAATAGTGCTATTATTTAACTCCCAGTCGGTTGCCTTGGGCTATGGGCACACCGTTGCTGGTCTTTTGTTTATCTTACTTTCTTCCGCTGCCACTTTAAGTGTTTAATTGAATTTGGCTGGTCGGCCCTTTGTAATCAATGTATACTTGAACAACACGAGATGCATAACAGCTGTTGTGAATTCCATTTTAACTTGTTTGAGTATGGATTTGGACCGTTTGAGAACTGGTTATCATGTAGTACTTGCAGAGGAGCAGTGCGCCTGATCACCGAAGCTCTAGTTTCGGTCGGGCCTTTTTACTCAGATGAAGTTAAATTGGAATTCATTTCACTTGAGGCCCGGATTATTTCCATAAGACCGGAAAGGTCTCAGTCTTACAAAAATAACCCAAGAGTCCTCACACTCTCCGTCGAATTCTTTCTTCATCCTGTGATATGGTTGAGCCCTCTGAAGGAACCTACGGTGATGCATGTACACAGTTTTGTGCGAGCGCTTCAGCCACACACTCGCAGTATCATCTAAGCAGTGAGTACTGGCTTTGCCCCCCTTTTGTACTCTGGCCCGACAGGTTAGCAAGGGCAAGATAATCATTTATGGAGCAGAATAACAAGGAGTGTAAAGTAAAGTTCTCTCGTTTATACGCATCCCATACATGTACCCCTTCAATCTACAACATTTTTAGACCTTCCATCAATGGTGATAGGTACACATCAATATCATTCTCAGGTTGCTTCGGCCCTTGAATAAGTATCGATAGCAAAATATACTTCCACTTCATACATAATCAAGGAGGAAGGTTGTAGATACAAAGAATCACGGGCCAAGTGCTATGTGGGTGCTCATGTTACCGAAAGGATTCATTCCATCTGTACTTAATCCAAACCTTATATTCCTCGGTTCTGCACCGAAGTCTGCAAACCTCCTATCGATGTTTTTCCACTGGGTTGAATCAGTAGGGTGCCAATACAACAGTTTTGCATTCTTTGGGTTCGCAAAAAATCGCTTCAGACGGGGAATTACAAGAAGATACTGTTAGTGATGTGCCCAAGAGGCAATCATAAACAATTTGGTTTTATAGGCTAAGAGAGATATTGATCCATATGGGACTAGGGTTCTATTGGGCCTACAACATGGAAGCCCATTAGCATGCTCTATAAATATGGAGGCGGGGCTGCAGACACAACTGGATGAACCCTGGCCGCCACCTCCCCTTAGCCGTATCCCGAAACCCTAGCCGAGCGCGTGGTGCTAGCACACCAGCGCACGACGTTCCATCCCGAACGTGTGGACTCCGTGGAGGCACTGCTGCCTTTATTCTTCTTTGTCGATTGATTAAAAGCGTAAGGCTATTGCGTAGGACTCGAGGAGGAGACATTCGATTCGTGAAACGATCGATATTTCTTCTTCATCAACGCGTATCACGTTGGGTGGCCGCTCCAACTCTTCTTCATTGCAAGCAGCGCATCTAGTGGTAACTATCCATGACTCCCTTACACGTATGTTTTCTGGTTGAACACGGTAGAAAATCAATTGTTGTAGCTAGCGTAGCCTACCTGTTCTCCTTTCAGTGGTATCAGAGCGAAACTACGTAGTATGTGGTCTGGATCATGCACTTGTAGATGATGTGTTGTTTGTAGTAGATGCGATCTATTACCGTTTTTATGCTAGTTTCATGTGATGGATCTTTCGGTGCATGGGTTGATTAGATCAATCAGTTATAAGGGGTTGAAATATGTATGAGTTGATAGCATCATATGGCCAAAAATATTAGTTCGTGCTCCTTCTTTTGATGTACGTGCGACTTGCCCCTACCGGCTGGTATCACCATCGGGGCTAACTGCGCGCACAGTCAATAGATCGAGCCAACAGATCGAGGTCTTGTGTTGCGGTCTCCTCAAGAATACCGATTGCGATGATCAATGTGATTGATCTAATGAAAATTGAGACATTTTGAATGGCTCGAATTTGGGTTGATTTGATAGGCCCGATGAGATTTTCATAGCGATTTCATAGATGCAATTTGGGACCGCCGTTGCGTACACGCATAGATTGTTATACAAACACATTCTTGTCAGGGCGGTAGAATGCGTTCTATGCTTAACTTGTTTTTGCAGGGAATGATGTGAATGGTATGGCATAGATGTATATGTGATGCATGTGTGTTTTGGCGCCCTGTGTGTCGTATTAATCACAGCTGGGTTGAGGCTGTTCTTTAATTGTATAACGACCTGCGTGTCGACTTGTGATGCTTGAGCTCCTCATGTAATTCATTTGCTAGCTATTAGTTGCAATAGTTTAATTCTTTACCATGGAGGCTTCAAGCATGATGACAAAGAGGACATGAAGTGTGGCGAAGGACATCACTGTGGAACCATGTGATGGCGACCACTACGATTCAAAAGGCCATACCATTCACAGTTTAATGTGATTATATGCATGTGATGTTTATTTTCTATCATACTATTCTTTCATGCCATACCTGTAGAGGATGTATTTTTTTTATGACAGAATAGCTTCTCTCAGAAAAAAAATTAAGAATTTATTTGATGCCCTTTCAATTGCTGCGCCTATAAGAATTACGATCATTGTTTGGTAGGTCTGTCAAAGCAGAGTACCACCAATTTTCTTGATCTAATAGGGTGGATGTCGGACATCCACATGCATAGTGTTGGTTTACTTGACAAAACTATCAAATTGGATTTGGGCCTTGGGGCATGGTGTTGGGAGCCGGGGCATTGGGTGCCACCCAACAAACAAGAGTCACATAAGATTGTGATTAGCAAGCGTTGCTTACCTACGTCACTAGGTTTCTAGCGGTGATGCCAAAGCTCACTAGAACTTAGATGAACATGGATCTTGACCACTATATGTCGTTAGAGGGAAGACGATTACAAAACATATAATGGGAGTGTCTTTTGTTAAATTGTTTAATGGAAGATCAGTTATGAACATAGTGCTGAACTTTGCTTGTTTATTTTCTATTGTAGATTATGGCTGCTTCTAGTAACAATTCTGGTTTTAACTTGCGATCTGTTCTTGAGAAAGAAAAACTCAATGGAACGAATTTTATTGATTGGTACCGCAACCTGAGAATTGTTCTCAGACAAGAAAAAAAGGAATACGTTCTTGAGCAACCCTACCCTGATGAACTCCCTGAGGGTGCAAACATTGCCACCCGCAAAGCTTATGAGAAGCACTGCAATGATTCACTCAACGTTAGCTGTCTCATGCTTGCTACCATGTCCTCTGAGCTTCAGAAGCATTATGAGAATGCAGATGCTCACACTATGATTGAAGGACTGCGTGGCATGTTTGAGAATCAAGCTAGGACCGAGAGGTTTAACATCTCAAAGTCCTTGTTTGCGTGCAAGCTGGCGGAAGGTAGTCCAATCAGTCCTCATGTGATCAAGATCATTGGTTACATTGAGAGCTTGGAGAAGCTTGGTTCTCCCCTTAATCCTGATCTGGCTACGGATGTTGTTCTCCAATCTCTCCCTCCGAGGTATGAGCAGTTTATTATGACTTTTCATATGAATAGCATGGAGAAATCATTGACTAAATTGCATGGGATGCTTAAGACAGCAGAGGAAAGCATTAAGAAAAACACCAATCATGTGATGATGGTTCAGAAGGAGAATAAAAAAAGGAAGCGTTGGGCGCCCAAAGGCAAAGGCAAAGGAAAAGGAAAGGTTCCTAATGAGCACCCTAGCTCTAAGCCAAAGCCAAATGGGAAGGTCAAATCTGACCCTTATTGAGAGACCATGTGAGAGGTCCTCCCTTGTGAGTGATGAGTAATTGACATCTTGTTGGATGGGTTGGGATTTGAATCCCCATGTTTGTGCTGGTTCAGGTCAATCGGGATAATCGGAACTACCGGCAGTAGCTGCGGAAGTTCGATGATCGAACTACCATGTGTAGGAGCGGAAGTTCCGATGATCGGAACTTCTAATTCATCTCGGGTTTTGAGTTCTGTTGAGTTGAAGTGCGGAACTTCCGCCCCTGGGAGCACGGAACTTCCGATAATACTGACAGGTGTGTTGTGAATCGGATCCTCCAACTCGAAGTGCGGACGGTCCGACATCGAACTTCCGCTATGGGAAAGCGAACGTCGATAATCGGAACTTCCGATTGTTAAGGGCGGAACTTCCGATTGTACACGTAAATGAACAAAGGCGTGCATATTTTGTGTAATTGAGGTTGTATGAGTTTGAGTCTTATACAAATGTTGTTGCTATGATTGTGAGCAATGCTATGTGATGTGTTTTTGCTTGTGATGACCGCAGGCATCGAGATGGAGTCGTGGTGAGACACGTGGACTGACTAGGCGCCGGAGGCGTTGAGGTTAGAACGGTCGGGATGTGTCAAGACGGCGTGAATCTTGAAGCGGTTGCGTAGTCGTGGCACAAGAAGGAAGACGGAACCTTCCAAGAAGGTGCGCAAGGGCGAAAGGGTCTTTTTCGCAAAGCGCACAAGTGGAGGCGGTTCTGCTTGGGCCTAGTGGGCATAATGGGTTGTAGGCCCATTAGCCAAGGGCTATAAATAGGGAGAACCCCGAGATAGGGTTGCAACTCGAGAAAAATTAGGGTTTGCATTTGGAGAGGTTGTTTGGATTTTTGGAGAGTGTTTGAGTTGGAGTGTATGAATCAAACCTATTGTAATCATTCCTCTTTGCTTTACCTCTGTAATCCTTGTTTCAATCCAATGAAATATGAGGTTTTGATTATTTGATTTTGCAACTCTTCCTCTCACCGCTTATACGTTGAATATCTAGGTTTCGTGTATCTTTTGATTCATCTTATGAGAGTGCATGAAACTTGAGAGCTAGAGTCGCTTTGATATTGCTAATATATCCTCAAAGTTTCATGAGCTAAGAATCTAAGAATCTCTCTATTCGCATGGTTTTGGTCTTTCTTTCAGATTCTTCAAGAAACCCGATTTTGCTTTGATTATTGAATCTTTGCTTGCAACTTCTTCTCAATACGGTCAAGATGTTGTTTAGGATGATGTTCGTGAAACTTGACCAGAGAAGAACAACAAATCAAAAGTAGTTTGATTTTTGGGCAAAACCCGAGCGCTCGTTCTTGATCGTCGATAATCGGAGCTTCCGATTTTACACAGCGGAACTACCTCAAGCGGAACTTCCGCACGGGAATTCCGGAACTTTCGATTTTTGGAACTTCCGACTTTGTTGGCGGACCTTCCGATTTCGTAAGAAACGGCCGAGGCTTGTTTTTGTTCTTTGACCTTGCTTCATTTATTTTCTTTAGATCTCCAGAGATCTTTGTAGGCTTGTTTAAATACAGTAAAGGGGAGTTATTAATTTTTAGGCACCATTCACCCCCCCTCTGTTGCCATTTCGGTCCTTCAATTGGTATCAGAGCCGGTTAGCTCTTCTTTATAGATCTTAATCGGTCATTTGAGCCATGGCAACGGACAAGTATTCCACCAAGCCTCCAGTCTTTGAAGGCCCGGATTATCCCTTCTGGAAGAGCCGAATGGAAACATATATCCAGGCTCAGGGGTATTCCATCTGGAGAAAGGTGAAGGTTAGATTTGCTGTTCCTGCCGATGAGAACATCAACATGGGAAACATGTCTGATGTTGAGGCCAATGCAAAGGCAAGGAACATTATAATCCAAGGTCTGAGCCGAAGCGAGTTTGATCGCATCTCTCATCTTACGTCGGCTTACGACATCTGGGTGACCCTCGATGCATACCATGAGGGCACCACCCAGATTAAGACGGTTAGACAAGACCAGTTCAAGCGTGAATACAGCAAATTTGAGATGCTTGCTGGTGAATCTCTTGATGAGTGCTTTTCTCGCTTTCATAAGATTTTGAGCAACCTCCGAGCGGTCGGTCTTACATACCCCGACTCGGATAACGCTCGCCAAATGCTTTCAGCACTCGATCTTCGTGTTTGGGAGATGAAAGTGACTACCATCAAGGATAGCACGGACCTCTCGACCCTGATTCTTGATGCGCTTTACTCGCGCCTCAAGACTCACGAGATTGACATTGTCTCTCGAAGGTCGAAGTCACAGTCGATGGCTTTAGTCACTGATCCCACTTCTGGATCTTCTTCTGATTCGCTTTGCGGTTTCTCCCTTGCTGCTCTCTGTGACATAACTGATGATTAGTTAGAGCAGCTTGAGGATGAACAGTTAGCCCTCCTAGCTCGGAAATTTTCCCATGCTTACAAGAGGAGGAGGGATGGAAGAAGAGGAGGTCCTGTGATTTGTTTCGAGTGTGGTGGCCCCAACCACATTCGAGCAAACTGTCCCAAGCTTGGAAAGGGCAAAGGTGACTCTGGCGGTTCGGGCAAGAACGACTACATCAACAAGAACCGCAAAACAACGCCTTCAGCACCTGACCAAGGCAAGAAGAAGTTTCGCAACTTTGGGAAAGCAAAGAAGTTGTTCCATCGCGTCCTCACCGCCCTTGACGAACTCGACACCAGCGAGGTGGAAGGGTGGAGTGACGATGATGGAAAGGGTGATCAAGATCCCAAGGACGACGGTAACTTCTCCGGCATGTGCTTCATGGCCCTCGGGGGCGAACTTAGCGACAGCGAGCTGTACTCCGACTCCGATGAGGTGAGTCCCACTTATGACCAGCTTAATGATGCTTTTCTTAAGCTAGGTAGATTTCATGCGAAGTCTAGGGCTAAATGTAATGAGTTGGAGAAAGAAGTAGCTAGATTATCACGGGAGCTTACCTCACTTACATCTGCTCCCTCCCGTGATGATTGTGATACATGCTGTGCTTTGCTTGTTGACATGGATAAACTAAGGACCATGCATGATAGTGTGTCCTCTGAGCTAGACATGATTAAGGTGGAGAACATTAGCCTTCTTGCTGAATTAGAGATGGGTAGGGTAGCACCTCCTTCATCTACTACTGTTGAGGCTACTGCTTGCACCTCTTGTGAGGATAAGGATAATGCTTTTAAAGGTCTTTATACCATGTTGCTTGATCTGCCCGAAATTTGTGAAAGCTGTAATAATTTGAAGATAAATTTAAAACGGGCAGATTATAGAATTACTGAACTACAAGCCTTCTTACTTGAGCCTATTGCTTCATGTGTTAACTGTCCCAAACTTACTGCTGAACTTGAATCTGTCTCCAAACAGTTTCAAGAATTAGTTGATGACAATAACAAAATGGCCAAGTTTGCTTCTAAGGATCCTGTTAGCTCACCATGCAATCATTGTAACAAACTAAAATATGAATTGATTGCTTTAGATGAAAAATGTGTGAAGCTAACTAAGGACATTCTAGAGAAGCAACCATCTGCTTGTAATGTGAGTGCTGGGAAGAAGTCTAAGGGTATGGTAGAGACGCCTAGCAACGTGAACCAATCTGCTAGCAGTAGGACTGTCCCCCCAAAGTCGGCTGTGCGTGCACAAGCCAATCTTTCCTATCTTCGTTGGTTCTTCTTCCGCTCCCTTACCTTCTCTGTTCCTTCTTCCCCGCTCTTCTTGCACCTCTCTTTTCAGAGTGTCGTGATCTTATGAACACTCTTGAGAAATTTGTAGGAGGCAAGAAGAAGCTCAATCTCATTCTAGACCAATCCAAGATTTGCAAATTTAATCAGGGTCTAGGATATGATGTCCACAAGGACATGAGAAAGAATCCACCTGTCGTGCTCAAAACCATAGCACCAGGTGTGTTCAAGACTAAGCCCAAGTCTAACAATGTCAATTTTAAATCAGCGGGCTTTGTTCAAAGGATCTCTGACAGCATGGTGATTGCACCTGCAGCTTCAGCCTCTAAGGCGAAGTATCATTGCACCTTCTATCAGAAGGATGGACATTTGATTGATCATTGCTATAGGCGCGCCAAGATCGCGCGTAGAGACCGTGTTGAGTCTCGTAGGCACATTCAGGGTCAGCCCCAGATCTTGAGTGCACCTAAGACCAACACGAGGTCTAGGTTTGTTCCATCTGATGATTTTGGGCAGCATAAAGGACTTGGTTTTTCTGAGTTTTCTGATTTTCGTCCTCATGCTCCCTTTGGTCGTAACTTCTGCCGTCCTGAGGGTAGATCTCATTTTTCCTTTCGAGATAACTACCCGCGGCGAGATCAGCGTGTTACTGGCACTTCGACTCGCTCTCCCATAGCAGTCGGATCCAGCAACAGGCTGAGATCTTTTGGCTTGTTGAGTGACAGAGAGCGTAGGGTAGATAGAGGTCAGTCTAGCTTGACTACTTCATCTGTTCGACGTGTTACTCAGTATTGGGTGCCAAAATCGTTGTTGATTCACCCCAGTACTGAGACTTTATTCTCTGTTTGACTCAGGTTCGCCGGGCAGGGAAGGGAAAGGTTTGGATTGTAGACTCCGGGTGTTCACGTCATATGACTGGTGAGTCTCGTTGGTTTTCTTCCTAGCCGCGCTCCGGTGATGAGACGATCACCTTTGGAGATGCTTCATTTGGGCGCCATCGCTAAAGGTACAAAGTGAGCATTAATAATTCCTTTATTTTGAAAGATGTTGCCTTAGTAAGTAAGCTGCGAGATAATCGCTTTGCCTCTCACCACTTACCGATGACGGTTATGAGGTGAGCTTTAAGAAAAACAATTGCAAAATTCTTGATTCTTGGTAGTCCGGTTTATGGATTTCTCGATATGGGAGGATCTTTCGTGCTGATTTTTCTGAGTCTTCTGGTGATCCTCTCAGGTGTTTAGTAGCTTCTGAATCCCGTGATTTGACTTTCTGGCATAGGAGACTTGGTCATATAGGATTTGATCATCTGACCCGAGTTAGCGGCCACGATCTCATTCGTGGTTTGCCGAAACTCAAAATGGTCAAGGATCTTGTTTGTGCTCCTTGCCGGCACGGCAAAATGGTTGCCGCTTCACATCCTCCGAGCCATGATGACTATGACAAATGCACTGTGTCAAGCTGCCCATATGGACACAGTAGGACCAGCTAGAGTGCAGTCAGCAGGAGGGAAGTGGTACGTACTTGTCGTGGTCGATGACTTCTCGAGGTATTCTTGGGTGTTTTTCTTAGCCTCGAAGGATGAGACGTTTTCACTGTTTCGAGGTCTTTTTAGTACGCTTCGCTGAGCTCCTGTGCATTACGTGTAATTCGCAGTGATAATGGCACCGAGTTCAAGAACTCCTACTTTGAGAGTTTCTGTGGTGAGACAGGTGTAGAGCACCAGTTCTCGTCTCCATACGTCCCTCAACAGAATGGCGTTGTGGAGAGGAAGAACCGTACCTTGGTCGAGATGGCCAGGACGATGCTTGATGAGTACTCTACACCTAGGAAGTTTTGGGCTGAGGCTATTGCTACTTCTTGTCATGTTTCTAACAGAGTCTTTCTTCGGGCACTCTTGCATCGCACTTCTTATGAGTTGAGATATGGGCGAAAACCCAGCGTCTCACATTTTCGTGTGTTTGGTTGCAAGTGTTTTATTTTGAAGTCTGGGAACCTAGATAAGTTCGAATCACGATCTTGTGATGGGATCTTTCTGGGTTACTCGCCTTCTTCTCGTGCCTATAGAGTCTGGAACTACGAGTCTAGCAAAATGTTAGAAACCTGTGAGGTGACCTTCGATGAGGCCAGTCCGGGGACTAGGCCTGATATCTCAGGTTCTCTAGAGCAGTCTGAGTCCATCTTTGTGGACGATGAGGAGGATGGAGATGAGGGTTGTCTACCCGATCCAGTTCCTTCTCCTCCTCTTGAGGTGCCTTCTTCCACCGCACCTCGAGGAGATCAGCCCTTACCTTCTGCTTCTTCTGGAGCGAGTGGCTCTGTTCCTATCTCATCTGCTCATGAGATAGAGGCCACTTCTTCTTTTCACCCTGGACCTCCTAGACACATTCAAAAGGACCATCCTTCAGAGCAGATCATTGGAGATCTTTTTGAGTGAGTCACTCGTTCAAAAACTGGCATGTCTCTATTCTGTCTCCATTCTGCCTTTGTTGCCTCGTTTGAGCCCAAAGACGTTTGTCATGCTCTTTCTGATGAGTCATGGACTAACGCCATGCACGAGGAATTGGAAAACTTTGAAAGAAACAAGGTCTGGTCGCTTGCTGAGCCCCCGCGAGGTCACAATATCATTGGGACTAAGTGGGTGTTCAAGAACAAGCAAAGTGAAGATGGGTTAGTCATTCGAAACAAGGCTAGACTGGTAGCTCATGGCTATTCCCAGGTTGAGGGTCTCGATTTTGAGGAGACATTTGCACCTGTAGCCAGACTTGAAGCCATTAGAATTCTACTTGCCTTTGCAGCTTCTAAGGGTTTCAAGCTTTACCAGATGGATGTCAAGAGTGCCTTCCTCAATGGCCTTATTGAGGAAGAAGTCTATGTTAGACAGCCTCCAGGTTTCGAGAACCCCAAATAGCCTAACCATGTCTACAGGCATTCCAAAGCTTTGTATGGACTCAAACAGGCTCCCAGAGCTTGGTATGAAAGGCTTAAGTCCTATCTGTTGAGTCATAACTTTCAAATGGGTAAAATTGACAAGACCTTGTTCATTCGCCGCCTTGGCACCGATCTTCGCTTCGTCTGATCTATGTGGATGACATTATCTTTGGCGGCTCCTCGCATGCTCTTGTTTCCAGCTTTTCCGATGTCATGAGCTCTGAGTTTGAAATGAGCATGATGGGCGAGTTGAGCTTCTTCCTTGGCTTCCAAATCAAACAGACTGGAGGGTACTTTTTCGCACCAAGGCAAGTACACTCGAGACCTCCTGAAGCGTTTCGACATGAGTGATGGAAAGCCAGTTTCAACTCCAATGTCTTCCACAGCATCTCTTGACCCAGATGAAGACGGTGAACTCGTTGATCAAAAGGAGTTTAGGAGCATGATTGGCTCTCTCTTGTACCTCATGACCTTGAGACCGACATACATTTCTCGTGTGTCTGTGTGCTCGGTTTCAGGCTTCTCCTCGCGTCTCTCACCGCCAGGCGGTGAAGCGCATCTTTCGGTACCTTCGAGCTACCATTGACTATGGTATCTGGTACTCTTCCTCCTCTTGTCTATCTCTTAGAGCCTTTTCAGATCTGAGACTTTGTCGGTCAGAGGATAGATAGGAAGAGCACTTCGGCACTTCTCTTGTCTCTTGGTCTTCAAGGAAGCAGTCCGGTGTTGCACAATCCACTGCAGAGGCCGAGTACGTTGCTGCAGCCAGTTGCTGTAGCCAAGTGCTTTGGATGGTCTCGACCCTGCAGGACTTTGGGTTAAGCAATGACAGTGTTCCACTCTTTTGTGATAACACTTCTGCAATTTGTATTGCTAAGAACCCAGTGCAAGATTCTCGGACCAAGCACATTGATATCAGATATCATTTTCTTCGAGACCATGTAGAGAAGGGTGACATTGTGCTCCAGTTTGTGGAGAGTGAGCACCAGTTGGCTGATATCTTCACTAAGCCTTTGGATAGCTCTAGGTTTTCAGCTCTGCGGGGAGAGCTTGGGGTGGTTTGTCCGTATGGACTGTTGTGAGAGGGAGCTTATGCTTTACTACTGTATTATACTTTTATTATGCTCTTACTCCTTCTGTTTGCATTGCATATGGGTGCATTGGGTGTAGTCCTTCCAGCATAGGTTAGAGTGGTTCTCTTGCAAGCTGTTTAGACTGCTTATTCTCATCTTGTGCTTCTGGGGTGCTTCTTATTAGCTATTTCTCTTCTTCTAGGTTAAGCTTACTCACTTCTTACAGGTTCTAGCAAGGGTCGGGCCACCCTTGGGTAGACAAGGATAGTTTTTGCGATAAATAGTTGATATTCCTGGAGTCATATGGGGAAGATGAGAATCAGTCTGAGCTAGTATCCTTTATATCTTATCTATGCTCTAAGGATTGCCTTTTCTATTTGCCAGTTTCTCGATTTTATTCCTTTGGTTCAGGGGGAGTTCATTTTGAATCTTCTTTATTGACATAACTCAACCTAAATTAAAAGTGCATCTCATTCTGAAGGGAATCTGGATTTTCTTGCTTTTCAGTATACATTTTAATAAAATTGCATGGAGCCCTGATTATTATTCCTTATGATCTGTTTTCATTGCTTTACATCTTGCCATGATCTGTGCTTAATTGCTAAATTTATCATGACTTTTTATGTGTAGTCTAGTCTTTACCATGTTGAAATGACTAAAATTGCTCAACTTGAATTAAAATCTTGTCATGATAACTCTTGAGACTAGTCTGGTTGTTAGTATCCTTTTATGATTCTCGCCATGTCAAGTAGGCTGAGTTGAGTCCTGAATCTCTTTTGAACCTTAGATTAAGCTATGTCAGTTCTTTAAGAAACAAGACTTATCTTTGAATCTTTGGTCAAAATTTAAAAAAAATGATCTCTTTTGTGCGAAAAAACTGATCTCACCAATGCTTTCTCATGAGACTGCTTGCCATTGCACTAGGCATGAACTCAGGGGGAGTTTTGGATGACCTAAGATCACCTCCTTAAGTCTGTTGCTTGGAGTGATCGCATAAGGCTTGAGATCTAGCACATGGTTCAAAAATTGAAAAATGGTTGAAGCTTGGGAGGCAGTTGTGGATGGCTCCTAGTCCAGGACTTGCTTTACCAAGATAAAGCCATAAATGTCTTTCAGAAAAGCAAAATGTGCTAAGAGTGCTTATCATTAAAAAGACCAAGTACTGGATCAAATGAGTCAATCTTATGGCTAGTAGCTTTCTAAACTGTTCAATATGAGTCTTCTTGGTTCAACTTAGATTATTTGACATGGCTTGCATCTTCCTTGGATAACTCTTAGCTAGATTATAATCTTCATACTCTTGGCATGCTAAGAAATTGGTCAAATTCTCAAATTATGCCTTCTTTGGCTTAGCTTTTCTATACATCAATTGTCATGATCTTGATAGCTTTCTGTTGAATTATGGCTTGGTGTAATTCTCTAATAGTCATTTTGGATAATCTTCATGGCTCCACTTGCTTAAAATGAAAAACTTCATCTCCTCCTCTTAAATGCATGTTGATGATTTTATTGCCAAAGGGGGAGAAGTTTTGGAGAAAAAGTAAGTATTTTGGAGAAGTTTGGAGAAAAGCCTTGAGTTTTTGCGATAAATAAAATTGCACTTTCATCTTTCTCAAGTCTTTCTCTTGTGTCAACATGGTCTTGAGCTTTATTACTTCTTTTTTAGACCATGTTTGATTTTTAACTCAAACTCATCTTATGCTTTTTCGGTGGTTGTCAATATACTCATCAAGGGGGAGATTGAGAGACCATGTGAGAGGTCCTCCCTTGTGAGTGATGAGTAATTGACATCTTGTTGGATGGGTTGGGATTTGAATCCCCATGTTTGTGCCGTTGTCAGGTGAATCAGATAATCGGAACTACCAACAGTAAGCTGCGGAAGTTCGATGATCGAACTACATTTGTGTAAGGAGCGGAAGTTCCGATGATCGGAACTTCTGATTCATCTGGGGTTTTGAGTTCTGTTGAGTTGAAGTGCGGAACTTCCGCCCCTGGGAGCGCGGAACTTCCGATAATACTGACAGGTGTGTTGTGAATCGGATCCTCCAACCTGGAAGTGCGGACGGTCCGATAATCGGAACTTCCGCTATGGGAAAGCGGAACGTCCGATAATCGGAACTTCCGATTGTTAAGGGCGGAACTTCCGATTGTACACAGAAATGAACAGTGCGTGCATATTTTGTGTAATTGAGGTTGTATGAGTTTGAGTCTTATACAAATGTTGTTGCTATGATTGTGAGCAATGCTATGTGATGTGTTTTTGCTTGTGATGACTGCAGGGCATCGAGATGGAGTCGTGGCGAGACACGTGGACCGGACTAGGCGCAGGAGGCGTTGAGGTCAGAACGGTCGGGATGTGTCGAAGACGGCGTGAATCTTGAAGCGGTTGCGAGTCGTGCACAAGAAGGAAGACGGAACCTTCCAAGAAGGTGCGCAAGGGGCGAAAGGGTCTTTTTCGCAAAGCGGCACAAGTGGAGGCGGTTCTGTTTGGGCCTAGTGGGCATAATGGGTTGTAGGCCCATTAGCCAAGGGCTATAAATAGGGGAGAACCCTGGAGATAGGGTTGCAACTCTGGAGAAAAAATTAGGGTTTGCATTTGGAGAGGTTGTTTGGATTTTTGGAGAGTGTTTGAGTTGGAGTGTATGAACTGAAACCTATTGTAATCATTCCTCTTTGCTTTACCTCTGTAATCCTTGTTTCAATCCAATGAAATCTGAGGTTTTGATTATTTGATTTTGCAACTCTTCCTCTCACTGTTTATACGTTGAATATCTAGGTTTCGGTGTATCTTTTGATTCATCTTATGAGAGTGCATGAAACTTGAGAGCTAGAGTCGTTTTGATATTGCTAATATATCCTCAAAGTTTCATGAGCTAAGAATCTAAGAATCTCTCTATTCGCGGGTTTTGGTCTTTCTTTCGTATTCTTCAAGAAACCCGATTTTGCTTTGATTATTGAATCTTTGCTTGCAACTTCTTCTCAATACGGTCAAGATGTTGTTTAGGATGATGTCCTGTGAAACTTGACCAGAGAAGAACAACAAATCAAAAGTAGTTTGGATTTTTGGGCAAAAACCCGAGCGTTCTGTTCTTCGGTCAGGATAATCGGAGCTTCTGATTTTACACAGCGTGAAGGACCGAAATGGCAACAGAGGGGGGGTGAATGGTGCCTAAAAATTAATACTCCCCTTTACTGTATTTAAACAAGCCTACAAAGATCTCTGTAGATCTACAGAAAGTAAATGAAGCAAGATCAAATAAAAAAAACAAGCCTTGGGTTGTTTCTTCCGAAATCGAAGCTCGGCCGATAAGGTGCGGAAGTTCCGCTTATGTAGTTCCATTGTGTATGGCGCGGAAGTTCCGCTTATGTACTTCCATTGTGTAAAATCGAAGTCTGATTATCCCGATCAAGAATGTAACGCTCGGTTTTTGCCCAAAAATCCAAACTACTTTTGATCTGTGGTTCTTCTCTGGTCAAGTTTCACAGGACATCATCCTAAACAACATCTTGACCATATTGAGAAGAATCGCAAACAAAGATTCAACAATCAAGCCAAAATCGGATTTCTTGAAGAAGGGGCAAGAAAGACCAAAAACCGAAATAGACTCGATTCTCAGATTCTTAGCTCATGAAACTTTGAGGATGTAATAGCAATATCAAAACGACTCTAGATATCAAGTTTCATGCTATTTCATAAGACGAATCAAAAGATATGCCAAAACCCTAGATATTCAACATGAACAGAGAGGGAATAAAGAGAGGCATAAACATGTAATCAAAGACTCTGAGTTTCATTGATAGAAGTCAAGAAATCACAGAGGAAACACAGAGGAATGATTACAAGTATTTTCATTCATTCTCTCAAAACCAACAAACTCTCAAAAGCAAAAAAACCCTTTTGGTGGAGCTAACCCTAATTTTCTCTCAAAGTCTAACCCTAACACTGTGGGTTGAGCTCTATTTATAGCCTTTGCTTAATGGGCCTCCAACCCATTAAGCCCGCTACACCGAACGGAACCGCTCCACTTGTGCCGCTTATGAAATTCCTGTTCGCCCTTTGTCGGGACCCAAATATGCAAATCTGGACCCTCTGTGTATACTGCACTAGTCCAGGATCACGCTAGTGCACACAGTGGCAACATCGATGAAATATCATTTCCATATGCAAAGATGACTAGTAAATAGACAAGTAACAATAATTATCAGAGTAAAGACCGTAAGGTCAAAGCTTACAATTAATGTCTCAGAAGACAAATAGCTCAATAAAGCTGCAGCGGAACGTAACGGAATAACTTCAGTGAAGCCCATCCATATGCCCACAGGCAATCGACTGGGGTAGCGCGACCTAGTTCTCCATAATCCTTGAGGTAGACCTTGTTGACTGATGATTTTTCCACTTCTGTTGATTTGTTTAGCAAGAGTGAGTACACACCGTACTCGCAAGTCATACCACAGAATGCATTTATACATGATGGCTTATTCCAAAGAAATGGCTTCGTGGTTATTTTGCGTAAATGCAACATTTGCAATTGAATACAAATAATAGATTGAAAGCATAATTCAAAACAAATAGACAATAATAAGTTAACAATTGATTTCACAAAGTACACATAGTCTAATCAAGTTCTTTCACAATTGAACAAGTTATCTCACACAGTGACCCTTCCCAATGGTTTTATGAAAATCTACCCTCGTGTGAAATTCCGAGCATGTCCATAACCGAGGACGCGGCTATTCGAATAGATTGATTAAAACACTCTGCAGAGTTTGTACACTTTACCCACACGATACAATCGGTGTAGCGATCATCGACCATAACAAAACCTTTCGAGACTTCATCTCAAACAATGACACTCTGATGTGCTTTTCTGTCGTCCAATTTGTACACACACCCTTGGAACGACACACACCATTGGACGAGGATGCAATGAACCGTCCGCGATGTGACATATCACACCTCCAAACCCATCACATAGCTTAAATACAACCCGAGTTGTCAATGTCAAGACTCCATAACTTACTAAGTCAGGCCCACCCATACTAGGCATGTGGTCGTGCAAAGAAGGCCCAGTTCAAAAGCGCACAAAGTTAAGTCCTTAATTGACCAAGGCAAGACTTCCATTTTAACCCAAATCACAAAGTTTAATAAGCACACAGCTCCACCATTCACACAGAATCCACCACTTGCCTCGGTCTAAATCTTTTCCCACCTCGTTGATTAAGTGCAACACATGCCATCAACGAGTAATAGCACACAAGACACACAGTCTCATCACACGTTCCATAATCACTTAGTCAAGTTTATAATTGCAACTCTCACATGAAATGATGACTCGTGGCATGGCTAAGCAGTCTAATCGTATCTAACCAACCCACGTTGGTGCTACGATAATACCAACTAATAATGAACCAACCTAGGGTGACAAAAGATCATGGCATACAATAGACAAGGTGGATATAACAAATTGGATTAATAACTATCCCAAAAGCATTTAAATAAATACTTGAAATAGAATGCAATACATTGAAACAAAGTATTTTGAAAACTGGGTTCAATATGATCAAAGGTATAACTTGCCTTGGAATAGCTCAAAGTACTGGTCTTGATCTTGAGGAGGTGCTTCTTCTTCAGCAAAATTTCCCGAAGTATCGACGTCTACTCGCAAACGAGACAAAAGAAACCAAAAACAAATAAATACAGAAGCAAAACAATTCCAAAAATTCAAATAAAATTCACCAATAAATAGATATTAATTTTATATGAATTTACAAATTTGAATGGGCTCAATCGGAGTTCGGATGCAAAAGATATGGGCTTTGGAAGATTGGAAAATAAATAAAACCCTAAATTGAAATTCTGAAATTTTCTGAATTATCTTTCTATTGAAAAATCCAGAATAATGACGTCGGCAGACGTCAGCACGGTATTTTCAGAATTAAAAGAAACTCAGAAAAATGCTACAGTGGCTGACAGTGGGACCCACGGTCTATAGACCGAGTCCACGGGCTAGGGCTTGGGTCCACGGTGAACCTAGTTCACAGAACAGTGCACTATCAAATGGGGCCCACGGGTAAATGACTTGGTCCATGGTGAACCATGTCCACTCAGCACTCGGTTTATGGTTAGGATAGATGTGCCACATGTGCGCCTACATAGCAGGGAAAACCGACGTGGCCGAAAGGTGGCGGTGACAAGGCGGGTGATGTGGCGTTTGCAATGCACACAGAGCACGGGCACGGTGGCGCACGGAGCTCGCCGGCTCGCCGGAGCTGCGGGTCGCGGCGACGCAAGGGAATGGCCAAAACGGAACCAGGAAGCGCAGGTGGTCTCGGTGACGCGGTTGCGGTGGCGGAAGTCGGCGGCAATCACCGGCGGCGAAAGCGAAGCGCAGCGCCGACGCCGGCCGTCGGTGATGACGACGTTGTGGCGGCGCCCCGGAGATGGGAAGGTGGGCGCCAGATAGAACGTCGCACGAGGAAGACGATGGCGGTGTCCACGTGCGACAGAGATCACCGGAGAAGGCGAAACACGGCTTTGAAGGCGGCGGTCGGAGTTGGTGAAGATGGAGTGTGCGTCGGCGATGGGGGGCTCGGGAGCTCCGGATGGTGGCGGCACACGAAGGAGGAGGACGGCGCGACCAAGATGACGCAAACGCGCCGGCTCGGGAGGCTTCAATAGCGGAGATCAGCAAGGAGAGGCGTGGTGCCGGCTTCGGAGAAGAAGGCCACTGGCGGCGGCTCCTGGCGGCATACAGAGGCGTCCCAGCGGAGGGGAAGCTAGGGCATGGGGGCGGCGACACGAGGTGGATAGAAAGCATGCGGGGCGGCGCCTTTATACAGCCTCGGGAGGCGGGTCCAACGCGACTCAGCGGCGGCGCTGAGCCCCGATCGAGCATGGCTGAAGACGCGCAGGCGCATGCACTGGCAAGCGGACCCGGTAGATAGAGGGGGAGATGCTAGGGCTGACCGGTGGGTCCGGCCGCAGCAACCGACAGGTGGCCCGGTGATGGCCTAGGGTTTGAGCAGCGGCTGGGCTCCGGCTGGGCCAGGGATGCGGCTGGATTGGGCTAAAGAAAATTCGGCCCAAGAGGAAAATGGATTAGGGAATAAATTTCAGATTTAAGATATGAATGGAAATTCAAAAGAGGTCAAATAAATAGCGAATAAATTCAGAAAAATCCAAGAAAATACACAAAAATTCCTTGGAGCACAAGGAACCCAACCTTCAGATTTTTCTTAAAATTGATGTTTAGATTAGTCAAATTAAATATTTTAAATTTAGAAAAATTCCAATTAAGCTTTATTAATTCAAATAAAATTGGTGAAATTTTTCAGGGACCTAAACCACTCAAAAGATTTTTGAAAAGCTAAATTTTGGAATGTTACACCCTTGCACACCTTCTGGAAGCCTCCCGTACGCCTTGCTGTCCTTGACACGCAACCACCTCAAGATTCACGCCGTCTTCGACACATCCCGACCGTTCTGACCTCAACGCCGCCTGCGCCTAGTCCGATCACCTAGTGTCTCGCCACGACTTCGTCTCGATGTTCTGCAGTCAACACGGACAAAAACACATCACATAGCATTGCACAATATCATAGCATCAACATTTGTATAATACTCAAACTCATACAAAATCAAAAACACAAATTAACCTTCTCTGCACAGTTCTGGACACAATCGGAAGTTCCGCACTTACCACAGCGGAAGTTCCGATTTCCGGAACATCCGCACTTGTCAGGATTATCGGAAGTTCCGCTCTTACCATTGCGGAACTTCCGATCTTCGGAACATCCGTAAACCCAGATTTTCAAAACCGATTTTCATCTCAGAGGAAACTTAACACCAGTATTATCGGACACTCCGCTACCTCATGTGCGGAAGTTCCGATTTTCTTCAGCCGAACTCAAAACCCAGGTTAATCGGAAGTTCCTATTTCCAACGCCGGTAGTTCCGATTATCGAACTTCCGCTATATACAACGGTAGTTCCGATTTCCGATTCAAACCAAAAGCAGTCAAACCTAAACACTCAACTCTCAACCTATTCAACACAATGTCAAATACTCATCACTCAGAATGGAGGACCTCTCACATGGTCTCTCACAGCGGAACTACCTCAAGCGGAACTTCCGCACGGGAATTCCGGAACTTCCGATTTTTGGAACTTCCGACTTGTTGGCCGAGCTTCCGATTTCGTAAAAACGGCCGAGGCTTGTTTTTGTTCTTTGACCTTGCTTCATTTATTTTCTTTAGATCTCCAGAGATCTTTGTAGGCTTGTTTAAATACAGTAAAGGGGAGTTATTAATTTTTAGGCACCATTCACCCCCCCTCTGTTGCCATTTCGGTCCTTCACTTATCCTGATGATGAATGTTACCATTGCCATGTCAAGGGGCATTGGTCTAGGAATTGTAAGAAATATTTGGAGGATCTGAAAAGGAAGAAGGGAAGCGAGACTTCTGCTTCAGGTATAAATGTTATAGAAATTAATCTTGCAATTTCTTCTGATGAATCTTGGGTATTTGATACCGGATCGATGATTCATACTTGCAGAAGGACTAGAAGTTTTGCGAGAGGCGAGTTGGACGTGCGTGTCAGCAATGGAGCAAAGGTTGATGTACTGGCTGTCGGCACTTATCACTTGTCATTACCTTCACGATTAGTTTTGGAATTAAATAATTGTTATTACATTCCAGCATTGAGTAAGAACATCATCTCTTCTTCATGTTTGGAGGAAGATGGTGGTTATGAGTTCGTAATAAAGAACAAACGTTGTTCTATTTATTTGAATAATATACTCTATGCACATTGTCCATTGTTGAATGGGTTATATGTTCTTGATCTTGAGGATAAGCTGTCTATAATATTAATGCAAAGAGGTCATGCCTAATGATTTGAATCCCGCTTTTATTTGGCATTGTCGCTAGGTCATATAAATGAGAAACGCATAGAGAAGCTCCATAAAGATGGTCTACTCAACTCATTTGATTTTGAATCATTTGAGACATGCGAGTCTTGTTTACTTGGTAAGATGACAAAGGCGCCTTTCACCGGTCATAGTGAGAGGGCAAGTGACTTGTTGGGACTTGTACATACCGATGTATGTGGACCAATGAGCTCGATGTGAGGTGGTTTTATTATTTCATTACTTTTACCGATGACTTTAGTAGATATAGATACATCTACTTAATGAGGCACAAGTCTGAATCATTTGAAAAGTTTAAAGAATTTCAGAATGAAGTACAAAATCAGCTAGGCAAGACAATTAAAATTCTGCGATCTGATCGTGGAGGTGAATATTTGAGCCATGAATTTGGTGAACATCTAAAACAGTGTGGAATTGTTCGCGGTGACTACCGCACGCCTCGATTGCAGGCGGGTATCTGGAACGGAGGAACCGGACCTTGTTAGACATGGTTCGGTCAATGATGAGCCAATCCGATCTTCCATTGTCCTTCTGGGGATATGCTCTAGAAACTGCTGCGTTTACGCTAAACAGAGTTCCATCTAAATCAGTGGAAAAGACACCATACGAGAAATAGACCGGGAAACGTCATGGATTGTCTTTCCTTAAGATATGGGGTTGTGTGACTTATGTGAAACGGTTGACGTCTCATAAGCTCCATCCTAAAACTTATAAATGCTTCTTTGTTGAGTATCCTAGGGAAACCAAAGGATATTATTTTTACAATTGGGAAGAAGGCAAAGTGTTTGTCGCTCGGAACGGTGTCTTTTTGGAAAAAGAGTTTCTTTCAAAAGGTGTTAGTGGGAGCAAGGTGCAGCTTGAAGAAATTCAGGAAACATCTTAAAATGTTTCAGCTCCTATTGAACCTCAACAGGATGTACAAGATGTTGTACAACCGGTTATGGAGGTACCGCCCCCACGTAGGTCTACAAGGGCACGTCGCGTTTTTCCTAACCACGGGACAACGCGACATATTGTTATTGGACAATGATGAGCCCAAGAGCTACACGGAAGCAATGATGGGACCAAACTCTAAAAAATGGCTTGGAGCCATGAGGTCCGAAATAGAATCCATGCATGATAATCAAGTTTGGAACTTGGTGGATCCACCTGATGGTGTAAAAACTATTGAGTGTAAATGGGTTTTTAAGAAAAAGATAGACATGGATGGAAATGTTCACATCTATAAGGCACGATTGGTGGCGAAGGGTTTCAAGCAAATTCAAGGTGTTGATTATGATGAGGCGTTTTGCGTCGCTATGCTAAAGTCTATTCGGATCCTCCTAGCGATTGCTGCCTATTTCGACTACGAGATTTGGCAGATGGATGTCAAAACGGCTTTCCTAAATGGAAATCTAAGCGAGGATGTGTACATGACACATCCTGAGGATTTTGTTGATCCGAAAAATGCTGGGAGAATATGCAAGCTTCAAATGTCCATTTATGGATTGAAGCAAGCATCTCGGAGTTGGAATCTTCGTTTTGATGAAGCAGTCAAAGGGTTTGGTTTCATCAAGAATGAAGAAGAGTCTTGTGTTTACAAGAAGGCTAGTGGGAGCGCACTTGTTTTTTCTAGTCTTGTATGTAGATGACATATAATTGATCGGAAATGATATTCCAATGCTAGAAGCTGTGAAGTCTTCATTGAGAAAAAGTTTCTCAATGAAAGATCTCAGAGAGGCAGCTTACATTTTGGGCATAAAGATCTATAGAGATAGATCAAAGAGGCTAATTGGATTAAGCCAAAGTACATACATTGACAAGGTATTGAAACGGTTCAATATGCAAGATTCCAAGAAAGGTTTCTTGCCTATGTCACATGGCATTAGTCTTAGCAAGACTCAGTGTGCTTCAACACTTGATGAGCAAAAGAAGATGAGTGCGATTCCATATGCCTCAGCCATCGGATCCATCGTGTATGCTATGCTTTGTACGCGCCCAGATGTTTCATATGCTCTAAGTGTTACGAGAAGGTATCAATTTAGCCCTGGTCTAGCTCACTTGGTGGCTGTAAAGAATATTCTTAAGTACTTTAGAAGGACTAAGGATATGTTCCTTATTTTTGGAGGTGAAGAAGAGCTCGTTGTAAAAGGTTACACCGATGCTAGTTTCCAAACTGATAAAGATGATAGCGGATCATGATCGGTTTTGTGTTCTGCTTCAATGGAGGGGCAGTGAGTTGGAAAAGTTCCAAGCAAGAGACGGTAGCTGATTCGACAACTGAAGCTGAGTATATTGCAGCTTCTGAAGCCGCAAAGGAAGCTGTTTGGATTAGAAAATTTATTTTTGAGTTGGGTGTGATCCCTAGTGTGTCTAGTCCAGTGGATCTCTATTGTGATAATAGTGGAGCCATTGCGCAAGCAAAGGAGCCTAGGTCACACCAAAAGTCCAAACATATACTTCGGCGCTATCACCTTATCCGTGAGATCATTGATAGGGGTGAAGTGAAGATTTGCAAGGTGCACACGGTTTGAATGTTCTTGATCCGTTAACAAAGCCTCTCCCACAACCAAAGCATGAGACACACACGAGTGCAATGGGTATTAGATACTTACATGATTGACTCTAGTGTGAGTGGGAGATAATTGTATCAAGTCTATGTTTATGAAATTTTGAATAAGGTGTTATTTTGTTCCTTGAATAATGATTATATGCATTGATTGACAAGTATGTGACTTGTTCGTGAAACTCTTTGTTTTATTTAATGTTATTCTAAAGATCCATAGTCTTATGTCATTACGTGGGACAACAATGATTTATGGATTAGCACATGCATTGATTGATGATCATGTTTCACGGATCATGGATATAGGAATATCAAATCAATAATGTGGACACATGTTAGAGAATATGGTGTGGGATTGACCCACTCCGAGACGTTGCTGGGATTGTTATGTTAATATGTGCCATCAAGCGATCTCGAGTGGTATACCTACTGGATCCTTCGACCTGAAATCGCCATTGTTTCTCACTGTGTGTAGTGGTGCGCTTTGGGACTGCCAAACACTAAACCGTAACTGGGTAGCTATAAAAGTGGTCTTCAGGTGTATCATGAAACATTGAATGGGATGTGAGCGGATTAAGATGGAATTTGCCCCTCCTACATAACAAGAGAGATATCTTTGGACCCCTCGATGTGGTTGGATTAGGGAAGTGCATGACCATGCCAAGGTGATTAAAGAGTTAATCACAATGTGACTAAAGGGTTAGTCATAAGTTGTAATCCACCATAAGATCGAGTAAATGGTTGAGCTATCACAAGGGTGGCACGAATCTTGGCTTAAGTTCGACTGGTATCGTGTGGAAAAGGGATCCAAGTATGTGTATATCAAGGTTTAGCCGATATGATCTTTATGTGTATTCGGGAGTCAATATGCCCTGCTAGGTGCCACTATTGACTTATGGCTTGAAAAGGGTTTTCGGGTTATGGCTGTCTACACATGAACCTAACGGGTCACACACTTAAGGGGTTGGAATTGGAGAGCTTGCCTATATGATTGTCTCTAGTGCAAGTGGGAGATTGTTAGTGATGTGCCCAAGAGGCAATCATAAACAATTCGGTTTTATAGGCTAAGAGAGATATTGATCCATATGGGACTAGGGTTCTATTGGGCCTACAACGTGGAACCCATTAGCATGCTCTATAAATATGGAGGCGGGGCTGCAGGCACAACTGGATGAACCCTGGCCGCCACCTCCCCTTAGCCGTATCCCGAAACCCTAGCCAGGCGCGTGGTGCTAGCACACCAGCGCACGGCGTTCCATCCCGAACGTGTGGACTCCGTGGAGGCACCGCTGCTGTTGCTGCTGTGCTGATTGGCGAAAAGCGTAAGGCTATTGCGTAGGACTCGAGGAGGAGACATTCAGTTCTTGAAACAATCGACTGTTTCTTCTTCATCAACGCGTATCTACGTTGGAGCGGGCTGCTCCAACTCTTCTTCCACTACGCAGCGCATCTAGTGGTAACTATCCATGACTCCCTTACACGTATGTTTTCTGGTTGAACACGGTAGAAAATCAATTGTTGTAGCTGGCGTAGCCTACCTGTTCTCCTTTCAGATACCACGCCGTCTTAGCAGGAGGTCCTTTCTTCACCTCAATTCCCTCGTCATCATCTGATTGATTCTTACATTTCTATTGGGATGTGTTGCATACCGGGCATACATGCATGTTTACATACTCGTTACTGTAGAGGATACAGTTGTTCGAACATGCATACATTCTTAATAATTCCATTCCCAATGGACAAAAAACCTTCTTGGCTTTGTAGGTGGTTCTGGGCAACTCGTTTCCCTCCGGAAGCATGTCCGTTAAGAAACCTTATAGCGTCGGGAAACTCTTGTCGGACCAACCGTTGCTTACCTTCAATTTCAGCAGTTCAAGCACGGATGACAACCTTGTGTATTCTGGCTTGCAGCCCGGGAACAAAGGTTTCTCCGAGTCCTCCATCAAGCCCCGGAATTTAACATACTCCCTCTCATCACAGCTCCCTTCTGCATCGCGAAGCATCTGATCCAGATTGCCATCGTGCAGCCTATCCGAATCGGAACCACAATCGACATCATCCGACGGCATATTTTGACTTCGTCGGTGATGTCGTTATTCTACCTTCCTGCATAATCTGCTCTTCACCGTGACTGGTCCAACGTGTATAACCCTTTTAAAACTTTTGAATCAAGTGTGTTTCGATCTGCGCTCGGTTCTTAAACATCTTCATATTCTCGCAATCAATGCATGGACAATACATATATTCCACCCTCTTATTCAACATATCCTCCTCGACAGCTCTTGTGGAAGTAGACACGCCATCAATGTACTCTTCACTCGCATGGTTGCCAGCGTACATCCAGCTTCGGTCCATCTACGCGACGCATATAACAATTTTGTGTTAAATATTGAATTAATTAAGTAGTATACTATAGATGCAACTTTTGATATGTCTTTTGAAATATGTATTTCTAATGAATTAAGAAAATAGCAATGCACTCTAGGGTTAGGTTGTTCGTCACAAACACATTATAGATAGCCCATGCCAAACTTAGATGGCAAGAAGCCAACACTTGCAAAACAACACAAAAATATATATCTAAATCATCTTCAATTCTCTCTTTACCGATCTAAACCATCTTCAATTCTCTCTTTACCAAACTAGATCTAGAATACAATGCAAGGAACAAATTACGTACTAACCATCGATAGTTAAGAACAAATTACCAAATCCACGGTCTCCTTTTACCAAATTGCCTCCAAGCCCCACCTCCAGCAGCAGCAACAGCGAGAACAGAGCTGGAATTGAAGACAGATCGATCTGTGAGGGTCGATTCTGCAATAAATGAGATTATCACAGACAGTTTGTATACAAACCATCTGTGATGAAGACGGGGAGTCACTGACGGTTCATGTTGAAAACCATGTGTGAAGTATCACAAACGGATCATCGTCTGAACAAGAACCATCGTGATATTTGGTAATATCACAGAAGATTATGAACAAGTTCTTGTTCAGAACCGTCTGTGATACTTCACGGACGATTTTCAATAAGAACTGTATGTGATATTACCTCTTCACAAACGGTTTTTACCGCAAAAAGTAACACAGATGATCGCTAAACCAAAGTCGTCTATGATTGTATTTAATATTGATGGTTTTGGTAAACTGTCTGTGATGAGGCGTCCAGTATTAACCTTTTTTGTAGTTATGGATATCGTGAGGATATGTGCACGATCTCAGGATGATGAGTCAATTGGCAATGGCGTTGTTGGTTTGCAAAATCTCGCGTTTTCGGGTTTGCTCCAGGGCTGTCAGACCACAGGCGGTCTGACCGGTTGTGTCGGGCGATCAGACCGCCCGTGGAGAGGTGTGTGTGGGTCCCATGTGTATTTGGGTCCCAAAAGTGAAACCCTAGGTCTCTAGTATAAATAGAAAGGGGGGAGATGGAAAACCCTCTTAAGCATTCATTTGGCCCCTTCTTCCTTTTTCTAGGGTTTGGAGGAGAGGAGAGGAGAATCTAGGGTTTGGAGAGATTGTGAGTGTGCTCCTTGTGTGAGCTCTTGTCCTCCTTTGTGGAGAGGCTTTGTAAGCATCTAGTGTGATCAAACAATCTTGTGGTGCTTAATTGAAAGATCAATTGTCCCTTTTGTGTTCTTCTCTCTTTTGGATGATTTTGGTGCTTCCTTGATTCAAAGGTTTATGCTTGGTCCCTTGGCCTATTTTATCTTGCTTTGATGTGTGGGAATACTCCTAGAGTCATCTAGATCATCAACCCCCCACAAGCAAGTCTTGAATCAAGATTTTCATATTTCTAGGGTTTGTGCACTTCTTTTGTAAAACCTTGAGAGATCGATTCTGCGGAGTGGATCTGAAGGATCATCGCTAGAAATAGGTCTCTAATATCATTAGGGAGGTGTGCTCGAAATTTGGTCAAGCTTCATTGGTGGAATCAAAAGTTGGATCAAATTTCGTTTTGGAGTTGGACTTGATTTTCAGTACTGGACTGAACCGGTCTGACCGGTTGTGCAACGGCGGTCCGACCGCCCGCTTTTCAGACCGCTAGTACTGCCGGGTCGAACCGATGTCCAACGGTCCGACCGCCAGTTAGTAGCCGGTCCGACCGCTGATTGACTGTCGGTCAGACCGTCCGTGGTAGCCGGTCAGACCGCCAGTACCCAGTTCAGAACAGTGAGTTCTTTTCTCCATTTGTGTCGTGTGGTTGAGGGGTTTATCAAATCCATCACATGGCTTCCAATGTGCGCTTACTGATCTTCTTAGCTTTCATAGCTAAAGGAGTAAAGTTCGTGTTGTATTTGATTTAGGCGAGAAAGTTGAGAAAGCGCCTATTCACCCCCCTAGTCGCATTTACGGTCTTACAAGTGGTATCAGAGCCGGTTAGCTCTTCTCATAGATCTTAACCGGTCTTTGGAGCCATGGCGACTGACAAGTACTCAACCAAGCCACATATTTTTGATGGAGTTGACTTTGCATATTGGAAGGCTCGTATGCAAGCATATATCGAGGCTCAAGGGCACGCTATTTGGCTTAAGGTGAAAAACCCTTATGTCGTGCCAGCCGATGACGATATGATCACTCCAGATGTGGAGGCCAACAGCAAGGCTCGTAATTATTTGATCCAAGGCCTTAGTCGATCTGAGTTTGAGCGTGTTGCTCACTTGCGGTCTGCTCATGAGATCTGGCGGACTCTTTGTGACTATCACGAAGGGTCCACTGCGATCAAGGAAGTGAGACAGAACCAGCTCAAGAAAGTATACTCAAAGATCGAGCAAAGGCCTGGTGAGTCTTTAGATGAGCGTGGGGAAGATTCTCTAAGATTCTTCATGATCTCTATTTGTTGACTTGGTATTTTCTGAGTCTGAAAATGCATGCCAGCTTTTGGGTGCTCTTGATGTGAAGGTCTGGGGAATGAAGATCACTTCCATCAATGACAACATTGTCATGAGTGAGCTTACCATGGATAAGCTTTACTCGAGGTTGAAGACGCATGAGATTGATTTTATCTCGCGTCTTCCCAAGACAGAGTCGATGGCATTAGTGGTCGACAAATCCAAGGGTTGTTCTTCTGAGTCTCTTGATTGTAGCTCATCTGGTTTTCATTATACGCTTTACATTCTTTAGCGATGAGCAACTTGAGAAAGCGCAAGAGGATGACTTAGCCCTCCTATCCACCAAATTCACAAGAGCGTATAACAAGGTGAGGAATAGGAGGAGAAGTGGACCTATCACGTGCTTCGAATGTGGTGAGCCAAACCACATTCGTTCGAGATGCCCCAAGCTAAAGGGCAAGGAGGAGAAGGAGACACGAAGACATCCCCAGGAGAGGGATGCAAAACCCAAGAAGACAAACTATCGGAAGTTTGTCAGCCGGGTTCTTGCCGCTCTAGAAAATGTAAACATGAGCGATGTGGACTCGGAAGCGGAGGGCGAGAGTGACTCGTGGCAAGAAGAAGGCTCATGACTTCACAGGCATGTGCTTCATGGCCAAGAACAGCCACGACAGCGACTCCTCCAACGATGAGTATCCTTTTAGTGATCCTGATGAGGTATGCCCTTCTATTGCTGACATGAAAAGGGCTTTGGTGCTTCTTTGAGCGAAATTGCATAAGCAAGTAAAAATGATTAAGAAGCGAGGACATTATGATTGATAATTTGAACCTAGAAGTTGTTAGGCTTAAATCTATTAATCCTCGATGATATTTGTGATTCTGCACTAGCTTGCTTAAAGATTTGACAAGCTTGAAATCTGCTCATTCCTCTGTTACTAATCAACTAAAAGATGCTCTCGATGAACTAGAATCTCTCAAGTCTAGTTACGCTTGCTTAGATGCCATTTCACTTGATGTAGCGCCATGGAAGCTATTCCTTTAACTTGCTCAAAGTGTGATTTGCTAGAATTAAAAGCTGGATAGCTCTTTAAAAGAATTGCAAAAATTTGATGCTAGTCACACATGCTCTCATTGTAAGAATAATAGGATTAAGATGCAAGAGATGGCGAAATCTTGGTTTACTCTAGAGTTGCATCTTGTGAAAATTGTCCCAAGCTTACAATTGAGATTGAAGCCTTAAACAAGACTCTTGAAGAAAAGGCTAAAATTGAAAGATCCATGTCTTTTACTGCTTCTAAGAAAGTTATTGATTCTAACTCTTGTGTTTTGAATCTTTGAAGTTGAAACCATGATTAATCGATTCAAGAGGCATTTAGAGTCAAGTTTAAGGAGCGATTGAATAGGATTAAGGAATCATATTGTGTGTCTTGTGAGGCCTTCAAAGTGGAAGTGGCCCTTCTTAAGAGTAAGCGTAATGAGGTAATCAAGTCTAGCAAGTGCACTAGATGTGAGGGTTTAATGAAAGAGAATGATTACCTCAAGGTGACTCTTGAGAAGTTTTCAAGTGGGAAAAAGAAACTCAACATGATTCTTGATCAATCCAAAGTGGCGTGAAAAATAGTGGTCTAGGTTTCAATCCCTAGAGCATTCCAAGAAAAACCCACCTAGGATTGCTAGAGTTGTGAAGAATGGTGCATTTGAGCTAGAACCTCCTAAGCCATCGGGGTTGTTTTCAAATCCATTGGTTTTGCTCAAACTCTTTCTGGCAAGAAAGGTGCTTTTACTCATTCTGTACAGACCTCTCAAAAGGTACAGTATCATTGCACTTTCTGCAAGAAAGAAGGCCATCTTGTTGAGTTACGCTTAGGAGAGCAAAACTTGAGAGAAAAGAGAGGATGAGCGTTCGAGATCCATTAGAGGAGTCCCTTCTCCAGCTGTAGTCTCTAGAGCTAGGCAGCCTGTTTATCGGAACACATATAGGCCTAGATTTGTAGAGAACTTTGTAGACTCTTTTGGTGGGTCTAGGCAGCATGTTGGATTAGGACATCGTGAGGAGAGACCACGGGTAGCACCTAGGCAGGGGAGTATCGATCTTTTGGTAGATCGTTTGGAGAGGTCTAGGTGGTTCTCATGTGCATCCTTATGATTTTATTCCGATCATGTTTACTGCTTTTTTCTCTGCTGCTCTCGGACATCGTGCTTCTCGAGATTGGATTCCTAGATCATTTATCACTAACCCGATCTTGAGGCACGGATGTTTTCGATTGTGCTTTTAGGTCCGTCGTGCGAGGAAGGAGGACATATGGCTTGTTGACTCGGGTGTTCTCGACATATGACCGGAGATTCTAGATGGTTCTCCTCCTCACGTGCATCCGCAACGAATTGATTACCTTGGGGATGCTTCTACCGGGACCGTATTTGCAAAGGGCACTTTGTCGCGTCAACGACAAGTTCATGCTTAAAGACGTCGCTTTGGTAAGTAAGGTGAGGTATAATCTTCTATCATTTCTCGGCTACTTGATGAGGTCTAGAAGTGAGGTTTAAAAGTGGAGAGTGTAGTGTTCTAGATTCCTCGGGTGAGCTTGTTTTTAAGATCTCCAGTTTGAGAAGATCTTTTGTGCTAATTTCATATCTCTTCATTTCCAAATCCTAGGTGTCTTGTAGCCTCTGATTCTCATGACCTTGTTTTGTGGCATCGTAAACTTGGGCATATAGGTTTTGATCATTTGTCTAGAGTTAGTTGCAAGGACTTGATTAGAGGTTTACCTAGGCTGAAGACTGTTAGAGATCTTGTATGCTCGCCCTGTAGACATGGTAAGATGGTGTCTGCTTCCCACCCACCTCTTACCTTGGTAATGGTGATGGACCGGGACAGCTTCTTCACTTAGACACGATTGGTCCTTCTAGAGTTGATCGGTGGTGGGAAATGGTATGTGCTGGTGGTTGTGGATGATTACTCCAGGTACTCATGGGTTTATTTTATCGCTTCTAAGGACGAAGCATTTGGATTCTTTAGAGATTTGGTCCTTAGAATTCTTTGTTGATATACCCGAGCTTTAAAAGCCATTAGGAGTGACAATGGGATGAGTTCAAGAATTCTTCTTTTCTACCTTACTGACCGATAGGGAAATTGAGCATCAGTTTTCTTCTCCTAGAGTTCCCCAGCAGAATGGTGTTGTAGAAAGGAAGAACAGAACCCTTGTAGAGATGGCTCGGACCATATTAGATGAGCATTCTACTCCTAGGAGATTTTGGGCTAAGGCGATCTCTACTGCTTGTTATATCTCCAATAGGGTTTTCTTGAGATCTGTGGTTGGGAAGACCTCTTATGAGCTTAGATTTGGCCATTCTCCCAAAGTCTCTCATTTCAAGATTTTTGGTTGCAAGTGCTTCATTCTTAAACATGGCAACTTTGATAAATTTGAGTCCAGATGTTTTGATGGCGTATTTCTTGGATATCCTGCTCATTCTCGTGGCTATCGTGTTTTTAATGTTGATACTAACAAAATTATTGAGACTTGCGAAGTCACTTTTGATGAGGCTAGTCCTGGTACTAGACCCGATGCTACAGGTCCACAGATTCCTGAAATTCAAGGAAGCATCTTCGTCGATGATGACTCTGAGGATGAGGAACCGAACCATCCTCCGACTACTTGAGAGGGGTGGAGAGCACGCTACTACTACTTGATTTGGTGGCGACCTCCTCCTATCCCCACCGACGATCTGAGTGGCTCTGTTCCTACCTCCACAACTCATGAGGTAGAGGCCATTTCTGCACCAGGAGAACCTCTTCGCATTCAGCGACAACATCCACCTGAGCAGATGATTGGGGATCTTCAAGAGCGAGTCACTCGCTCCAGGTTTATTTCTC
This sequence comes from Hsuehochloa calcarea, assembly GCA_036346395.1. Classification (NCBI taxonomy): domain Eukaryota; kingdom Viridiplantae; phylum Streptophyta; class Magnoliopsida; order Poales; family Poaceae; genus Hsuehochloa; species Hsuehochloa calcarea. The sequence goes on along the minus strand of CM070608.1, from coordinate 25,805,361 downwards.
CTGATTCTCATGCACATTCTGCTTTTGTCGCTTCTTTTGAACCCCGAGATATCACCCATGCTTTATCTGATGCCTCTTGGGTCAATGCCATGCATGAAGAGCTTGAGAATTTTGAAAGAAACAAAGTCTGGACTTTAGTTGAGCGGCCTTCTGATTCTCATGTTATTGGAACAAAATGGATTTTTAAAAATAAACAAAGTGAGGATGGGTTGGTTGTTCGCAATAAGCCTAGACTAGTAGCTCAAGGTTACTCTCAGGTAGAGGGATTAGACTTTGAAGAGACCTTTGCTCCAGTAGCTAGATTGGAAGCCATTCGCATTCTCTTAGCATTTGCAACATCCAAGGGTTTCAAGCTTTTTCAAATGGATGTTAAAAGTGCTTTCTTGAATGGTTTCATAGAAGAAGAGGTTTTTGTCAAGCAACCTCCTGGTTTTAAAAATCAAAAATTCCCAAACCATGTGTTTAAACTCTCTAAAGCCCTGTATGGATTGAAACAAGCTCCTAGAGCTTGGTATGACAGGCTTAAGAGTTTCTTGCTTGAAAATGATTTCAAAATGGGAATGGTTGATAAAACCTTGTTCACTCTCAGGCATGGCAGTGATTTCTTGTTGGTTCAGATTTATGTGGATGATATTATATTCGGTGGTTCTTCTCATGCTTTGGTGTCCAGATTTTCAGATTCTATGAGCAGTGAGTTCGAGATGAGCATGATGGGAGAGCTGATATTCTTCCTTGGTCTTCAAATCAAGCAACTGAAAGAAGGCACCTTCGTTCACCAGAGTAAGTATACAAAGGACCTTCTTCGGCGCTTCAATATGGGAAGCAGTAGGCCAATGTCTACTCCCATCGCTACAACCACCGTGCGGGACCCTGATGAGGATGGATAGTCCGTGGACCAGAAGGAGTACCGCAGTATGATTGGCTCCTCCTCTATCTTACTAATACGAGGCGGACATACAATTCGCCGTATGTCCGTGCGCTCGCTTCGAGCTTCCTCGTGCTTCTCATCGTCAAGCGAAGCGTCGCATATTCAGGTACCTTCAAGATACGCTTGACTTTGGACTCTGGTATTCTTCTTCTTCTGCTCTTTCAATTCGAGCATTTTCTGATGCTGATTTTGCCGGGTGTAGAGTGGATAGGAAGAGTACTTCTGGCACTTGTCATTTCTTGGGCACATCTCTTGTTTCTTGGTCTTCTAGAAAACAGTCTTGATTTGCCTGATCCACAGTGAGGCCGAGTATGTAGGCTTGCCGCTGGTTGCTCTCAGGTTCTCTGGATTTTATCCACGCTGCGAGACTATGGGTTATCTTTGAGAAGTGTTCCTCTTTTCTGTGACAACACTTTTGCAATTAATATTGCCAAAAGACAAGTGCAACATTCCAGGACTAAACATGTTGATATTCGATTTCATTTTCTTAGAGACCATGTTGAGAAAGGTGATGTTGTGCTTCACTTTGTAGAGTCAGAACAACAGCTTGCAGATATTTTCACTAAAGCTCTTGATTCTTCTTGTTTTGCAGCTTTGCGGGGAGAGTTAGGGGTTATTAGTCCTATTGGGCTGTTTTGAGGGGGAAGTTGCTCTTTTTGCATTCATTGTATCATAGTGCATGTTTTATTTCAATTATCTTGCATTGTATAATAAAATTAGTGGAGCTTTGATCATTATCCTTGTATGACTTGATTTCATATTCTATACCTGGTCATATCAAGTGATAGTCTGCCAGACTTCTTTTATGGCTCTTCGTGTTTGGCTTAGCTTTTGCCTTGCTAGCTTTATCTCTGTGAGCAAATTGAATCAAATCATGTCTTGTTGGATCCTGTGACTAGTTTTTGCTCTAGTGATCCTTTTATGATTCTTGCCATGTCATATAGGTTGAATTGAGTCTTGAACTTATTTTGAGATGAAAAATGAGCGTTTTTACTTCTTAAGTCAAGCAAATGAAAAATGAGATTTTCTGTGCGAAAAAACTGATCTCACCAATCTTTTCTCATGAGACGGCTTGCCATTGCACTAGGCATGAACTCAGGGGGAGTTTTGGATGACCTAGATCATTCTTTTAAGCTTATCGCTTGAGATGGTCGCGGCAAGGCTTGAGATCTAGCACAGTGAAAAAAAAAATCATTTTAGGAAAATGCTCAAAAAGGCTAAGTGCTTGAGTTTTGCTTCAAAAATGTACTCCTAATGCTCAAAATGCCTCAGTTCTTGTTTTGAGTCTCTTTTTACTTATAGACATGGCTTAACTCATTTGTGGTTGCTGTTAGTGAAACTATGATATTGAGCAACCTTTCATGGTTTTAATTCTGTTAATCTCAGATAACTGCTATCTTGGTTTTAGCTTTGCAGTACATGATTTGCCATGATTGAATATAGCGTCTACTCTTTTTATGGCTTGGTATAATACTTGTACTGTCTACATGTATAATGGTTATGGCTCCTTTTTACTAAAGTTCAAAAATAAAGTCATTCCTGCATGCTCTTTCTTTTCTCATGCATCTTGATGAATTCATTGTCAAAGGGGGAGAAAGATTGTGAAGAAAATGCTGTTTGGAGCTTTTGGTTTCATACTTAAGGTTTAATATAAAAGAACTTCATAAAATAAAAAATTGAACCTTTTGAAAATTTGTGATCATAGTGAGTTAAGTCTTTTGGTTCTATTGCCTTTTCCTGATTTCATTTGCAATTGAAGAAGACTCACAATGATCAAAGGTCAAATAGAACAATTGTCTTTCATTTGGACCTAAGTGAGATTTTTGGCTACTTTCTGAAAATTGAATCCTTTGGTGCTTTCATTACTTTATCTCACTTGCTTTTACTATTCTGAAGCCAGCTTGGTCGGTTCCTAGGCTTTTTCTTGCTTATGGACCAAGTTGTCCCTTTATGCGAAAACGGCCAAGTTTTTACTTTTCATTTCGAAAAACCATATTTTCTTGAAAATTGCCAATGTGTTCATCAAGGGGGAGATTGTGGATATCGTGAGGATATGTGCACGATCTTAGGATGATGAGTCAATTGGCAATGACGTTGTTGGTTTGCAAAATCTCGCGTTTTCGGGTTTGCTCCAGGGCTGTCAGACCACAGTCGGTCTGACCGGTTGTGTCGGGCGGTGAGAGACCATGTGAGAGGTGCTCCCATGTGAGTGATCAGTATTTGACATATTATTGAAAAGTTTGTGATGAGTACTTGAGTTTGTTTTTGGGCTTTCACGAGTCGTAGCTAGGAAGTATTCGACCACGTTGGCCGTAGTCGAAGTCCATTACGACCACGCTAGTCGAAGTCTGCTCCGCCACGCTAGTCGAAGTCTGCTCGACCACGGTAGTGAAGTGCATTCCGACCACGGTAGTCGAAGTCTGCTTCGACCACGGTAGTCAAGTCTGTTTCGACCTCGCTAGTCAAAGTCCGTGGTCGACCACGTTGCTATGTGATCCGAGGTCGGAAGGTTTTCGACTCCGCGTATGTGGTGCGAATGGAGTCCGACCACGGAGGAAAGCTTTGGTCGTATGTCCTCCGAATCGGTCGTTCGAGTTGGGAACCGGTCGTATGGTTTTGTATTGCGATCATAGACCTTGTGCATTTGATAGTTCATCATTTATTTGGTCTTGTTGCGTCTAATCTTATTTCGAGCTCGCTTTGTGGTCAGTTCTTTGTATTGTGCCGTGCTATGTGATGCTTTGTGTTTGATTTGGTTGCGAGGATCTTGGAGACAAGTCTTGGTGAGGTTTGGAGAGGTCGGGACTAGACATAGGAGATGTTGAGGTCAAGAACATTTGGAAACCACAGAAGACAAGTCTTGCAAGGTGATCGAACGAGTTTGACAAGGCAAGAGGAAGAAGCTTCGGGAAGGCAGGTTGAGGAGTATTTTGGACAAATACCTAAAGCTGCAAAGGGAAGCTGTCCCTCTGGGAAAGCAATGGAGTTGTTGGTGCTAATGGGCAAAGCAGTGGAGCCGTTGTCGATAGTGTGGGTAAAGCACTTGTGCCTCAGGAAAGCACTGTTGCTCTGTTAATGGGTTGTCAGTGTTTGAAACCCGATAGCTGAGGCTATAACAAGAGATGTTAGGTCTCAGAAGAAGAGTGAGGAGAGGATGTTCCGTGAGCGGCTCTGAGCTTTTTCTGTCTAATTTGTGTGAGTTGTCTCTGGGTAAGAGCATGGATGCTCGTGTATCTTCAGTGGAGTGGTCGTATGAACCTCTATGATCAATCATACATTTATCAGTATCATTCTGAAGTTTTGCCTTGCTTGAGATGTTTTGATTGTTTTTTTGAGTCCTCTGTTTTTCGTTTAGACCATAGCTTATTTGCCGTGCTCTCTCTGTCATCAGTGATTCGACCATGAGTTGGTGATCGACCAAGGCATAAGCTTTTCTGGATCATTGTTCGACCACGGGTGGTTTTCTCAGCTTTCGACCACGGCTATTATTGAATATGGTGATTCGATGTGAATTTTAAATAGAGAGTTTTTAAGGCACCATTCACCCCCTCCCCCTCTGTTGCCATTTTCGATCCTTCAATTGGTATCAGAGCCGGTTAGCTCTTCTTTATAGATCTTAACCGGTCAGTTGAGCCATGGCAACGGACAAGTATTCCACCAAGCCTCCAGTCTTTGATGGCATGGATTACCCCTTCTGGAAGAGCCGAATGGAAACTTACATCCAGGCTCAGGGGTATGCCATCTGGAGAAAGGTGAAGGTTAGATTTGTTGTTCCTGCCGATGAAAACATCAATGTGGGAAACATGCCCGATGTTGAGGCAAATGCTAAGGCAAGGAACATTATCATTCGTGGTTTGAGAAGTGAGTTTGATCGCATTTCTCATTTGATTTACGCTACGACATCCGGGTGACCCTCGATGCATACCATGAGGGCACCACCCGATTAAAGCAGTTCGACAAGACCGATTCTAGCGAGAATACAGCAAATTTGAAATGCTTGTGGTGAATCTCTTGACGAGTGCTTCTCGCGTTTCCACAAGATTTTGAGCAACCTCCGGCGGTTGGTCTTACATACCCGACTTCGGATAACGCCGATGATGCTTTCGCACTTGATCTTCGTGTTTGGGAGATGAAAGTGACTACCATCAAGGATAGCACGGACCTCTCGCCCCGACTCTTGATGTGCTTTACTCGCGCCTCAAGACTCACGAGATTGACATTGTCTCTCGAAGGTCGAAGTCACGATCGATGGCTTTAGTCACCGATCCCACCTCGGATCTTCTTCGAGTTGATACGCGGGTTCTCCTAGCGCTCTCGTGACATAAGCGATAATCGTTAGAGCGACTTGAGGATGAACAGCTAGCCCTCCTAGCTCGGAAGTTTTCCCATGCTTACAAGAGGAGGGATGGAAAAGAGGAGGTCTGTGATTTGTTTGAGTGTGGTGGCCCCAACCACATCCGAGCAAACCGTCCCAAGCTGGGAAGGGCAAAGGTGACTATGGCGGTCCGAGCAAGAACGACTACATCGACAAGAACGCAACACGAAGCCCTCAAAGACTGACCAAGGCAAGAAGAAGTTCCGCAACTTTGGGAAGGCAAAGAAGCTGTTCCATCGCGTCCTCACCGCCCTCGACGAACTGGACACCAGCGAGGTGGAGGGGTGGAGTGACGATGATGTGAAGAACGATCATGATCCCAAGGACGACGGTAACTTCTCCGGCATGTGCTTGATGGCCCTCGGGGGCGAACTGAGCAACAGCGAGCTGTACTCCGACTCCGATGAGGTTAGTCCCACTTACAACCAGCTTAATGATGCTTTTCTTAAGCTAGGTAGATTTCATGCTAAGTCTAGGGCTAAGTGTGCTGAGTTGGAGAAGGAAGTAGCTAGACTATCACGGGAGCTTACTTTACTTACATCTGCTCCCTCCCGGGATGATTGTGACACATGCTGTGCTTTGCTTGATGACATGGAAAAACTAAGGACCTTGCATGATAGTGTGTCCTCTGAACTTGACATGATTAAAATAGAGAACATTAGTCTTCTTGCTGAATTAGAGATGAGTAGGGTAGCACCTCCTTCATCTACTACTGTTGAGGCTACTACTTGCACCTTGTTGGACCGAAAAGGCGACTAGAGGGGGGGGTGAATAGGAGCACACTCACTTTTTTCCAAAATATGAATTCAACACAATTTCACTCCAATAGCTATGATGAAGCTATGAAGATCAATATACCAGTAGAGCGGAAGACTAGTATTGAATCCAATTAAACCCCTAAGCAATATGACAGAAATCAGCAAGAATCAAATCTAATGAATCGGCGGTCTAACATTTGTTATCTTCAAGGGTCGACCGGTACCAAATCGGTCGACCTCTTCGGTGTGGGGCGGTCGGACCGGCACCAAAATCGGATCGACCTGCGGTGTGGGGCGGTCGACGGCAGTGAGCTCTGAACGATAAAAGCGGCTCGATGCGAAGTTGCAATTAGGTCTAACTTTTGATTCTCAACTCCAAACTTCACGAAACTTTGCACACACCTTTTCTATGCTATTGAGGACCTATTCCAATCGAATATTATGATAATTCTTGGAACGATCTTGAGCAATTGTCAATTGATTAACAGAAGGTCTAAAACCGGGCAAGAACGAAAACTTGATCCTAATGCTTGTTCGTAAGAGATTGATGATCAAGATGATGCTAGATAGATTCACACATATCACAGCAAGCTAATTCACGTGAAAGAATCAATCACAAACTCGCGGATCAAAGGAAGCCCTAAAATCACCAAATTGAAAGCAAGAACGAAAAGAGACTTATCTCAAGCAAACCTTGCATAGATTGATAACGAGATCGTCATTTGGATTACACCCACGCCATCATGGATCAGTGGTCAATCCAAGATCACGAAATTCTCCTCAAACCATGAAAAGCCCTAGCCTCCACCTCAACTCTCCCTAAGCCAATTAGGGTTTTGCAAGCAACAAAAGAGATGAAAAACAGCGAGAGAGAGAGGTGCAGCCACCACCTCCTCCTATTTATAGTGGAGGCCTAAAACTCTTAGGGTTTGACTCTCTTGGGCTCCCGTTAAGGCCCACTAACAAACGGGTCACACACGCACGCTTCGCAAAGCGCCGTCTTTAACCTTTTGACCTAAACCGCTTCACCATGCACCATGGATTTGTCAATAGGTCACCATTGTCCATCTTGTGTCACGCTTGAGTCGTTGACCTCACCCGGCATCGTCGATCATTTTGGACCTCAACTCTCCAAGTCTAGTCCTGATCTTCCTCGCCGTTGACCGTCGTTGACCACCAAGCAACCTGCACAACCACAGACAAGCAAACACGAATTCGGGAACTAGTTCTTCACAACTTGACCCATGTTAGTCAAAACATGCATCATGCAAATCATATGCCATGAAACCAATGACTTTGACCTAACAAAACAACATCGCCACGAAGTTGGCCGACGTTCAAGTAAACCGGTCCGACCGCTCGGGTGAGCGGTCGGACCGCCCTTGGCGGTCGGACCGCTCCTCGTGAGCCGATCGGACCGCCTGGGACTTAGCGAAATTCAAGCCCAAATTCAAACCTTCGAAATTAAAACCAATAGAACTTCTTACTGGAGACTCCAAAAATTATGAAACCAAGTGCATTGGGATCCCCTCACTTGCCTACAACACCTATTTTTGGCCCAGCTTGTTTTGACCACTTTGGTCACCGCCGGTCCGACCGCCCCACATGGCCGGTCCGACCGATTTGGGACCGGTCGGACCGCCGTGCAAGGACCGGTCGGACCGCCCCTGTCCAGTAGGCCTGTAACTTTGTCGAAAACACGTGAAACGACAAACCGTAAACGTCATTGCCAATTGTCACATCATCCTAAGATCTGGAACATATCCCCATGAAATCCACAATCTCCCTTGATTGAACACATTGGAAATTATCCAGAAAATGTAAGTAAGAGGTTTGAAAACGAGTTTACTCATGGTTTTAAGCACAAAGGCACAACTTGGTCCATAAGCAAGAAAAAGCAATGTAAATGACCAAGCTGGCATCAGAATAGTATAGGCATGTGAGACAAGGCAAAAGTAAGCATAAAAACTTTGATTTCCAAAAAAGGGTCAAAATTCTCACATAAGGTCCATATGAAAGAACAATTGTTCAATTGACCTATGATCATTGTGAGGATAAAAGAATGCAATTTAAGTTCAGAATATTCAATAAGACAATAAGAATGCAACTCAAGAACTACCCCTCACTATGATCCTCAATTTTCAAATTTTCAGTTTCTCCCCTTTGTATAAACTTCTCCCCCAATAAAGAAATATCTTCTTATTAACACATCTTCTCTTCTCATTTAACACATCTTCTCCCCCTTTGACAATGGATTCATCAAGGAATCACGCCTTCCTCTCATCCAGAAATAATAAATATAGAATAAAGGAAGAAGCAGAAACAAAAGAAGCATAAAGAGGAATATGCATGAAGTGCAATGGAGTGGCTTCATTTTTTGTATTTTTCAATTTTTGATTACAAGAAGCTTTGGAGATTACCCAAAAGAACAAGCTAGTATCTCTAATATTGCACAAACGACATATCAAGCCCGACAGTAGCTAGCAAGATCATGGTAAGACATATATATCAAAGCTAAGCACAAAGGCTCAAAAGTAAAGCGAGAGATTTGATCAATTTAAGCAACGCTTCAAATTCAAACAAGTTCATCAACGAGGATCCTAAAGTGAAATTGGCCATGTCAAAATGTAAAAGTGAGATAAAAAATCTAACAAAGACCACATTAAGAGTCAATCAAGTCCGTATTGAATCATTTTGCTCAATATTTGTAAACGCCCATTTGTCAATATTTTTCTCATTTGCATTGAATATTGAAGTTGACTAATGATCTAACTTAGTGACAAGATCCTGGACTAGGAGCCATCCACAAACTCATCCTAAGCTTGACCAAAAGTTGATTAAAGGTATATCTTAGTAAAGAAGATCTGGACTAGGAGCCATCCACAAACTCTTTCTAAGCTTCTACCAGGGCGACAAATCTTGAGGTTCATGTCATTTCTGACAAGCAGTCCCCATGAGATCGTCTAGTTCATCAAACTATCTCCAAGTTCATGTCATTTGACAAGCAGTCTCGTAAGAAAAGTTTGGCACAATTTAAGCATAAGACAATCTTGATTTTCATTTTTCACATGAGCAGTTTTAGAATCTCAAGAACACAAAAGCTCAAGTAATGGTCAATTTTAGATCAAAGAGCTAACAAAGCAATTCTGACAGGGCCAATGTCACAAGAGGAGCACTAATTGCGCAACTCGCTAAAACATCCACAAATTGCAATTTCTTAGTGTAATACCTCATAAATCCAGCTAGGTTGTATCGTTTCGAATGTCTGGGAATTTTATTCGAAAATGAGATTTAAAACTTTCCGGAATCGAATCGGTAAAAAGAAAGAAGTCGGAGGGAGTAAAAGAAACAACTTTAGGCGGATTTTTCCAATCAGCGGGGGGGCTAAATGCTATTGTACATCAACCTGGGCCGCAGGCCGCGACCCAGGAGGCCCAAGAGGGGCCGGCCGGCCCATGTAGGGGCCGGCCAAAAAGGGGGGGCGCCACTCCCCCCCTAAACCCTAGCCGCCACCTTGCCTCCTCCGCTCCCCCTTGGCCGCCTCCTCCCCTCCCCCAAGCCGGCCTCCTTGCTGCTCCTTGGCACCTCCTCGCTGTGGTGGTGCCATCTCCGGTGATCCCCGGCGCTCCTCCTCAAGGTCCCCTCCAACATCGCTGTTCCCCGCCGACGCCTTGTTCGTCGTCTCCCGGTGGCCGGCCCTAAGAGAAGGAAGAGAGGGGAAGGGAGGAAGGCCGTGTGCAGCGGATCATAGTCGTTCTACGGGTCTTCAAGGGTAACGAAGGTTCCGATTCGCTGTTTGTATTAGTTTTGTTGCTCTTTTGTTCGTTTGTTTTGGTTTAGTCTGCGAATCCAGATCTGTCCAGTTTAGAGCAGTAGGTTGCACGGCAGATTGAAGGCCTTTAGAGGCCGAATCTCAGGTCGATGTCTTCTGGAGATATGATCTTGGTCTCATTAGCTTTCTTTTGGCACCTGGATCACGAATTTTCACCCAGTAGATTAAAAGTTATGACTGTTTTACTACGTGCTGGTCTGTCTGTCAGAACTGCTGGATATAGTCGGTTGCACCTAGGTTTTGATCTAGTTAGAGTCAGAATCAGGTCGGCCACCCAACTAGGTTTATGAAGATAATTTCACCATATTTCCAGGCTGATAAAGATCACTTTATTTGGATCAGTGGTTTAAAAGTTAGAGCCTTTTCTTTAGGGCTGTTCTGAATTCTGGACAGACTGCAGTTATAGTTTTTCATTGGATGGTTAGACCTCTGTTTTGGCCGAATTAGAGTTTACCATCAACTAGAGTTTCGTAGCCTGTTACGTTAAGAAAATCTGGGCACTGGTTTCGTGTCGTTTCGAGTTTCAGATAATTAAATATGCTTTTTCTCGTACCGCTGCTCATAAGGGCTGAAATCTGGCAGAATAGTTTATTTTCAATTTGGGTCTATGCGGTATATTGAATAGTCAGGGGTTATTGTAGAACATCGGTAGCAGTGTTATATCGTTGTTATTATTTTGGGAACATACTTGTGTAGGCGGTGAGACATCCCGTGTGGGAACACCTCCGTTGCTCGCTAACGAGTCACTACATAAAAGGCAAGTATCTTGTATGCATAATGATATGTTGTTTACATGAATGTTTTGTGCCTTGTTCATGATGTTGATATACTGCAAGTACCTTGTATACTATGTTTGATGCAAAAATGTGATGTGTGAGTGAATGATTATATTTGTTCATACTTGTAGATGAATGCCATGTGTTTCTTTTCAATTATGAGTACTATTCAATATTGCTATGGGATCACATCATGACATACATAAATTACATTTGTAAGACCCATCAATTCCAGTATGGGCATTTGAAAATCCCATCAATTCCAGAATGGGTACATGAGTCCACCATTCCAATGTGGGCCATGTTACGTGAGTCCACCATTCCAATGTGGTTCACGTTGGACGGTCGTATGAAACGTTCTTCATACGATTACTTTAAGTGAACACCGACGGGTGTTTCACTCGCTATACCGGTATATGCTGCAATATGTCCAATTCCTTCAATGCATCATTCCACTTCATCCATTCATAAATTCGTTTCCAGTAAATATTCAAATGATGATTGTGATATATTGCTCATGGAATGTTTGATTGTTACATACAGTTACTTGCTGAGTCTTTGGCTCATTCTTGCTTTGTTGTTTTATTTAGGTAAATGACAAGGAAGAATGATCTTGTGGAGGGTAGTTCATCACGATGCACTCACTACCATAAACCAAATATTTTGAGGATTTTTACTGTCGTTAATTATGACTTGTGTTGAATTGTAATAAGCCAGTTTGGTCATAACTACCTTATCTCTCAGAATTGTTTATTTCTATTCCATTGATTAAACCTGATGATGAATTCTTGTTTCCGTATAATCTTTCTACTTGATTAACCTGGTCATGTGATTTGATGTTATTATTCTAAAGAGTAATGGTTGTAGGTGACATCTTGACTTCCTTATAGTCAGGGTGTTACACTTAGTTTGAGTTGTTTAAAAGGTTCTAGCTCATATAGCAAAGACTTAGCTACACATGTAAAAGTATGATAATTCTAGCAAGTCAAAGAACTAGACATGACATTGAGCAAGAATTGAAATACAAAAGCTCTAAAGGGTAATAGGCAAAGCTTCATCAATTTTTAAAAATAAGCAGAAAATCTTATATTACAATGCATCTTTTTGGATTTTTCATATCATTTGTTGATACCAATTGTTGGAGTTTTCATATGAATGCAATATGACACAATGAGATGCAATTAAAAAGCCTAAAAACCTAAAAAGTTCGAAAAGATCACTAAGTTCGAAAAAGAACAATAAAAGATCAAAAGAACAAAGAAAGATAAGAAAAGATCAAACTCCCCTCAAACCAACCCATAAGGATAAATTACCCTAACTCGCTTCTCAAAGAGGAAAATCGGTTTGATCTAAAGGCTTGGTAAGAATATCGCCAATTGAGCTTGGACTCTCTGAAGTGCATCACAATATCACCTTTTTCAACATGATCTTTAAGGAAGTGAAAGCGAATGTCTATGTGTTTAGTCCTAGAATGTTGCTTTGGGTTTTAGCAATATTAATAGCGAAGTGTTATCACGTAAAAGAGGAACACTAGCAAAGTTTAACCCATAATCTTTCAAAGTGGACGTCATCCACAAAATCAGCTCAAAGAACTAGCAAAGACTACATACTCCGCTTCAAAGAATGGATTGTGCAATGTAAGACCGCTTCCTAGAGGACCAAGATACAAGAGAAGTGCCTAGGAAGTGACAGTGCACGAGGTACTCTTCCTATCTAACCGACAGCCCGCAAAATCAGAATCTGAAAAACCTCTAATGGACAAAGCTGAAGAGCAGGAATACCAAATGCCATATAAGAGGGTAGAGTGTAAATACATGAATATGCGCTTAACGGCTTGGCGATGGAAAGTTCTCGAGACGCTGAAATCTTGCACAAAGGCATACCGTGAAGTGAATGTCCGGTCTCGAGGCCGTCAAATCTGAGAAGGAGCCGATCATGATGCGGTACTCGCGTTGATCCACGACTTCTCCTTCCTCATCTGGATCCAAAGCAGTCGAAGTTGCCATGGGAGTGGAAATTGGCTTGCAGTCACCCATGTTGAAGCGTTTGAGTAGATCTTTAGTGTACTTCGTCGATGGATGAAAGTTCCTTCCTTGCATTGTTTGATTTGAAGTCCCAAAAGTAATTAAGCTCTCCCATCATACTCATCTCAAATTCCTGGACATAGTGTCGGAAAAGTCGAAACAAGAGCATTAGAGGAACCACCAAAGATAATATCATCCACATAAATTTGAGCAAGGTGAAGTCATTGTCACGTCTAAGAATGAATAGAGTTTTATCCACTTTACCCATTTCAAAATTATTTTTAAGCAAGAAGGTCTTAAGTCTATCATACTGTGCTCTAGGGGCTTGTTTAAGACCATACAATGCTTTAGATAGCTTGAAAACACGATTTGGATATTTAGGATCCTCAAAACCAGGGGTTGCTTAACATACACTTCCTCATCTATGAAACCATTTAAAAGGCACTTTTAACATCCATCGATATAATTTAAAACCTTTTGATGCAGCAAATGCAAGCGTAATGCGAATGGCTTCTAGTCTAGCAACAGAGCAAATGTCTCATCAAAATCTAACCCCTCAACTTGGTGAAACCACGAGCTACCAATCGGCCTTGTTTCTAACCACGAACCATCCTCACCTTGTTTATTCTTAAACACCCAACGGGTTCCTATAACATTATGACCACTAGGGGTTCTACTAGGTTCCAAACTTTGTTTCTTTCAAAATTTTCTAACTCCTCATGCATGGCATTTACCCGGCTAGAATCGGATAAAGCATGTGATATATCGCGGGGTTCAAAAGAAGCAACAAAAGCCGAATGAGAGTAGAGATTTGGATCATTATACAGAGCGAGTGACTCGCTCATGTAGATTACCTATTATCCGGAGGAGGATGTCTCTGAATGCGAAGTGGAGCGCCGGGTGAGATACCGTTTCTTCGACCTCCGCAGTATCGCGATGATGAAGATGCAGCAGAGCCTCAATCGAAGGTGAAGTAGGCGAAAGGTGTTCTTGTATCAATATGGGCGCTTCAAGAGCAAAGCAGATGAAGGAATGATATTAGCCGTCCTCATCTTCCTCCACAAAATGCTCTCTGTCACCTGTAAATCATCTCAGAGCAATAGATCTAGCTCGTGGCTAGTCTCATCAAAAGTGACATTACAAGTCTCTGAATAATGTTAGTCTCAGATTAAAACCGAAAACCCTCGAATGAGCGGGATAACCCGAAATAACCCATCAAAAGTTCTTGATTCAAATTTATCTAAGTTGCTGTCTTAAGAATAAAACATTTTGATCCAAAAACTCGAAAATGCGAAGCAGAGGGTTTTCTACCAAAACGAAGCTCATAAGGAGTCTTGCCTAAAGAAGGTCTCAAAAGACACGATTTGCAATATGGCAAGCAAGAGCAATAGCTTCGCCCAAAATCTCCTCGGTGTGTTATACTCGTCTAGCATCGCCCTAGCCATTTCGACTAAGGTCCTATTCTTCCTTTCCACCACGCCATTTTGTTGAGGGACGTGTGGAGAGGAGAAGCGATGCTCAATACCACGCTCGGCACAAAAGAAGCAAAGAAGCATTTTTGAACTCCGTGCCATTATCACTACGAATCGCTCTCAAAGCACCGGAAGCTCGAAGCCAAACGAAGAACAAGGTCATGAAAATAACCAAAAGCTTCATCTTTTGAAGTAAGAAAGAACACCCAAGTATATCTAGAAAGATCATCGACTATGACAAGAATATACCATTTTCCACCGATCGATCGGACTCTAGCAGACCAACAAGATCCATATGAAGCAACCGCCCCGGTCGGTACCATAACCATAGTCACAGAAGGGTGTGAGGCGGCAACTTGTTTGCCATGCCTACTGTGGCGCACATCAAAGATCCTTGACGACTTTGAGTTTGGGCAAACCTCTCATGAGATCAAGGTTGCTAACTCGTGTCGATGATCAAAACCAATGTGCCCCAAACGTCGGTGCCAAAGCCGTAAATCGAGAAGAAGATGTAAGCAAACATTTAAGAGATCCAAAGAAGAGATTCTCGAAAAATCAGCTCCAAAATTCTACCAACTCTAGAGATTCCAAACACAAGCTCACCAAGAGAATCAAGCACACGACAAGCATTTTTCTTAAAAACAGTCTCATAACCATCATCAAGAAGTCGAGAAGCGAAAGGAGATTATACCTAAGCTTGTCCACAAGAGCGACATCCTTTAGAATGAATTTGTTGTTCACCCTAATTGATCCTGTTCCTTCAATTCGCCCTTGTGTATCATCTCCAAAGGTGATGAAGTCATCACTGTTGCCGCGTGAAAGAGGTGAACCATTTTGAGTTTCGGTCATGTGGCGTGAACACCCGAGTCGACGAACCACGTGTTCTTCCCCTTTCCACGGTAGTCCTGAAAATCAAGGAACAAAAGAACGATGTGTCTCAATACTGGAGTTAGATAAACAAGATTTAGGAATCCAAGATCTTGAGACACACGTCGCAAGGAGTATACAAACCGAAGTACTATCCTTGATTTCATCTAACATTCGGTTATGAGCAATGTTTAAATTAACATGAGACTTAAATCGTCCATGGGCGGTTCGATCGGCGTTGTCTTTGTGGTCGGACCGGCGACCAAAAGTCGACCGGTGACCACGTGATCCGACCGCCCATCGATAAACATTAGAATTAGGATATCTAGAAACATAATGATTTGCATGAGAGAAAAATCCTAATCCAGGTTTATTCTTTTCAGTGTTACCATGTCTCATAGAAGCTCTAGGTTGCATGAATGAAATTCTATCAAAATTTTTCCTATCATTTTTCAACCTACGCCATGAATTCAATCAAATGCCCACCTTTCTTGCAATAAGTGCAATGGTACTTGGTACCACTAGAAGAAGCACCATTTGAATTAATACAAGGTTGGGCAAAACCTGCAGATTTAAAAGATGTTTTTGCAGGTTGGGTTTTGAATTCAATTAAACCTTTTCCAAGACTTGAATGACTTTTGGGTTTGAATTGTCTTGAAAAGAATTGAATCCTAAACCTTGCTTCTTATAAGGAGTTTTAGACTTGTCAAGAATCATGTTTAATTGTTTCTTACCTTTAGAAAATTTCTCTAATGTATCATGAAGGTAAGCATTTTCTTTTCTCAAGTTAACACAAGCATCACAAGTATTATTCATAGATTTCTCCTTATACAAAGCAATTTCAAGCTTAAGAGTGGAACATGAAGCACAAGTAGTATTTTCAATATTGTCCTTAAGCTTAGCATATTTGACTCTAGCAGCTTCTAAGATATCTTTGATTTCACGTTCTTTTTCTAAACATGAAGTGCAAGGGCTAGAATCAAATACATCAAAAGCAATCAATTTACTAGATTCTAAACATTTTTCACAAGGAGCACTTTTAATTTCATTTAGTTCAGATCTAGCATTCTCAAGTTGTTGTACGTAAATATTATGAGCAGATTGTAACTTGGTAATTTCGAATGCATAGCATGACAAGATAAACATTCATCGAGTTCAAGAGTCTTAGCATTTTTAAGCTCTACTTTCAGTTTGCTAATTTTTGACTCTAATTTTTTATTTTTGTCATGACAAATTCTAGTGCTTCATCTTGACTAAGCAATTGCTCAACTATAGAATCATATTTAGCGTAAAGCTCATCATAAGAAAAAGATACCTCATTATCATCAATGTCGTCCGTGTCGACCATGAAGCACATGCTAGTGAAGTCTTTGGCCTTCCCTTTCTTTTACCTTGAGGATCTCCTCCTCCTTGTCCTCCTCACTCCCGGTGATCCACATCGCTCAAGGATTGATCCTCAAAGCGGCAAGGACCCGGTGGCGGCCTTCACAAGCTTATTAGCCTCATACCTTGATTTGTTGAAAGGAGGCTTCTTCCAAGTCGGCTTTCCTTCCTTATGATTGCTCTTACCTTTCACTTGGGGCAATTTGTCTGATATGATTGAGCTCACCACATTCATAGCATGTCACCGGACCACCTCTCTTTTGTTTCTCACATTATTGTAGGCCGTGTGAATTTTTAGCTAGAAGAGCTAACTCGCTTTCAGAATACTTTCAAGCTCCTCTTCATGAATAGCAGATAAACAAGCAAATGAAAATCCGTAAGAAGATTCAAAAGAGTCATCAAAACCTTTTGAGAGGATGCGCTACCAAAGCTAAATTATCTTTCTTGGGATGATCAACTCTTTTAATTTCATGAGTCTTGAGTTTACTATAAAGCAATTCTAAAGTAAGACTTGAAAGATCAACATTTTCCTCTATAGCAAGAGCCTTCATCTCCCACTCCTTGGTGTTGATTGCAGCCAAGAGATGGGTGGCATTTTCAGATTGAGAATATTCAATATCAACAACTTTCATTTGATTAATTACTTTATTAAAGCGATGAAAATGTCATCGATGCTCTCTCCAGACGCATCTCGAATTTATTGTATTCACGCTTGTAAACTGTTTGGCGCACCTTTTGATTTGGGACGAACCTCATGATATGTTTCGAGAGTGTTCCAAATTTCATGTGCAGTTGAAAGATTGCAAATTCTATCATATTCTTGTCTACCAAGTGCACCATATAAAAGATTCTTAGTCTTATTGTTGTTAGCCAAAAGAATTGCGAGCGGTGTAGCAATTTCGGGAATAACAGTGGGCTCTAACAACATCCCAAATAGCTTGTCCTCGCTCTCAAGAAAGACGCGCATACGATTCTTCCAATAGGCATAGTCGTGCCCATCGAAGATATGCGGTTTAGTAGAAAACTTATCCATCGCCAAAGTTCAGTGACCGGTTAAGATCAAGATTGAACTAACCGGGCTCTGATACCACTTGTTGGACCGAAAAGGCGACTAGAGGGGGGGGTGAATAGGAGCACACTCAATTTTTCCCAAAATATGAATTCAACACAATTTCACTCCAATAGCTATGATGAAGCTATGAAGATCAATATACCAGTACAGCGGAAGACTAGTATTGAATCCAATTAAACCCCTAAGCAATATGACAGAAATCAGCAAGAATCAAATCTAACAAAAATCGGCGGTCGATCATTGTTATCTTGGTCGACCGACCGAGTACCAAATCGGTCGACCTCTCGGTGTGGGGCGGTCGGACCGGCACCAAAATCGGTCGACCTGACGGTGTGGGGCGGTCTCGACCGGCAGCTCTGTAACGATAAAAACACCGATGACGGTTGCAATTAGGTCTAACTTTTGATTCTCAACTCCAAACTTCACGAAACTTTGCACACACCTTTTCTATGCTATTGAGGACCTATTCCAATCGAATATTATGATAATTCTTGGAACGATCTTGAGCAATTGTCAATTGATTAATGAAGGTCTAAAACCGGGCAAGAACGAAAACTTGATCCTAATGCTTGTTCGTGAGAGATTGATGATCAAGATGATGCTAGATAGATTCACACATATCACAGCAAGCTAATCCACGTGAAAGAATCAATCACAAACTCGCGGATCAAAGGAAGCCCTAAAATCACCAAATTGAAAGCAAGAACGAAAAGAGACTTATCTCAAGCAAACCTTGCATAGATTGATAACGAGATCGTCGCTGGATTACACCCACGCCATCATGGATCAGTGGTCAATCCAAGATCACGAAATTCTCCTCAAACCATGAAAAGCCCTAGCCTCCACCTCAACTCTCCCTAAGCCAATTAGGGTTTTGCAAGCAACAAAAGAGATGAAAAACAGCGAGAGAGAGAGGTGCAGCCACCACCTCCTCCTATTTATAGTGGAGGCCTAAAACTCTTAGGGTTTGACTCTCTTGGGATCCCATTAAGGCCCACTAACAAACAGGTCACACACGCACGCTTCGCAAAGCGCCGTCTTTAACCTTTTGACCTAAACCGCTTCACCATGCACCATGGATTTGCCAATAGGTCACCATTGTCCATCTTGTGTCACACTTGAGTCGTTGACCTCACCCGGCATCGTCGATCATTTTGGACCTCAACTCTACAAGTCTAGTCCCGATCTTCCTCGCCGTTGACCGTCGTTGACCACCAAGCAACCTGCACAACCACAGACAAGCAAACACGAATTCGGGAACAAGTTCTTCACAACTTGACCCATGTTAGTCAAAACATGCATCATGCAAATCATATGCCATGAAACCAATGACTTTGACCTAACAAAACAACATCGCCAAGTTGGCCGACGTTCAAGTAGAAACCGTCCGACCGCCCAGTGAGCGGCCGGACCGCCTTTGGCCGGTCGGACCGCTCCTCGTGAGCGGTCGGACCGCCTTGGGACTTAGCCAAAATTCAAGCCCCAAATTCAAACCTTCGGAAATTAAAACCAATAGAACTTCTATCGAGACTCCAAAATTATGAAACCAAGTGCATTGGGATCCCTCACTTGCCTACAACACCTATTTTTGGCCCAACTTGTTTTGACCACTTTGGTCATCGCGGTCCGATCGCCCCACATGGCCGGTCCGACCGATTTGGGACCGGTCGGACGCGTGCAAGGACCGGTCGGACCGCCCAATCGAGAGGGCTCAGAACTTTGTCGAAAACACGTGAAACGACAAACCGTAAACGCCATTGCCAATTGTCACATCATCCTAAGATGGAACATATCCCCATGAAATCCACAATCTCCCCTTGATGAACACATTGGCAATTATCCGAAAAATGTAAGTAAGAGGTTTGAAAACGAAGTTTACTCGCGAAGCAGACAAAGGCACAACTTGGTCCATAAGCAAGAAAAAGCAATGTAAATGACCAAGTGGCATCGAATAGTATAGGCATGTGAGACAAGGCAAAAGTAAGCATAAAAACTTTGATTTCGGAAAGGGTCAAAATTCTCACATAAAGTCCATATGAAAGAACAATTGTTCAATTGACCTATGATCATTGTGAGGATAAAAGAATGCAATTTAAGTTCGTAATATTCAATAAGACAATAAGAATGCAACTCAAGAACTACCCCTCACTATGATCCTCAATTTTCAAATTTTCGTTTCTTCCCTTTGTATAAACTTCTCCCCAATAAAGAAATATCTTCTTATTAACACATCTTCTCTTCTCATTTAACACATCTTCTCCCCTTTGACAATGGATTCATCAAGGAATCACGCCTTCCTCTCATCCGAGATAATAAATATAGAATAAAGGAAGAAGCGAAACAAAAGAAGCATAAAGAGGAATATGCATGAAGTGCAATGGAGTGGCTTCATTTTTGTATTTTTCAATTTTTGATTACAAGAAGCTTTGGAGATTACCCAAAAGAACAAGCTAGTATCTCTAATATTGCACAAACAGCATATCAAGCCTGACAGCGCTAGCAAGATCATGGTAAGACATATATATCAAAGCTAAGCACAAAGGCTCAAAAGTAAAGCGAAGAGATTTGATCAATTTAAGCAACGCTCAAATTCAAACAAGTTCATCAACAGGGATCCTAAAGTGAAATTGGCCATGTCAAAATGTCAAAGTGAGATCAAAAATCTAACAAAGACCACATTAAGAGTCAATCAAGTCCCGTATTGAATCATTTTGCTCAATATTTTGTAAACGCCCATTTGTCAACATTTTTCTCATTTGCATTGAATATTGAAGTTGACTAATGATCTAACTTAGTGACAAGATCCTAGACTAGGAGCCATCCACAAACTCATCCTAAGCTTCGACCAAAAGTTGATTAAAGGTATATCTTAGTAAAGAAGATCCTGGACTAGGAGCCATCCACAAACTCATCCTAAGCTTCGACCAAAAGTTGATTAAAGATTTAATCAGGGTCTAGGATATGACTTTCATGATGATATGAGGAAGCATCCACCTGTCGTGCTCAGAACCATAGCACCAGGTGTGATCAAAACTAAGCTCAGGACTGAGAAAGTCAATTTTAAGTCAGCGGGTTTTGTTCAAAGGATTTCTGACAGCAAGGTGATTCCACCTGCAGCTTCGGCCCCTCAGAAGGCGAAGTATCATTGCACCTTCTGTCAGAAGGATGGACATTTAGTTGATCATTGCTTCAGGCGCGCCAAGATCGCGCGTAGAGATCGTGTTGAGTCTGTTAGGTACATTCATGGTCAGCCCCAGACTATGAGTGCACCTAAGACCAACACGAGGCCTAGGTTTGGTACAGCCCGATGATTTAGGCAAGCATCGAGGACTTAGTTTTTCCGAGTTTTCGATTTTGTCCTCATGCTCCTTCGGTCGTGACTTCCGCCGCTTGAGGGTAGATCTCGGTTTCCTTTCGAGATGGCTACCATGGCGTGATCAAAGATGTTGCGAATTCCGACTCGCTCTTCCATAGCAGTCGGATTCAAGACCAGCCTTCGTGTCCGCATACGCACCTTCTGACTTGTTGAGTGACAGAGAGCGTAGGGTAGATAGAGGTCAGTCTTGCTTGACTACTTCATCTGTTCGACGTGTTACTCAGTATTGGGTGCCAAAATCACTGTTGATTCACCCCAGTACTGAGACTTTACTCTCTGTTTGACTCAGGGTCGCCGGGCTGGGAAGGGAAAGGTATGGATTGTAGACTCCGGTTGTTCTCGCCATATGACTGGAGATTCTCGTTGGTTTTCTTCCCTAGCCCGTGCTCCAGGTGATGAGACGATCACCTTCGGAGATGCTTCATTTGGGCGCGTCATCGCTAAAGGTACAGTGAGCATTAATGATTCTTTTATTTTAAAAGATGTTGCCTTAGTAAGTAAGCTGCAGTATAATCTGCTTTCAGTCTCTCAGCTTACCGATGACGGTTATGAGGTGAGCTTTAAGAAAAACAATTGCAAAATTCTTGATTCTTCTGTAGTCCGGTTTATGGATTTCGATATGGGAGGATCTTTCGTGCTGATTTTTCCGAGTCTTCCGTGATCCTCTCGGTGTTTAGTAGCTTCAATCCGTGATTTGACTTTTCGGCATAGGAGACTTGGTCATATAGGATTTGATCATCGACCGAGTTAGCGGCCACGATCTCATTCGTGGTTTGCGAAACTCAAAATGGTCAAGGATCTTGTTTGTGCTCTTGCCGCACGGCAAAATGGTTGCCGCTTCACATCCTCGATTCATGATGACTATGACACATGCACTGTGTCAAGCTGCCCATATGGACCTGAGAGGACCGGCTAGAGTGCGATCGATGGGAGGAAGTGGTACGTACTTGTCGTGGTCGATGATTTCTCGAGGTATTCTTGGGTGTTTTTCTTAGCCTCAAGGATGAGACGTTTTCACTGCTTTGAGGTCTTTTTAGTAGGCTTTCGTTGAGCTCCTGTGCATTACGTGTAATTCGCAAAGTGATAATGGCACCGAGTTCAAGAACTCCTACTTTGAGAGTTTCGTGGTGAGACAGTGTAGAGCACCGCCTCGCTCCATACGCCCCTCAATGAGAATGGCGTTGTGGAGAGGAAGAACCGCACCTTGGTCGAGATGGCTGTGACGATGCTTGATGAGTACTCTACACCTAGGAAGTTTTGGTGAGGCTATTGCTACTTCTTGTCATGTTTCTAATGAGTCTTTCTTGGGCACTCTTGCATCGCACTTCTTATGAGTTGAGATATGGGCGAAAACCCACCGTCTCGCATTTTCGTGTGTTTGGTTGCAAGTATTTTATTTTGAAGTCTGGGAACCTAGATAAGTTCGAATCACGATCGTGTGATG
The DNA here is from genome assembly GCA_036346395.1 of Hsuehochloa calcarea. Lineage (NCBI taxonomy): Eukaryota > Viridiplantae > Streptophyta > Magnoliopsida > Poales > Poaceae > Hsuehochloa > Hsuehochloa calcarea. The sequence goes on along the minus strand of CM070608.1, from coordinate 25,783,054 downwards.
GGATCTTTCCAGGTTACTCGCTTCTTCTCGTGCGTATAGAGTCCGGAAGGCTGAGTCTAGCAAAATGTTAGAAACTTTGTGAGGTGACCTTCGATGAGGCGGTCCGGGACTAGGCCCGATATCTCGTGTTCTCTAGAGCACCGAGTCCATCTTTGTGGACGATGAGGAGGATGGAGATGAGGGTTGTCTACCGATCCAGCTTCCTTCTCCTCCTCTTGAGGTGCCTTCTTCCACCGCACTCGAGGAGATCACCTTACCTTTCGCTTCTTCCGAACGAGTGGCTCTGCTCCTATCTCATCTGCCATGAGATAGAGGCCACTTCTTCTTCTCACCCCGACCTCCTATACACATTCAAAAGGACCATCCTTTGAGCGGATCATTGAGATCTTTTTGAGCGAGTCACTGCTCAAAAGCGGCATGTCTCTATTCTGCTCCATTCTCGCCTTTGTTGCCTCGTTTGAGCCCAAAGACGTTTGTCATGCTCTTTCTGATGAGTCATGGACTAACGCCATGCACGAGGAATTGGAAAACTTTGAAAGAAACAAGGTCTGGTCACTTGCTGAGCCCACGCAAGGTCACAATATCATTGGGACTAAGTGGGTGTTCAAGAACAAGCAAAGTGAAGATGGATTAGTCATTCGAAACAAGGCTAGACTGGTAGCTCTGGCTATTCCCTGTGTTGAGGGTCTCGATTTTGAGGAGACATTTGCACTCAGAGCTGACTTGAAGCCATTAGAATTCTGCTTGCCTTTGCAGCTTCTAAGGGTTTCAAGCTTTACCAGATGGATGTCAAGAGTGCCTTCCTCAATGGCCTTATTGAGGAAGAAGTCTATGTTAGACAGCCTCCAGGTTTTGAGAACCCCAAATACCCTAACCATGTCTACAGGCTTTCCAAAGCTTTGTATGGACTCAAACAGGCTCCCAGAGCTTGGTATGAAAGGCTTAAGTCCTATCTGTTGAGTCATGACTTTCAAATGGGTAAAATTGACAAGACCTTGTTCATTCGCCGTCTTGGCACTGATCTTCTGCTCGTCCAGATCTATGTGGATGACATTATCTTTGGCGGCTCTCGCATGCTCTTGTTTCCCGTTTCCGATGTCATGAGCTCTGAGTTTGAAATGAGCATGATGGGCGAGTTGAGCATCTTCCTTGGCTTCCAAATCAAACAGACTCGGAGGGTACTTTTTTCGCACCAAGGCAAGTACACTCGAGACCTCTGAAGCGCTTCGACATGAGCGATGGAAAGCCGTTTCAACTCCAATGTCTTCCACAAAGATCTCTTGACCTGTATGAAGACGGTGAACCTGTTGATCAAAAGGAGTTTAGGAGCATGATTGGCTCTCTCTTGTACCTCACAGCCTCGAGACCTGACATACATTTCTCTGTGTGTCTGTGTGCTCGGTTTCAGGCTTCTCCTCGCGTCTCTCACCGCCAAAGCAAGTGAAGCGCATCTTCGTACCTTCGAGCTACCATTGACTATGGTATCCGTACTCTTCCTCCTCTTGTCTATCTCTTAGAGCCTTTTCGATGCGAGACTTTCTTGGTCAGAGGATAGATAGGAAGAGCACCTCCGCACTTGCCAATTCATTGGCACTTCTCTTGTCTCCTCGGTCTTCAAGGAAGCAATCCGGTGTTGCTGACCCACCGCAGAGGCCGAGCACGTTGTCGCAGCCGATTGTTGTGAGCCAAGTGCTTTGGATGGTCTCGACCCTGCAGGACTTTGGGTTAGTGATCGACCGTGTTCCTCTCTTTTGTGATAACACGTCTGCAATTTGCATTGCCAGAACCCAAAGGCAACATTCTCGGACCAAGCATATTGATATCGATATCACTTTCTTCGAGACCATGTGGAGAAGGGTGACATTGTGCTCGGGCCAGGAGAGTGAGCACCAGTTATCGATATCTTCACTAAGCCTCCGGATGCTTTCGGTTTTCACTCAAGGGAGAGCTTGGGGTGGTTTGTCCTTACGGACTGTTGTGAGGGGGAGCTTGAGTTTTACTATTGTATTATATTTTAATTATGCTTACTCCTGTCTGGTTGCATTTCTTTTAATATTTTGAGTCGAAGTCCTTCCAGCATAGGTTAGAATGGTTCTCTTGCCGAGTTGCTCTGTCTGATAATTCTTATCTTGTGCTTCTAGGATGCTGCTTATTAGCTGTCTCTTCTCTCTCTAAGTAGAGCTTACTCACTTCTTATAGGTTCTAGCAAGGGTCGGGCCACCCTTGAGTAGACAGGACGATGTTTGCTCCTTAGTGTGTTAGTCGATCACCGATAGTCCCGAATCATATGGGGTAGATAAGAACCAGCCTGAGTGATTGTATTCTCTATATCTTTTCTATGCTCTAAGGACGCCTTTTTCTGCTTTCTCTTATCAGATTCTCATTTTTTTGTTCCTTTGGTTCGTGGGGAGTTCATCCCGTTATTCCAGTTCTTAATTTTGTCATAACTCAACCTGAATTAAAAGATGCATCTCATTCTGAAGGGAATCTGGATTTTCGTGCATTTCATCATGCATTGCATTATAATCAAATGGAGCCTTGTTTATTATCCCTTATGATCTGTTTTCACTGTTTTACATCTTGCCATGATTTATGCTAAACTGCTAGATCTATCATGACTTTTTATGTGTAGTTTAGTCTTTGCCATGCTAAGGTTATTAAAAAAATGCTAAACTTGAATTAAAATCTTGTCATGATAGCTCTTGAGACTAGTCTGGTTGAAGATTTCCTTTTATGATTTTCGCCATGTCAAGTAGGCTGAGTTGAGTCTTGTATCTCCTTTGAACTTTTGAGTAAGCTATGTCAGTTTGTTAAGAAACTTGACTTATCTTTAAATCGCTGGTCTAAAAACTTCAAAAGCAAAAATGATCTCTTTTGTGCGAAAAAACTGATCTCACCAAATCTTTCTCATGAGACTGCTTGCCATTGCACTAGGCATGAACTCAAGGGGAGCCTTGGATGACCTAAGATCACCTCCTTAAGTCTGTTGCTTGGAGTGGTCGCATAAGGCTTGGGATCTAGCACATGGCTAAGATTTAAAAAATTAGTTGAAGCTTAGGAGGCAGTTGTGGATGGCACCTAGTCCAGAGCTTGCTTTACTAAGATAAAACCATAAAGAGCTTTCAGAAAAAGAAAAATATGCTAAAATTGCTTATCATTAAAAAGACCAAGTTCTGGATAAAATGAGTCTTTCTTCAACTGGTATCTCTCTAAACTGTTCTATATGAGTCTTCTTGGTTCAACTTAGATTATTTGACATGGCTTGTATCATCCTTGGATACCTTTAGCTAGACTGCAATCTTAGTTTATTTGACTTGCTAAAGAATTGGATCATTAATCAGATTATGGACTTTCTGTCTTAGCTATTCTATACATCAATTGTCATGATCTTGATAGCATTCTTCTGTGTTATGGCTTGGTGTAATTCTCTAATAGTCATTTTGGATAATCTACATGGCTCCTAATGCTTAAAATGAACATCATATGGTCTTTTTCTCCCTTTTCTACATCTTGATGATTTTATTGCCAAAGGGGGAGAATTTTGGAGAGAAAAGCCTTTCGGAGAAAAGCCTTGAGTTTTGTGCGAAAATTCCTCTTTCATCTCATCTCAAGTCTTTCTTTGTCAACATGGTCTTGAGCTTAACTACTCTTGTTTAGACCTACTCTTGTTTAGACCTTGGTTGACTTTAAACTCAAACTCATCTTATGCTTTTTCGGTGTTTGTCAATATACTCATCAAGGGGGAGATTGAGAGACCATGTGAGAGGTGCTCCCATGTGAGTGATCAGTATTTGACATATTATTGAAAAGTTTGTGATGAGTACTTGAGTTTGTTTTGGGCTTTCACGTAGTCGTAGCTAGGAAGTATTCACCACGCTGGCCGTAGTCGAAGTCTGCTTCGACCACGCTAGTCAAGTCTGCTCGACCACGCTAGTCAAGTCCTGCTCCGCCACGCTTATCAAGTCTGCTTCACCACGCTTAGTCAAGTCTGCTCGACCACGGTGAGTCGAAGTCTGCTCCACCACGGTGAGTCGAAGTCTGTTTCGACCACGGTGAGTCGAAGTCTGCTTCACCTCGCTAGTCAAAGTCCGTGGTCGACCACGCTGCTATGTGATCTGAGGTCGGAAGGTTTTCGACTCCGGCGTATGTGGTCTGAATGGAGTCCGACCACGGAGGAAAGCTTTCGGTCGTATGTCCTCCAGAATCGGTCGTTCGAGTTGGGAACCGGTCGTATGGTTTTGTATTGCAGTCATAGACCTTGTGCATTTGATAGTTCATCATTTCGACCACCTTGTTGCGTCTAATCTTATTTCGAGCTCGCTTTGTGGTCCTGTTCTTTGTATTGTGCCGTGCTATGTGATGCTTTGTGTTTGATTTGGTTGCAGGATCTTGGAGACAAGTCTTGGTGAGGTTTGGAGAGGTCGGGACTAGACATAGGAGATGTTGAGGTCCAGAACGACTGGAAACCACAGAAGACAAGTCTTGCAAGGTGATCGTAACGAGTTGACAGCAAGGCAAGAGGAAGAAGCTTCCAGGAAGACAGTTGAGGAGTATTTTGGACAAATACCTAAAGTCGCAAGGGAAGTCAGTCCCTCCGGGAAAGCAATGGAGTTGTTGGTGCTAATGGGCAAAGCAAGGAGCCGTTGTCGATAGTAAAGGTAAAGCATCGCGGCCTCCGGGAAAGCATCGTTGCTCGTTAATGGGTTGTCGGTGTTTGAAACCCGATAGGTGAGGCTATAACAAGAGATGTTAGGTCTCAGAAGAAGAGTGAGGAGAGGAGGGGTGAGGAGAGGATGTTCCGTGAGCGGCTCTGAGCTTTTTCTCGCCTAATTTGTGTGAGTTGTCTCGGTAAGAGCATGGATGCTCGTGTATCTTCATGTAGTGGTCGATGAACCTCTATGATCAATCATACATTTATCAAGATTATTCAAGTTTTGCCTTGCTTGAGATGTTTTGATTGTTTTTTTGAGTCCTCTGCTTTTCGCTTAGACCATAGCTTATTTGCCGTGCTCTCTCATCATCGCTGATTCGACCATGAGTTGGTGATCGACCAAGGCATAAGCTTTCTTTGGATCATTGTTCGACCACGGGTGGTTTCTCACTTTCACCACGGCTAGTATTGAATATGGTGATTCGATGTGAATTTTAAATAGAGAGTTTTTAAGGCACCATTCACCCCCTCCCCCTCTGTTGCCATTTTCGATCCTTCAGGCGGTCAGACCGTCCGTGGAGAGGTCCGACCGGCCATGGTGGCCGGTCCGACCGGTAAATTGAAAAGTGGTTTTTGGAGCTGAGCCAAAAATAGGTTGTGTAGGCAAGTGAGGGGAGTCTCCTGGATGTGGTCACATCATTTTTGGAGCTCCCAGTCAAAAGTTCTATTGAGTTGAAAATTCCAGAAGGTTTCGGATTTTCACGCTGAAAATGTGGCTAAGTCCTTTCGGGCGGTCCGACCGCCGTTATGAATCGGTCTGACCGCCCAAATCGGTCGGACCGGTGGAGTGGGCGGGCCGATCACGATCACTTGATGCTTGGCCTTGTTGGCATTGATGTGTATTGATTGTGTTTATTGTATGAACTTCAATGCTTTATTGTTGCATATTGCATTGCGGAGCTAACGTGGGTCAAGTTGTGAAGAACTTGTTCCCGGAAACGGTTTGTTTGTCTATTGCTGTGCAGGTGGCTTGCAGGTCAACGACGTGAGGTGGATCGGGACTACGCTTGCAGAGCTGAGGTCCAGAACGATCATGGATACCGGGTGAGGTCGTGTGACACAAGCATTGTGCAGAATGGGCAAGATGGATCGAACGGTAGTTCGCATGCTTGGTTGGATCTGTGGTGCGGATATCGGTGCGGGTCTGGGAGGTTCCGATGGGATTCGGACAAGAGAGGCTTGACGACGTGATGAGAACCGCTGATCAACCTACACGTGGTGAAGCAGGCGATTGCTTCAATAGTTATGTGTGTGTGGGTCCCATGTGTATTTTGGTCCCAAAAGTGAAACCCTAGGTCTCTAGTATAAATAAAAAGGGGGGAGATGGAAAACCCTCTTAAGCATTCATTTGGCCCCTTCTTCCTTTTTCTAGGGTTTGGAGGAGAGGAGAGGAGAATCTAGGGTTTGGAGAGATTGTGAGTGTGCTCCTTGTGTGAGCTCTTGTCCTCCTTTGTGGAGAGGCTTTGTAAGCATCTAGTGTGATCAAACAATCTTGTGATGCTTAATTGAAAGATCAATTGTCCCTTTGTGTTCTTCTCTTTTGGATGATTTTGGTGCTTCCTTGATTCAAAGGTTTATGCTTGGTCCCTTGGCCTATTTTATCTTGCTTTGATGTGTGGGAATACTCCTAGAGTCATCTAGATCATCAACCCCCCACAAGCAAGTCTTGAATCAAGATTTTCATATTTCTAGGGTTTGTGCACTTTTTTGTAAAACCTTGAGAGATCGATCTCATGAGTGGATCTGAAGGATCGCCGCTAGAAATAGGTCTCTAATATCATTAGGGAGGTGTGCTCAAATTTGGTCAAGTTTCATTGGTGGAATCAAAAGTTGGATCAAATTTCGTTTTGAGTTGGACTTGATTTTGATCGGATCAACCGGTCTCGATTGGTTAGTAACGGCGGTCCGACCGCCCGCTTTTCGATCGCTAGTATCGCTGGTCGAACCGATGTCCAACGGTCCGACCGCCGCGCTTGTAGCCGGTCCGCCGTGATTGATCGTCGGTCGACCGTCTGTGGTAGCTTGGCCGACCGCCAGCATCTAGTTCAAAAGCAGTGAGTTCTTTTCTCCATTTGTGTCGTGGTTGAGGGTTTATCAAATCCAACACAAGGCTTCCAATGTGCGCCATCGATCTTCTTAGCTTTCATAGCTAAAGGAGTAAAGTTCGTGTTGTATTTGATTTAGGCGAGAAAATTGAGAAAGCGCCTATTCACCCCCCCCCCTCCTAGTCGCCTTTACGGTCCTACAGAGTAGTGCCATGGTTGTATGTGACTCCATCCCTTTTCATGCGACGGTGACCCCCAGACATGACCCAAAATTGTCCTGGTGGAGCAGTGACCGTTCGGTGAATACCAACAGATCCACCTCAAGGTGCACGCCCAACTCGTCACCTTGAATTCACATGAGTGCTAAGGTATATTAATGTAGTGTTGGAGTGTGTCGTAGGTTGTAAGTGGAATCGTCGACCCGATGCTGTGCGTCGACCCATTTCATAAGTCGGTGCGTGTCGGGACCCAAATATGTAAATGTGGACCCTCTGTGTATACTGCAATAGTCTAGGATCACGCTAGTGCACACAGTGGAAACACCGATGAAATGTCAATTCCATATGCACAAATGACTAATAAATAGACAAATAACAATAATTATCAAAGTAACGACCTTAAGGTCAAAGCTTACAATTAATGTCTCAAAACACAAATAGCTCAATAAAGCTGCAGCGGAACGAAACATAACAACTTTAGTGAAGCCCATCCATATGCCTACAAGCAATCGACTGGGGTAGCACAACCTAGTTCTTCACGGTCCTTGAAGTAGACCTTGTTGATTGATGATTCCCCCACTTCTGTTGATTGTTAATAGCAAGTATGAGTACACAACCGTACTCGCAAGTCATACCACAGAATGTAATTTATAGATGATGGCTTATTCCAAAGGAATGGCTTCTGTGGTTCTTTTGCAGAAATGCAACATTTGCAATTGAATACGAATAATAGAATGGAAACATAATTCAAAACAAATAAATAATAATAATTTACCATTTGATTTCACAAAGGACACAAAACCTAATCAAGTTATTCACACAGCTGCACAAGTTATCTCACACAGCCAACCCTTCCCAAATGTTTTATGAAAATCTACCCCTCGTGTGAAATCCCCGAGCATGTCCATGACCTCGGACACGGCTATTCAAATAGATTAATTAAACACTCTGCAGAGGTTGTACATTTTACCCACAAGATGCAATCAACTGGATCAGAGCTGATTACAACAAAACCTTCCAGAAACTTCATCTCAAGCATTGACACTCCCGATGTGTTTTCCTGCCGTCCAACCGATACACACAGCGTTTGGGTACGACACACACCGTTGGACAGGGATGCGGTGAACCGTCCCGCGATGTGATAAGCACACCTCCAGCCCATCACACAGCTTAACCTACCACCTGAGTTGTCAATAGCAAGATTACATAACCTACTAAGTTAGGCCCGTCCCATACCAGACATGTGGTTGTACAGTAAGACTTAGTTCAATGGAGCACAAAATTAAGTCCTTAATTGACAAAGACAAAACTTCTAATTTCTAACTAAGCCACACAGTTTATCATTCCCAGCACACAGCTCCACCAATCACACAGAATCCACCACTTGCCTCAGTCTAAATCTTTTTCCACTCTATTGATTAAGTGCAACATATGCTATCAATGAGTAATAGCACACAGCACGCACAGTTTTATCACACAGTTCTATATTTCATTAGTCAAATTTATATTTGCGACTCACATGAAATGATGACTCCACTACTACAAAACATGCTATACTAGACACTTTGGAACCATCCGTGATAAAATTATCACAGAAACCGTCTGTGATAAAATTATCACAGACGGTTATTCGTTAACCGTCTGTGATAAATAAGTATGTGATACTTATTTATCACAGACGGTTGTCTGTGATAAATAAGTCTGTGATACTTATTTATCACAGACGGTTCTTGTAAAGAACCGTCTGTGATATACAAGCACTATAAATAGATGCTCCCGACAGGCCCCCTTTCCATTCCATTTGAGGCGCCACCACCCTGCTGCTGCTGCCTCCTCCCCATTGGCCACCCTGCTGCTGCTGCTGCCTCCTCCCCCGTTGCGCCACCTCGCCGTTGTCGCCTCCTTCCATGCACATTGCTGCCCATTCCGCTTTGAGCTGTTACCCCTGCCTCCTCCTCCCCCATAGCTACACCTCTGCTGCCTCCTCCCACATTGCGCCACCTTGGAGAGAAGGGTAACGATCTGTAACCCTTTATTTTTACTCTAGACTAATCACTAATGTGTAACGATCTATAACCCTTTATATTTGCTATAGACTAATCACTAATGTGTTTGGTCATTATGAAGGGTACTTGCTGTTTATTAATATAATTTAACACTAATTAATTTGTTACGTGCGTATCGTGTAGATGGACCAAACTGGATGTACATTGAGAACCGTGAGAGTGAAGAGTATATTAATGGTGTGTTTGCTTTTAGAAGAGCCGCGAAAGGTGATATGTTGAAGAAGGGGATAAAATTTATGTAATCGTCCATGCATTGATTGTGTAATATGAAAATGTTTAACAACCCGCGCAGATCGAAGCTCACTTAATAATGAAGGGGTTTCAAAAAGGATATACATGTTGGAGCAATACGGTGAAGAGCAGATTATACCGAAGTCAAGAATGACAACATCGCCGAGGAAGTCAACGATATGCGTGGTATGGAATGTGCTTTGATGACGATAGGTCGATGATGACAACTGGATCGATGCTAGGAGATGCGTAAGGAACTACAGTGAGAGAGAGTTTTGTAAATTCGAGGGCTTAATGGAGGACTCGGGGAAACCTTTGTTCCCTGGCTGCAAACCAGAATACACAAGGTTGTCAACCGTGCTTGAACTGCTAAAATTGAAGGCAAGCAATGGTTGGTCCGACAAGAGTTTTACGGCGTTGTTAGGTCTCTTAGCTGACATCCTTCCAGAGGGAAACGTGTTGCCCAGCACGACCTACCAAGCTAAGAAGGTTATTTGTCCATTGGGAATAGAAGTAGAAAGAATACATGCATGTCCGAACGATTGTATCATCTACCGTAAAGAGTATGCAGACATGCATGTATGTCCGTGTGCAAAGCATCCCGATACAAGCGTAAGAATACTTCTAAGGCGAAGTAAGGACCTCCTGCTAAGATGTTGTGGTATCTCGCCAGGATCCCATATTTGAAGCGCTTATTTGCGAACCGAAAGGAGGCAAGATTGATGCGCTGGCACTTGGAGGAGCGTAAGAAAGATGGGAAGCTCAAACACCTCGCGATTCTCGCCAAAGGAGAAACTTCGATCGGAGTCAAGAGTTCAAAGTAAACCGAGGAACATAAGGTTAGGGTTGAGTACGAACGGAATGAATCCTTTCGGTAACATGAGCAGCCGACATAGCACCTAGCCCGTGAATCTATGTATGTACAACCTTCCTCCTTGGTCGTATGAAGCTTAAAATACATTTTGATGTCACTACTTATCCAAGGGCCAAGCAACTGGGAACGATATTGATGTGTACCTAGCACCATTCTTTGGAAGATCTTGTGACACTTTGGAACGAAGGGTACAAGTATGGGATGCGCATAAACGAGAGAACTTCACTTTACGCGTCATGTTATTCTGCACCATCAATGATTTTCCTGCCCTTGGTAACCTATCGGGGTTCAGTACAAAAGGAGCCAAAGCCTGTCCGCACTGTTTAGATGGTACCGAGAGTGTATGGCTGAACAACTCGCACAAAACTGTGTATATGCGTCACCGTAGGTTCCTTCCCAGGATTCACCCATACCGCAAGATGAAGAAACAATTCGACGGAAATAAAGAGGACGGTTAAGCTCCAAGGGCTTTTAGAGGGAAAGAGGTCTATGATATGGTTAAGGATATCGATGATGTGCTTGGAAAGGGACATAAATTAAGTACCCCTCAGAAAAAACATCTGGAAGAAGCGGTCAATTTTTTTGGACTTGCCTTATTGGGAGCACTTAGAAGTTCGCCACTGCATCGACGTTATACACGTGGAGAAGAATGTATGTGATAGCTTGATTGGTCTCTTACTGAGCATTAGTGGCAAAACAAAAGACGGTGTTAACGCACGGCGTGACTTGGTTGATATGAACATAAGAACCGAGTTAGCACCGAAAGAGACCGATAAAGGATTTAACGTACCTTCCCAAACTTGCTACACTTTGTCCAAGGCCGAGAGAAATGAACTGTGTCAAAGCTTGCATGGTGTGAAAGTTCCGTCTGGTTACTCCGCCAATATTAAGAAACTTGTTTCCATGAAAGATTTGAAATTAATTGGTATGAAGTCTCATGATTGTCATGTGCTGATGACACAGATGTTTCCTGTTGCAATTAGGAGTATCTTTCCAAACAAGGTCCGAGTGGCAATATTTAGGCTGTGTTATTTCTTTAACTCAATTGCTCAGAAGGTCATCGATCCCGAAGGACTCGACGCTCTGCAGGCCGAGGTGGTGACGACTCTATGTCATCTTGAGATGTATTTCCCTCCGTCATTTTTTTATATCATGGTCCATCTCATTGTTCACCTTGTGAAAGAGATAAAGATATGCGGCCATGTGTTCCTACGTCATATGTACCCTTTTGAGAGATACATGGGAATTCTGAAGTCCTACGTACGGAATCGATCTCGGCCGAAGGGTAGTATCATCGAAGGTTATGCAACCGAAGAGGTCATTGAGTTCTGCGTCGACTACATGGCTCAGGTGGAACCGATAGGTGTGCCTCTATCTCGTCACGAGGGGAGACTGGAGGGTATCGGGACCATCGGAAGGAAAGCAATCACTCCCGATCTAGATACATACGCACATGCCCATTTCACGGTCTTGCAACATATGACCCAAGTGTCCCCGTACATCGACGAGCACAAAGACATGGTACGCCAATGTAATCCGCATCGGTCGGAGGTTTGGATAATGAGAGAGCACAACCGCTCGGCTCAACGAATGGTTAAAGATGCGATTCACTTGGAGGTCATCAAGTGATGAAACGCTGCTATAGTTGGCCAAAGGACCAAAATTTACAATTGTGACATGGCAAGGATACGACATAAATGGGTACACGTTTTATACGGCAGCTCAGGATAGGAAGAGCATGACCCGTAATCAGCGGTGTCCGCATATATGCATTTCATGAGGGGTTCAATATCGCGGGGGCACGCGGGTTGAACTCGTACTATGGGTTCGTAGAGGAGATTTGGGAGCTCGACTATATACTTTTCAAGATCCCCCTGTTTCAATGTCATTGGGTTAAACTTCCGCAGGGCGTGAAGGTCGACAAGTACGGCATCACTACTGTGGACCTCAAATGTGTCGGATACAAGGATGAACTATTCGTACTCGCTAAGCAAGTTGTTCAAGTTTTTTATGTAACGGACCCAGCAAATAAGAACCGCCATGTAGTTCTTCATGGGAAAAGAAGGATTGTCGGAGTTGAGAATATCATGGATGAGGAAGAGTACAATCAATTTGACGAGTTGCCTCCTTTCGGAGACGGCATCAGACTGGAGGAAGAACCCAGTGAGGAAGCTAGCTATATGCGTGTCGATCATCATGAAGGACTATATTTCAATTAAGCATGTATTTCATTGTAATTTGATGTTAACATGTGTTATGGACTTGTCATCTCTAATGTTGATGTTAATGCAGACTTGTTAGAGTTATCAACTTGTTGAGAATATCATCTTTGAAACCTTGTTGGAAATGCACACAAATGGGAAAATGTGTATTTGTCATTTGAGCAAAGTTAAAAGTGCATTGCTTCTGTGGCCTGGCGGTCTGACTGGTGCTAAATTGGTCAGACTGCCATGTGTCAGGCGGTCGGACCGACCACCCTTGGCGGTCTAACCGATTTGGCGGCGGTCAGACCGGCAATTAGTTATGTTTCAAATATATGAAAATGAGGATAAATTAAAACTTTTAGATGCATCCTTGTTGTCATTTGAATTCTCTAGAATTTATCTCCTTGAAATGTGGACTTCAAATTCAATTAAGGTTATTGACTCGAAGCGCAATTCAAGGTCTTCTAGTCAAACCTTGTGATCATCCTCGAGAAATATTTTTCCTAAATTCTTGATCATCTGGTTAACCTCCCTGAGAAATTTCATAATTTTTAGAAATTATTTGCTATTTCTTAAGGGCTGGTCAAACCTGTTGTCTCCCTGGTCAAACCCCCTGTCCAGAAGCTTGTGAATTTTCTAGCGGGCAATGCACTGCATGAGAAATTCTGGAAAATTCATACACAGTTGATCTCGAAGTCAGGATCACTCAGTAAAAATTTCAGAATTTTTGGAGCTGTGGAGCTACCTCTGTAAATTCCCAAATCATCTCAACCTTTCAATTCAAAATCCCAAAGCCTAGATTGAGTGGCCGATTGGACCGGCCGATCGCCCCTTTCACTTGAAATGTCCGATTTGGATATCAACGGCCTGTATTGAGTGGCCCATTGGACCGCCGACGCCTGCTCACTTGAACCGCCGATTTGGATATGAACGGCCGATTGATTATTTCACATCACGCATTTACTCCATTAAAGAACCGTCTGTGATGTTTAGGGTTATCACAGATGGTTGTTTAATAGAACCTCTGTGATTATTTATCACAGACGGTTCTATTAAAGAACCGCTCAGGATGTTGCTGACGGTTCTTTAATAGAACCGCTCAGGATAATCATCGCTGCACGGATCTATTAAAGAACCGCCTCGTGATGTTAGTCTATATAAGTGCTCCGCCAATTGTTGCCCCAGTTCTTAACATTTCTCAGAATTGCCCAACGCCGCCTCCCCCGATCCAGCGCCACCCAACGCCACCTCCCTCGTTCCGGCCACCGGTGCTCCTCCGCCGATTCGGTGTCGCTGAAGCTTCGCCTACCGCCTCGGCCATCCCGCAAGCCGGCCGTGGCGCCCTCCGACCGCCGCCTCCGTCCGCCGGCCGGCCCCGATGCACCCCGCCTCCATCGAAGGCTGGTGAGCATCCTCTCCTCCTCATGCCCTTGCGCACCGGGGTGAATGGATATTAAATCTTTTGTTTGGTTGTTGGACATGAGAATTTATTTGGGATGGGGAGAGTCCAACTTCTATCATTTTAAACAAGGTGAGGGTAAGAATTTAGAGGAAATTGTTGTTTAGAAAAAGAGCAAAAGATCTAAGTCATTTGTCGTGACTTAAGCTACGATATCTTGAAAGTTATAAAGTAATTCCTTATAATGTCTCATCTCTATTGCCAAACAGGGGATTAGAACTAAAATTTAAGATCACATGTCTCATCCCACTATCAACTCCGTCCTCTAAACTTCCATTACCCTTCCCAATTGTTGCCGACTACAGACGAACCTTGACTTCATCTTCTTTTAATTTCCAAGTGTGTGTTGTGCTACTAACCAATGTGGTGCCTTTTGATCTTGTCACTAAAGGTAATGGTTTGTGTCGTACTATTGCGCATTAGATGACTTTATTTGTTGATTGTTCGGGATTTGATCCCATAACCAACCTTGACCTGTTGTTAAGCCATGCATGCATGTATCCTAATGTGTTGTACTAAAAGGTAATGTAACCGTGTGTTTTTAGACTATAGCCATTCATTTAGAACAATCCATTGGTGTAAAAACAAGTTATGGGACAACGAATTTAAATTCTAACTCCCACATGCCAAGGTTTGAATTTGACTTAGGGTGAAAGCTGAAACAACGATGAATTACTATGGCAGTTGGTGCAGTGTACCTTCTCCAAACCACTGCTCATAGTCGTTGACGATAAGATTGGACCACGGTAGCTAAAATCAGTGATTAAATTATAGAGATTTGATGCTAATGAGATTTTCTTGTCGTCCATATAAGAAGGAACCCAACAAAAAGAGAGAGAGAGAGAGGTCGACTAAAAAAACAACGACCACGATGGGACTTGAACCCACAATCTCCCTCGTCGCCGGCCCGCTCCGGTGCACCCCCGCCTCCCCGTATGTGTGTTTGTTTGTTTGCAATATTTCCTTCTCCTTTGCATTTTTTTGTGCAATTTCATATATTTTATTTACTACGTATCATATATTTAGGTTCAATGTGTAACTTCTATTTGATTATGTAATCATTGCGTACGTAACTTATATAGATGGCAGAGGCACCGTCTTCGCCGCCGTCAGCGACGTAGCCAAATGCGTCTGGATCTCCGATCAAGGTGGTACGCAGGCGAGAAGGCAGAGGAATCTCCAAATTACCCTCGGGCCGCATGACGATCACAGAGGTCAGTGACGTCGGGATCATGCTGAGTCCCAAGAAAGCAGCTGCGAGATTTCGGACCGTCTGCGGGGTACTTGCAAGGGAACGGGTCCCCATCACCACCCCAACCTGGAAGTCTCTGACGGATGTACAGAGAGACCAGTTGTGGACTGAACTTTCTGCCTCGTTCACTTTCCCTAAAGCAGACCAGGCACGTGTGCGATGGCACGCGCTACTCGCGATGTCCCACGACTGGAGGACCTTCAAGAGCCTGCTTGTCACGCAGTACGTGAACACGGGTCGGACACCCTTCACGACGTATCAATTTTTGTCGCGGGAGACATGGGACGCATTCGTGCAGATGAAGACGACGGCCGAATTTCAGGAGCAAAGTGCGGCGCACATAGCTATTCAGGCACAAAACACTCACCCCCACAGACTCGGCACCACTTGGTACGCGGGTAAAGCCACGCAATGGGCGGCAGAGGACGAGACCATTGCCTCACCGCTTGTCGAGATCTCAGACGAAGCGCCGAGCCCGTTAAGAGCGAGGCATCACCACGCCTTCGGCAAAGATCTCTTTCACAAACCCGGCAGACGAGGCAGTGTCTCAACGCCTTGTAAATTTGTCGAACCACTTAATTGTTAATAAGTCCATAACTTCATAGTGTCTACAATAACATGATGTCCTCTTGCAGAAGCATTGACTTCGCATCTTCCCAAGGTTCCTTCAAGTAGACAGGAGAAAGATGTATCATCTCACGGCCTTGGGAAACAAGGAGCACCCGGTCGCACACGAGGCGCTGGGGTTTACATACCTTGGAGGATGGATTCCACACAACTCCGACACATATAGGAGTAGGAAGAGATCCAAGGACCAACGGACGACGGTTGGAACATATGATTATTGAAAATTTCAAGAACAAATAACAAACTTGCGTAACCAAGTAAATCAACTCATCACAGCGCAAGCCGCCTCGTTAATTTGGGAGCAAGTCCCGCCGATATCGGAGTAGCGCTGCGCCCACACATAATTCGGACATGACGACGTGCAATTACCGATCGACGACATCAAGGTAATGTACATCTCCGAATGCTCCAAAGATAGACCTATAGGACGCATTAGCTAATTGTGTACCGTTTTGTAGGGGCCGACGCCCTGCAAGCTCCAGGTGAGGATGGTTGGGTCGATTCCTATTGAGGCTGGGCGGGGTATGGTGTATCCATACCAGAAGGGGAGCAAAGACGGGGCCCGGTGGCGCAGGTTACGCTGTGGTGCGGTGGACATGGTACATGACAATTTCATGGCCATCCCGCTGGAGATTCCCCCGAACGAAGAAATCAGAACACTAGGGGATGTCACGCACACTTTTATCCAGTGGCCCAAGAAGGACATCGCACTGGACCCTTCAGTGACGCGATATCGATAGGACCCTTCCTCTCCAATAAGAATCTCGATGAGTCCGCCTCAACCAAAGCTTCAAAAGGCCGCCACATCACTTCCCGTCGAGAAGACGGCGAAGGGACAAGAAAAGCGTGTCACCATATCGGTCCGTGAGGCGTCTCACGGGAAGACGTCCCTCAGCCGCCTCGTTAAGGAGAAATCAAAATCGAAGAACATTAAGGCACCTCCCAAACCCGTGAAATACTCCCTCTGAAGTTCGTTGGCCTCCGGCGTAGAAATAAAGAGCTCAGGACTAGCTTGTCAAGCTTTGCATGATTGGTACTTGCGCAAGACCCAAGAGGAGGGGGGCCATACTGGAATCACCGTAAGATACGAGAGGGAGCATTTTCTCCACGAGCCTGGCCACTTCGTCGTGGGCTTCGAAGACTTATTTGACCTATACAACCTAAGCGCCTCGACGCCTCACTTCTACAATTTCGACCATCGTAAGTGTGTACAATCAATTTCTACACTCACGTGATACCGATAAATATCATAACTCTTTGCTTATGTACAGATACATTATGAAATGTGCTCGTCGAATCAAAGAACCGGTGGGTTTCCTCGACCCACACGTGGTCTTTGAGCAAACAATCAACCAAGACGCATCCTACGTCGAGAATTACATAAAAATGAGATTGCTTGCTCTGGACGACAAGGACTACATCATGGTGCCCTACAACCAGAAGTAAGTGCTTCAATATTTGCTATACAAATTACGTTTCAACATAGGTTTATGACTATAGCGACATATATGAGTAGGTTCCACTGGATTCTTCTGATTCTTGTGCCAAAGAGGAACATGGTATTGTACCTTGATTCTCTACTCAACAAAAATCACGACTTCACCCTTCTTAAAGGAATACTCGACTGGTATGTTCATTTCCTCCGCACATAACTCTATTGTAGTCTTCCTTCGTTTGAAATGGACAAGGATAACTTTTTTGAATCATGTAGGGCGTTCATCGGCTATGTTGCCGAGGGAGGTTTATACAGGGAACGAGCGCCACACTGACTCACAGGATGCGATTTCCGGTACGCGCTACAACACAATAATCATATATCATATTCTCGTAATATTGCGTCTCGAATCGATCAGTACATATATATGTAATTCTATTTTTGCAAGATCACGCAAAGAAAAACGAGATCACCTATGCGCATTCTACGTATGCCATCATATGTAGCTATTGATTGCTTCTAGGACGCACGATCCCCAGGTTTGTCAATCCCGTAATAATTATTTCCTAATTATAAATTTAAATATATGTGCTTACTACTTTACTCACGCTAGCTTATGTGGCTTGAACATAGAGTTAAATGCACTCGAGATGGACCAGTCACGACGCTCGAGGAGCTCTGCGCCTTCATCAAGGCGCATATAGTTAACACCACCGGAGAGTTTCACGCCGTCGACACCGATGAACGACCTCAAACAATTGATTCAATTTTGTAATTCACTTTGACTGGTTGTAATTCAATTTGTAACTCTAGTGACAATATATACTTGAAACATTCTTTTGTAATTGATTTTGAGTTAAATGATCACTTTGAGTTGTCAACAATTATCTGTGATATGTTTCTGCTTGCTAGTTTTCAGATGGCATGGCTAGCAATTCCTGAGGCTAGCTGAAAATACGATAAAAATTAATTAGGTCTAAAGACTTATCACAGACGGTTCCAACCACAAACCGTCTGTGATACTACAGAATCACAGACGGTTCGTGGTTGGTACCGTCTATGATAATACTTATCACAGATGGTTTTTCAACCGTCTGTGATAACTGCATGTTATCACAGACATAAAATTTCAGACGGTTCAAAAACCGTCTGTGATGACTGTTACGAACCGTCTGTGATGAGCTTTTATGTAGTAGTGGTCGTGGCATGGCTAAGCAATCTATTCGTATATAACCAACTTACGTTGGTGCTACGATAGTACCAACTAATAATCAACCAACCTAGGGTGACAAAATATCATGGCATACAATAGATAGGGTGGATATAACAAATTGGATTAATAACTAACCCAAAAGCATTTAAATAAATACTTGAAATAGAATGCAATACATTGAAACAAAGTATTTTGAAAACTGGGTTCAATATGATCAAAGGTATAAATTGCCTTGAAATAAGTCTAGGTACTGGTCTTGATCTTGAGGTGCTCCTTCTTTTCCAAAATTTTCCCAAGTATCGACGTCTACTCGCAAACGAGGCAAAAAGAAACAAAAATAAATAAATAACAGAGGAAAAACAAACTCCAAAAATCAAATAAAATTCACCATTAAATAGAGGTTGAATTTATATGAATTTAGCAATTTGGATGAGCTCAATCGGAGTTCTGATGAAGAAGTTATGGCTTTTGAAAGTTTGAGATTCACATAGAATGATAAAAACAAAATGGGAGAGAGAAACGGAATATTCTCAGAATATTCTATTCCGAAAATATTAGAGAATGACTGAGTGTATGACAGGTGGGACCGACTGATATTTATGACTATCTAGAATTAAAATAATTCCAGAAATAAGGTAGAGAGAGCGACATATGGGACCAATAAGATAAATGATTTTTCAAGAATTAAATTAATTCTCAAAAATAGGATTATGGGTTGACATGTGGCCCACTAGTCTATGGACCAGGTCCACGGAGATATGCTAGTCCACGGTAGACCAAACTCATGAAGGAGGGTTGACCAAAGTTGACTGACATGCGGGCCCCGCATGTAAGAGAGATAAATAATTAGGGTTTTTAATTGAGTAGATGCCATGTAGGGCCCACATGTAAGAGAGAGAACATATACATACATACGCGCATACATACATACATACATATACATACATGCATACATACTGTGGATATCGTGGGGATATGTGCATGATCTTAGGATGATGAGTCAATTGGCAATGACATTGTTGGTTTGCAAAATCTCGAGTTTTCGGGTTTGCTTCAGTTCTGTCATACCACAGGCGGTCTGACCGGTGGCATGGGCGGTCAGACCGCCCGTGGAGTGGTCCGACCGGCAGTGCTTGCCGGTCCGACCGGGTATGGTTCAAAGTGGTTTTTGAAGCTGAGCAAAAAAATAGGTTGTGTAGGCAAGTGAGGGGAGTCTCCTGGATGTGGTCACATAATTTTTGGAGCTCACAATCAAAAGTTGTATTCATTTGAAAATTGCATAAGGTTTCGGATTTTCGAGATGAAAATTTGGCTAAGTCATTTCGGGCGGTCCGACTGCCGTTGTAGAATCGGTCCGACCGGCCTGAAATCGGTCGGACCGGCTGTGTGGGGCGGTCAGACCGCCGATCACATGGAGCTTGGCCTTTTTGGCATTGTTGTTATTTGAATGTGGTTAATGTATGGATTTCAATGCTTTATTGTTGCATATTGCATTGTTGAACTGACGTGGGTCAAGTTGTGAAGAACTTGTTCCCGGAGACGATTTGTTTGTCTATTGCTGTGCAGGTGACTTGTAGGTCAATGACGTCAACGGTGAGGTGGATCGGGACTACGCTTGGAGAGCTGAGGTCTAGAACGATCATGGATGCCGGGTGAGGTCGTGTGACTCAAGCATGGTGCAGAATGGGCAAGATGGATCGAACGGGTAATTCGGTGCAGCTGGTTGGATCAGGCGGTGCAGAAGTCGGTGCAAGTCTCTGGGAGTTTACGATGGGATTCGGACGGGAGAGACTTGCCGACATGATGAGAGCCGCTGATCAACCCACACGTGGTGAAGCAGGCGATTGCTTCAACAGATATGTGTGAGTGGGTCCCATGTGTGTGTGGGCCTTCATGGGAGCCCATAAGTGAAACCCTAGGCCTCTCCTATAAATAGAAAGGGGGGAGATGGAAAACCCCCCCAAGCACTTTGAAGCCCTCATTTGCAATATGCCTAGTTAGGATTAGGGTTTGGAGAGGAGAGGAGAGGAGATGCTAGGGTTGGAGAGATTTGTATGTGTGCTCTTTGATTGAGCTCTTGTCCTCCTTGAGGGAGTGGCTTTGACAAGCATCACATTGAATCAATCAATTCATGAATGCTTGTTCTTTGGTGAAGTCTCATTTGCTTTCTTCTCTCTTTTGATGATTGTGGTGCTTCCTTGATCCGGTTGATTTTGGTTGGTCTCTTGACCTCATTTACCTTGCTTTGATGTGTGGGAATACTCCTATAACCATCTAGATCTTCAATCCCCCACAAGCAAGTTATGGATCAAGTTTTTCATATTTCTAGGGTTTTAGCACTTCTTTGGTAAAACCTAAAGAGATAGTTTATTTGAAGTGAATCTGAACGATCGCCGCTAGAAATAGGACTCAGATATCCTTAGGGAGGTGTGCTCCAAATTTGGTCAAGTTTCATTGGTTGAATCAAAAGTTAGACCAATTTTCGTTTTGGATTTGGGCATTGTGCAGTGCCTCTGGACTAAATCGGTCCGACCAATTTTGCACCGCCGGTCCGACCGCCAGCAGTCAGACCCCAGTTCTACAGCGGTCCGACCGCCAGGCAGTCATACCGCCAGATATACAGCGGTCTGACCGGTCCAGTGAGATCAACTCTCCTTGTTTGAGTCTAGTGGTTAAAGGGGGTAATTGAATTCAGCACAAGGCTTCCTCTGTGTGTTTACTGATCTTCTTAGCTTTCATAGCTAAAGGAGAAAAGTTTGTGTTGAATTTGATTAAGGCGAAAAATTGAGAAAGCACCTATTCACCCCCCTCTAGTCGCCTTTACGGTCCTACAAATACGTACATACATATACATACATACGTGCATACATACCTACATACATATACATACATGCATACATACGTACATACATATACGTAAATGCATATATATATATACATACATACGTACGCGTGTGTGTGTGTGTATATATATATGCTTAGATGGTGTGGATGACAAGGAGTTAGCACTAGCATGGCAAAAGTGGCAGAGATCAATTGGGACTAAATGAAGAATTATAGAGGATGGACCAACAGAATACACGCACAGTACACAGCAATCAGGAACCGATCCAAAACATGCTACAAGAACAGCCTAGTTTTGGCGCATGACGGCGGCGGCGACGGTGACATGGTGACAGGAGATAGCAATGAAGTGGCAAAGCAAAGCAAGAATAAATATAATAGAGAAGATACTTGGCAACACTTACCAGAAAAGGAGAAGAACTAGAGAAGCAATAGAGTTGAACGCGCACTGCACCAAACACATGAATAGGAACAGAGGGCACGGCAGCGCACGGGATGGCCGGCGGCCACGACGTCCGGCGGTGGGGCGAAGGGGCAAAACGGAAAGGAAACAACGAGCCGGACGCGATAGTGCGGTCGGATTTTGGAAAAACTCACCGAAGAAGCGAAACACGAAGAATACGCTTCGGCTGAAACCGATGGCAGAACTCCAGCGATCTTCGGGCAAAGGGGATAGCACCATGACATAGAGCACGACGACGCGAACCCAACGCCGCAGACGGTTCGGCCGGCGGACTTCGATGGAGGAGAAACTCGTCGGAGAAGACCTTTGGGAGGAACTTCGTATTCTGCGAACTGCGACGAAAATATATTGATTCGAATGAAACCAAATCAAGAGATTAGATGAGGAAAAAGATATGAAAATTTGAAGTTTGAATTGGAAACTAAACGAATCGTTTACGTAGAATTGATCGCGCTTACTGCTCATTGGGAAATTGTGAACAGTGCATGCGTTATCAGAGCATGCAGGAGGAGAGAGAAAATCCAATTATTTTGGAATTTAAATAAAGGCAGAAAATCTAGGAGATCAAATAAATAGCAAAGAAATCCAGAAAAATCTCAGAAAAATACCAAAAAATTCCTTGGAATACAAGGAAACCAAATAAAATAGGTTTTGATTTAATTGATGTTTAGATTAGTCAAATTAAATATTTTTAATTTAGAAAATTCTAATTAAGCTTTATTAATTCAAATAAAATTGTTGAAATTTTTCAGAGACCTAAACTACTCAAAAGATTTTTGACAACCACCTGGATCGGCGAGGGCTACTATTGGGGGAGGGCCCCTGCGCTACATCGAGTCAACGATAACCTCGTGAATGCATGACACCCCAAATGGGGTCCGAGGACCAACCTCGAAGAGGTCCGAAGACCAACCTCGGATGTAGTCCAGAGGGCAACGCCGGGCGCGGTCCGAGGGCCAACCAAGGACGGGGTCTAAGGACCAACCTCGGCAACGCGCAACACATCGGTGAACCTACCCCGAACACGGTCCGGGTAAACACACAACGAGGTCCCGTCGACACATGTATATGTGGTGGGGCCTACTTGACGCGATGGACAGAACGACCCTCGAAGCAAGCTAACCACCGAGGGCAACGATGTAACTTCACTGATTTCCCCCTTCTCTATATAGATGGGACCCTTTGTAATGGGGAGGGGGAGGTCAATTGTAAGTTCTAAACCATCTTCAATTCTCTCTCTTTTCCAAGTTAGATCTAGAATACAATGCAAGGAACAAATTACGTACTAACCATCGATAGTTAAGAACAAATTACCAAATCTGCGGTCTCCTTTTACCAAATCGCCTCAAAGCCCCACCTCCAGCAGCAGCAACATCAGCGAGAAAAGAGCTGGAATTTAAGACAGTCGATCTGTGAGGGTCGATTCTGCAATAAATGAGATTATCACAGATAGTTTGTATACAAACCATCTGTGATGAAAACGGGGAGTCACTGATTGTTCATGTTGAAAACCGTCTGTGAAGTATCACAGACAGTTCACCATCTGAACAAGAACCATCTGTGATATTTAGTAATATAACAGACGGTTCTTGTTCAGAACCGTCTGTGATACTTCACGGTTGATTTTTAATAAGAACTATCTATGGTATTACCTCTTCACATATAGTTTTTACCGCAGAAAGTAACACAGATGATCGTTAAACCAAAACCGTCTGTGATTGTATTTAATATAGATGGTTTTGGTAAACCGTCTGTAATGAGGTGTCCAATATTAACCTTTTTGGTAGTAGTGCCACGGCTGTATGTGACTCCATCCCTTTTCATGCGACGATGACCCCCAGACATGACCCAAAATTGTCCTGGTGGAGCAGTGACCGTTCGGTGAAGACCAACAGATCCACCTCAAGGTGCATACTCAACTCGTCACCTTGAATTCACATGAGTGCTGAGGTATATTAACGTAGTGTTGGAGTGCGCCGCAGGTTATCAGTGCAATCGTCGACCCGATGCTGTGCGCCGACCCATTTCACAAGTCGGTGCGCCAGCCCAGGCGAGCGGTTGACAACCACCTGGATCGGCGAGGGGCTACTATTGGGGAGGGTCCATGTGCTACATCGAGTCAACGATAACCTTGTGAATGCATGACACCCCAAACGGGGTCCGAGGACCAACCCTGGAAGAGGTCCAAAGACCAACCTCGGATGTGGTCCGGAGGGCAACGCCGGATGCGGTCTGAGGGCCAACCAAGGACGGGGTCTAAGGACCAACCTTGGCAAGGCGCGACACATCGGTGAACCCACCCCAAACCTGGTCCGGGTAACCACACAACGAGGTCCCGTCGACACCCGTATATGCGGTGGGGCCTACTTCACGCGATGGACGGAACAACCCCCGAAGCAAGCTAAGCATCGAGGGCAACGATGTAACTTCACTTATTTCCCCTCTATATAAATAGGACCCCTTTGTAATGGGGAGGGGGAGGTCAACGGTAAGTTCTACCACACATGTGCAAATGCATCTGTATGACCTATTGGTGAGTGATTCTTGTAATGTCCCCTTCGCATCTTCGACGGTCGACACGCCTAACCGGATGTGTCACAAGTTTACTGTTTAATCTCGTATCGACGACAAGTGGAAATTATCCTATCCAAGTAAACTCTGTGCATTGTACATACTCCATTAAAAAAATAAGATTCATCTGTCTGCCCATCGATCTGAAACAATCTGAATCACAGTGAGACTTTTGATTTCAGCAACAATCCTGTCACATACTAATCGCATTCCTCAAAATACCAGCCCAATCGCAAGAATGGCAGCTTAAAAAAAAGCTGAAACAGCTTAATCATCTGGCAGTGATCATGTTTCCCGAAAGGTAATCATCATCCAGAACTCACCATGCATGACCGGTGGCTGCCAGCATTGGCGTGCGTGAGCTCGAACGCCTCAAAGGGCACCGGAGACGAACGTAGTGCCCGCTTGCCATGTCGTGC
The DNA here is from genome assembly GCA_036346395.1 of Hsuehochloa calcarea. NCBI lineage: Eukaryota > Viridiplantae > Streptophyta > Magnoliopsida > Poales > Poaceae > Hsuehochloa > Hsuehochloa calcarea. Next base: position 25,758,422 of record CM070608.1, on the reverse strand, counting down.
CGAGAGCACCACCGATGCAACAGTTTCAGCACCACCGATGCAACAGTTTCCTCCATGTTTGATCATCATGGCTCGCTACGCCACTTGAGCTACCTTGCATAACGACCCAACACCGATGCAACAGTTTCAGCTCCTCCCTCCATTTTGACTTGGCATTTCTTCGAACACCTGGCGGGCGCCAGATTGCCCACCGCATCCTTGATGGCCATCAGCGACTCCCTGGCCTGCGCAGGCGACAGCGCCTCCCTTGCTGTGTTCGAACCCAGACCTTCATGGTGACGGCGGCATTTCACCGAACACCAGTCGAGCGTCAACTCCAGGAACCGCTACCTTGCACTGAGTTGGTCCGATCGGTCGCTGCTCGCTCCCGATGCCGTGGATATATCACATCTTCATGGCACGCCGCGCCAGGCTTGCCAGAGACGCAACACTTGGCGGGAGCGTGCTGCCCTTCTTGTTGGATTAATTGGGCTTGGACTATTTTAATTTAACAATTAATCAAATGAAATGCCACCAATCCACAGGAAAATTTGATTAGCGAGATAAGAACATTGAATATGAAGAATACAAACTTTACTCGATTCCATTAATTCATACGGCAGAGCACAATTACAAGAACAGGGTGCATCGCATCCTCTAACTTGTCGACTTAGATACCACAAAAAAAGGTATAAGCATTCTGCAAGAAGAGGACACATTGTCTGATTGTCTATCGGATCATGAAACTTCGTGTCAATTAACTTTAAATTTTTCATCGAAACAAGTTTCTTCGTGTTGGCGGAGTAACCGAACGAAACTTTCACACCATACAAGCACTAGTACAATTCAGTTCTCTCAACCTTGGACAGAGTGTAACAAGCAGGGAAAGGTACGTTCGTCCTTTATGTGCTAACTCAGATCTGATGTCAATATCAACCAAGTCAAGCCGTGCATTGACACCATCATTTGTTTTGTCACGAATGCTCAGTAAGAGACCAATCAAGCTGTCACATACATTCTTCTCTACGTGCATGATGTCTATGCAGTTGCAAACTTCCAAGAGCTCCCAATAAGGTAAGTCCTAAAATATTGATCTCTTCTTCCAAATGTTCTTCTCACAGGTCCTCGATTTACGTCCCTTTCCGAGCACAACATCTAAATACTTAACCATATCATAGACCTCTTTTGCGCTTAAATGCTTTAGAGTTGAACTGTCCTCCTACTTTCTGTCACATCCCTAATTTAATAAATGATATTATTATGCATCTCATGAGCATACATGACATTCTTGTAGCATGTCCACAAAATATTGCATTTGAAAAACTTCAAATCAAAGTTCAACACGTAGATCAAATATGAAGCCCTAATACAAAATGAGATAAATGCTTACAAAGTTCTCTAGGAAATAATTTTTTCAAATACTATAATATTTATCATGAATAAATATAATTTTCCCAAATTTATAGAACTTAATTCACACTAGTAAAAATTCAAATCCCTTAGTAAATAGCATTTCAATTTTGAATTTAAATTATACAAATTAAATCATGAATAGTGGGGTTTGAAAATTTATTTGAGTACTAGGACATCCCAAGAACCCCTCTGAATAATTTAAAAATTTTGGGTTTTTTATTGCAATGTTTTGTGGCTCGGTCAAACTAGAATCTAATGAATTTCAAAACAATCAAACTTGCACACTTGCACCGACTCAAACCCGACCCCATCTTGACTCAGCCCAACCAGCTCTCCGCACAGGACTGCGGCTCGATCCCTGCACTGTTCCTCATGTTTGAACCACACTCGAGTCCGATCCACCCGACGTGATTTGACCGAACCCTCACATCATCAAGGCCAAGTATGGTGGTGTCAACCTACAAGATCAAAAAAGGCAGCAGCATGATGAAAAGGCATTTTACAGAAGAGTTTTTTATGTGCATAAATGATAGTTGACAATAGTATATATCAGATTATTTAGAAAGGCACAGCATTAGTGTATCATCATTGCTTTCAACTGCTCTCCTTTTGGTTTTTCATAAGGCCAAATGCAGTTGCACGTTTCTCATCCATCGGCAGTGCGGCAACGGTAATATCAGCATCTGTTTCTCTGTGTGCCTGGATAAACTTTTCATAATCCATCCTGTACAGGTGGTCTCCGGCAAGAATTAGACACTCCAAAACATTATGCTCTTAAAAAATAGCCACAAGTACTGCCTTAGAGCGTAGTACCCTGAGATAAGAAGATAATAGAAAATAAGTACTCTACATAAGCTAGCATGGAATCCTAACAACACTTTTATGTTGATAAGTTTGAATTTTTGTTAACATATAATAGTATACTTCATGGTCATCTTCAGTAACCAACTGAAATGCTGTGTGTTGTCTATGGATCACAAATTTGAATGTAACACGAAGAGTGAAAAAAATAGCACAAAAGATTAGGGATCAGCAGATTGCATATGAGAAAATTGATTCGAATGTGCTAGTTATTTTAAGGAAATACACAGCATTATGTACCCATGTTTACTGCAAAAATCTGGCACAAAAAATTGGGCCTCGACTATGTGTTATAATTATCCAGCAAAGTAAGGTCTATGACTGGTTTGGGGAAAACTAGTAGGACTTTGCAACTGTATGGTTTAGCATTCAAAATCTAAAGAAGAAATCTTGATGCATATTAAGTTATAGCCCAGGAATCATAGTTTGATCTGATTTGTTTACTGATAAACAATTATCACTGGCTAATGCTAACAAGAATTATAAGCAAAGTTGCAGAACTAGTCATTTACCTAAAGTAATTGGCAATTCTAGTCGTTCAGTACTGGATACTGGTAAAATAACAAGGTTTATGCAATTGTACTTAATATCAATTTGTAAGAAGGTTTAGGGTTTCAGCTCCTCCCTCCATTTTGACTTGGCATTTCTTCGAACACCTGGCGGGCGCCAGCAGGCGGGCCCCAGCTTGCCCACCGCATCCTTGATGGCCATCAGCGAACACCCTTGCTGTGTTCGAACCCAGACCTTCATGGTGACGGCGGCATTTCACCGAACACCTGTCGAGCGTCAACTCCAGGAACCGCTGCCTTGCACTGAGTTGGTCCGATCGGTCGCTGCTCGCTCCCGATGACGAGGATATATCACATCTTCATGGCACGCCGCGCCAGGCTTGCCAGAGACGCAACACTTGGCGGGAGCGTGCTGCTCTTCTCGCATGCCAGCTTCATGGCGGGCGCCGGGCGGGGCGTGGAGCATGGAAGCGCGCGGCAGGCGCGGAGAAGAGCAACCAGAGGAGGATGCCACCAATCCACAGGAACAGCGTGGCAAACAGCGAGACAAGGGAAGAACACCACCACCATATGAAGAATACAAACTTTACTCGATTCCATTAATTCATACGGCAGAGCTCAATTACAAGAACAGGGTGCATCGCATCCTCTAACTTATCGACTTAGATACCACAAAAAAAAAGGTCTAAGCATTCTGCAAGAAGAGGACACGTTCTCTGATTACAACAAAAGAAAACGAAACTTTCTTCAGGACTCGACTAGAGCACGGCGAGGTAGTAGTACTCCTCCCCGCCGGCACCAACCCACGCCTCCTCTGCCTCGCCTTCTGCTCCGGCGACATCCAGCGCCGCCTCTTCGCGGCTGCAGCCATGCTCCTCTTCAGCGACGACGATGGTGGCGCCGCGGGAGGAGGAGGAGGAAGAAGCGGGGCCTCGCCGGCGGCGCAGGGAGAGGCTGCGCTCTAGGACCGCCGACGACCATCCACAAGCGTCGGCCTCCTCACGCGGAACTAGAGCATCCTCGTCGCGGGCTCTCTTCGCGGCACAGACGCGCCTGCGAGCAAGCTCGACGGGGTCGTCGGCCGCCACGATGGTGATGGCGCCGTCGATGGCGAACCAAGCGTTCGCGCGCACGAGCGGGGTCCCGCCGTCGGCCATGCTCGGCGGCGGCGGAAACGAGACCGGGATCGAGAGAGGGAAAGAGCGAAAGAGCACCAGATCAAGATCGAGAGAATCGAAAGCTCAAGCAGCGGAATCGAGTCGAATGGGAGCGAATGATTGGGATCAGATCGGCAGTGGATGGCGGAGTTTATCGATTTGGCTTTCTTGGTCGCTACGTCGGCTCTTTTATAAGGCGGTGCGGGTGCGATCCGCCTCGGCCTGGAGCTCGGCTGGCTGCGGCCAATGGATTTTCTTTTTGTTTTGTAATAATAATAAATAATTACCTTCTAGCGATTTTTACTGTACAAATACAGGAAGTAAGTGGTAACATCCCAACCTTTGACTTCTTTTAGAATTTTTAAAATTTAAATTTCATCTCTAATTTGCTTGAATTGATTGAATTTTCAAATTATAAAAAGAATTTAATTTGTTTAATTAAACATTAGTTTTGAGTTGAAATTATTTTATTTGAGTTCAGCATAGTAAATGCATCTCAAAAATTATAAACAAATTTAACATTAAAAAAAACCTCACGGACCGAATTGGCATATTGGGCGTCCAAAGCCCAACTGGACTTACTTTGGACTCACTTAGTCATGGCGTATTTGGACATGGACATCCATTAGCAATAGGTCCAATACGCATTGGTGATGAGTTATCGTCAACCTGGTTTGAGTGTTTGGTGAGTTTTATTTTGAAGTTTGCTGAATTCCAGAAGAAAAAAACCTGAAGTTTCAATTTTTGCAGACTATCCGCGTGTCAATGGCAGACTGTATGTGTATCATATGTACTAAGTTAGTCACTAAAGTGTGTAATCATCTACATATCCGACGTCGCGAGCGAGGACACTACCACATTGACGCTGACCAGTCCACCCATACCTTCCCATGTCCACATGCGCGCTTGGTCGCGACGCTTGTGCATCATCACCGAGTGAGGTCACCTGAAGCGCCACTCAACCAACCATGAAAGTATACGTTTTGCTACACACGCCGAAATTATGTCAAAACACGTCAAAAGACCGAGGATCAATTTTTGAAAAATAAAAGGAGACAGTTAGAACAATACGCCCTGGATCACTTTCTATCTCAATGAAACTTCTCTGAAAAAACTATAACTGTGAACTTCTGATATTATTGTCGAAGAACAGAACAAACGGAGAAGCAGAAACTCCATATTTCAATTTGCGCCGCATCTGAGTTGATGCGACTTTTCTGTTTTCTCCTTTTTATAGATTTTCTCAAAGAGTTACAATCCCAGTTTCAATTCGGTTCTAATCCGACTTTGAAAGTCTATACCACACTTTCCCGAAGTGCTACAGTTCCAAAACCGAAAACAACGGAGTTCAGAAAATGAACGCTACATAGTTCTGACTTTCCCAAAGAAAACAATAACTAATTAAAGCAATCCTAAAAAAGAAAAGTTAATATGAATAACAATTTTAAAACTAACAAATCACCCCCCCTAAACTTGTTGTTCTTTCTTCACATCTTTGATTCCCAATTTTTGACTCATCTCTATGGATTTGATGCGGCCGAGAGCCTTCGTTAGTATATCAACCTTTTGATCTTCAGTATTGACATAATCCACATCAATCTTTCCACTCCGAACATATTCACGAATATAGCACCGCATCTAGTGCTCCTCGCTTCGTAGGGCAAGCCTTTGCGAGCCGAGCACATGGCGCCCCAATGCATGCCATCCCGTTTCATACGCCAAGTCTTAGTGAGTCGAACAAACAACATCCTAGCGCACATCCCCTCACCTCAGGAGTCAAGCCTGGTCAAGTTGGCCCTGGGCACGTGTCAACCTTCCACATCTCAGGGAATTGGCGTACATCGACCGAGTGCATCTCAATGTGTTGCCTATCTCAGATTCGCCCATCGAGCTCATATCAATTGACGCACGCGCACCTGTCGGCATCCCTCGCTTTAAAGCCACAATCTCACCTTGGACAAGAGGTCCACCCATGCACATCTCGACGATCCACACACAACGGCGCGTTCACTTGAGGACTCCGCACGTCTCGGACTAACAAGTCGGTCACACTCATTCGAGCTTGGCACTTCAACTCATACTTTCAAACATCAAATGTCATGAGTCAAGAACTCCTACGTAACTTGACCCCCAACGATGATGCCACACTTGACCGGTTCAAAACGCCATCATAGATGGATGCCGTCCGAGTTTATTGGTCAAGAATGACATGACTCACTCGTTGCAGACTATCACATCACAGATGATTAGTAACATAAAACCGTCTATGATAGTTGACTATCATAGATAGTTTGTAGATGAAACCGTCTGTGAGAGCTGATATATCACAGATGTTTTATCCTAAGAAACCATCTATGATATTTTTTGTATTGCTAAATCTATTTCTGTTTATTGGCAAGCCTCAGGAAATGCTAGCAATGTCCTCTGAAACAAGCTGAAACACAACAAGTACATGTGTACATCCAATTCACATTCATTTCAGAAACAAGCACATTCAATTCATATTCATTTAAAAAACAAGCACATCCAATTCACATTCATTTCAGAAACAAGCACATCCAATTCATATTCATTTCAAAAACAAGCACATCCAATTCACATTCATTTCCTCAAGGCTCTCCATCTGCCGTCGCGTCTCATCTCTAACGCGATCATTGATCTCATCTCTAATCGATTCAATGATCTCATCTCTGAGAGATTCATGAATCTCCTCTCGTAGTTGTGCATCGCGCTCTGCTTTGGCTCTCTTCCTACTCCGGTACGCTTCGGAGTCAGCTAGGAATCCATATTTCCATGGAACATAAAGAACAAGGCATCTCGTGTGACAAGGGTGTGCTCATCATTTTCAAGGGCCATGGAGAGTATATCTTTCTCCCTGACTGCCTGGAATAAGCCTTGGGAAGATTGTGCACTCAACGTTTCCTGCAATGTGCAATAGCTCGACATGTCATTGCACTACCTATGAAGTTATGGAGTAATTACGAACTAGGTAGTTCGATATATTACCAAGCGCCGGGACACTTCTTCGTCTGTGGGGTTTGGAAAAGAGATTGTCGGACCCGGGAGTAACACCCCAGAATCCTCTGTGCATTTCTGAACTAGTCCCATGATCAGTAGCTAGTTCACACAGTAAACAGATATGGTAACATCCATAAATCGCATAACTTTATTAATAAATAGAGTTGATTACAAGCAAGGCTTACAAACCAACATTAAACAAACACAGCGGAAGACGAAGAAGTAGTGGAGTCCAGCTGATCTGCCACATGCAATAGACTGGGGTAGCGGCCTAGTCGTCGAGATCCGAAGTCCTTCTCCTCTGAAATTTATTTGCATGAAGCAAGGGTGAGCACAACTACTGTGCGCGCAAGTTACACCCAATAACAGAGTTAATGCATGCATGGATATATCAAAGGAAGGTTTATTAGTTGAATTTGCATAAATCAATGTTTTCTTTAAATATTTGTTACTAAGTTTCAAAGCAGTTATTCTATAACTAAAATTTATTTTTATAAATTCTCAAGTTTTATAGTAGGATAACCTCCATATGAAACATGGTGATGGATACCCTCCTATCACATGGCTAACCGCCCAATTTTACCACAAGGATTAACCATCCTCAAATTATTTGCAAAAATCATTTTTAAAACAAAATAAAAGTCTAACTTTGAGTGGCTTTGCTCAGCATGTCCATGACCGTGGACACGGCTATTCGAATAGTTTTACACTCTGCAGAGGTTGTACAACTTTACCCACAAGACATGAATTCTCTAGTTTGTTTGACATCCGTCGATCCCACTGCTCACTACCTTAGGTAAGCAGTCTAGAGCACGTGTCAAGGCTTTTACAATGCGCCATCCCATCGTAGCCTTGCCTCGCTAAGGTTTCGCTTCCATTGGGCTAACCACCTGCCGGATTCAAGCCCCTCTTGCGCCATGTGGTAATACTGTCTAACCAACACCCACACACCAAAATGGCACAACTACGATGGAATGTTATAAATTATTTAGCCAAGTCCTGCCCATACAGGACATGTGATAGTACGATGTGGCTTAGCAAAATGCGGCTCGAAGACCGGTCCTTAACTGACTTGGGCGACTTCCAAAATAACTCTGGGTCACAATCCTACCCGAATTGAGCACGTGCATAAATCTGCACCCACCAAGCATCCATTTCGCCCAATACAAACCAGCTTTTCCTTTTTGGTTTTCAAAATCATTTGCAAAATCTTCCATGAGAAACCAATGTCATAGGATCTTAAACAATAGTTGATTATTTGGCCAAATTCCCGAAACTAAATATTTTTGCTCTAAGCATGTCCAAGCATAATTTTTTTCCAAAATATTCTAGTTCATACTATTGCATAAACTAGATTTTCATCTAAGGTGTTAAGGTATGACTGATTCAATATCAAGATTGGCTATACAATGGAATTGGGAATAGCTATAACTTTAAAAACAAGAATTTAAATTACTTGAATATAAATACGCATGCAATAATAATTTAAAACAGAATTTAAATAATTTGAAATAATAGGATCAAATATGATTAAAGGTATAACTTACCTTGCTTGGTTTTGTTGTTCTCAAACGGCGTCGAAATCCGGATGTCTGAAGTCGTCGAAATCTATACACGTAAATGATCCAAATTCAAATAGCATTCAAATGAAATCCAAATAAAATCCAAAAATTAAGAAATAAATACTGGAAGTAAGATATCGACTTTATATGAATATAGGAATTTGAATCGATGGAATCGGAGTTTGTATGAGGGAGAACGAAATTCCGGAAGGGAGAGTGAATAGTAGTTTGCATGACACTATTCATTCCCATGCATACGTGAATAGTAAAAAGAATGGAACAAATGGCCATGCCGGCGATATGAAGGGAGAGGTGACCGCGAACAACAAAAATGGAATCTTGGGAATGAGACGGACCCAATGGTGGTGGTCGCGTCACTGGCGGAGGTCCAGCGCGACGGTGGCGCAAAACCGTGCAAGGTAAATAGTAGCGTCGAAGAGCCGATGATGTTTACGAGAAAAGGAAGGTAGCACAACGTAGAGCATCGCGAGGTGAAGCTAACGGTAGTGTCGACATCGCCGGTGGATCAAAGACGGCGCCGGAAATGATGACAGAAGGTGGTTCGGTATCCAGCTGAAAATTCTTGGTTGCGGCGAAAAGATAGCGGCGAACTCCGGGGATAGGAAGGGGAAACCGAGGGGCACGCGGCGACGCAGTCGGTTCGGAAAAAGACTGACCGAGGAGGGAGAACGGAGGTAGCGAAGTGGGTACATGCATGAATTTGCATGGCACTATTTACTCGTGCATACGTGAATAGTGAATGAAAACGGAAGAAATGGCTGTGCAGGCGATAGGAAGGGAGAGGTGTCCGGCGAACAACAAAAATAGAACCCCGGCGAGGTACTCTACCCGATGGTAGTGGCGGTTCGGCTGGCGACGACTGGTGGCGGCGGCGACGTACAAATGGAATAAACAACAAAAATATAATAAAAACTCAAAATTACAAAATAAATACTGACAAATAAAGGATGATTTTATATGATTTTACGAGCAAGAATCATCGAATTCGGAGTTTACAATAGAGAGGAATGATTTTTGGAATAAATTTTACAAACTATTTAAGTTTGTACAGAGTCATAAGCAATGCTACTGTTCTTCTTCTTGATTGAGCCGAACACACAGAGGAAGAAAGGAATTGCTGCGCCCGCTAGAGGAAGAGGAAAGGTGGCCGGCAAGTTACCAAAATGGATTACCGACGTCGAGACGGAGCGGATGGAGGAGGCGGCGCGGTCGGAGATGGCGGCGGCGGCGGCGCACAGGAGGTGTCGACCATGGAGGTGGGCGAGCTGAAACGGGGGATGCCCGATCTTCTCGGTGAGGAACCGTGGATAAATGATGCGAAGTAGACGATGTCGCTAGGTGAACACTCGCGCCAATGCATGAACCCTCAACTCTTTGGAATACTCCAAAACACACCGTATAGTTGATCGTCGCGAGACCAAGAACGATGATCGCCAAGTCCCCAATTCCCAATGAAACGACGGCTTGACCTTGAATTACAGAACGAACCAATGGATCGCCTATTCCTCTCTCAAAGTCCTCGCATGAACTCGTTTGAAAGAACAAGCAATAGCTATGTTTCTATTCTTATGCATAAACTGGTCTGAGGTTATAATGGGGTCTAACCCTCAATATATAGTGCCTCTTCTCCTACTTATGGCTGGCCAAGAGGCCCTACTCCTACTCTAATTCGGAATTAGAACTCCAACTCCAATTCCGACTCAATCTAAAACAAAAAGGAAACTCTAATTTTATAATCATCATATTGTTTCGGTCATATCTTTTGACTCAAGAGGAGTTTCGGAGTGAGGGAGGATCCGTTAAATCGGGCTTGAAGTTATCTTTCCAACAAGCCCAAGAACACCCAAATTGGACTCCGTTTGTGAAAGTTATGACCGTTTTACTTCGGACTGTCCTGCTGATTCCGAATCCGAATTTGATTCTGGGTTGATTCCGAATTTGATTTCGGTTGGGGTTGTGGGAGATCTGAATTGGGCTTGAAAATCTTATCCAAAACTTGAGCTTTAAGTCCCCTTTTGCTCTCCCATCACACGGACTTCTTTCCTCCTTGATCAGCCGCATGGGCTGCTTGACTTTCTCCTTCCCAACCGCTTTGACCTTCTTGTTCTTCATCAGTAGGCAATAGATATGGTTATTCTCCTCCTTGTGCTCCTCTATTGCTTTAGCTCCAGCCTCCCTCTCGGTTCCAAAGACCTTAAGCTTGTCGAACTTCATAAACAGCCTCATAAATAGTCGGGATATCCTCATCATCCTTCCTTTCTTCAAAAAAAAAAACCGTCCTCGGCTTTTGATAGTCTGAAAATGTGCTACACAAAGAAAACAACGTATATGCATGGTATATGTATTTATCATCCAAACAACTTCCGTGTAGCGCATGATGATTTGCTGAACATGTACTAAACAAAGAGAACAACGTATATACGTGATATATGTATGAATCAATTGTTGTGCCATTCGCGTTGTTTTGCACAAAATAAGTAACACAACTACAACCGTAGGATGTATTTGATATATACATTGCGGTACCTTCATTCACATCATTCTCCCTCCCATGAGAAAAAGTAATACTCGACTTTTCGAAGCACATGGACAAAATATAAAAGGGACGAGCTAGATCAAGTTGTTCAAATTTGGGGGTCAAATTTTTTAGTGCCTGCCATGCTTCAACTACACTACTCTGTTTACTGGTACATGATAAATAAGTAGGCATCATGGTGCGTTCTAAACAATAGGCACTTGTATTCAACTCCATCTCAAAGTGACCATGACATTGCTCAACAGATGTCTTGCGCAAAACATGTAATTTAAAATCAACAAAATTATCACAAGCAATGCACATTCGATAAACATAGAACTTGTCATTTACACTATAATCTCCAATCAAATTGAATGTATATGTGTAGGCAGAAGGACTAAGTAGTGATTTTAAACATGAAACGTCAACAAGGTTTTCAATCACACTAGATAGCTCTCTAGGATCATCGAACATAATATAGTATAAAGAATCATTAAAAGATATGCTTGTAGGAACATCCTTATGAGTAATCAATTGCACAATATACAAATTGAGCGAAGAAATTTGAAAACATAGAATATTCAAAGGAACACTAAAGTTCTCACTCTTACGTACCTCGGCGTGATGAATATTCAATTCAACACCATTGTTGTTGCCTTTAACGTCCTCCTCTATTATTGCAGGTGTTGTAGGTATCAAATTGTCATCGTGAAACCACAGGGCGGTAAGCATTCCATCCACAACCGTGGTTATCTCCGCGTCTTTTACTTCCAACGGTGCTGGTTGTTGAACAGCCAACTCATCTTCTTTAATATCAACCTGCACAATGTGAGAAACAACACTAGAAGTAGTGAGTAAATCATTAATTTCAGCAGTAACGTCACTTTGGCTATCATCTACCTCCCTCTTTTCTGTTGGTGTATCTCTCTCACACTCATTGGAGATGCTCTCAACCTAACATTTGGTAGAATCACACAGCTCACGCTCTTTATCATTCTCACTCAATTTGGTTTTGGCTATGTGGCTCTCATTCTCACATGGGTTTGGATACATCGCATCCACCAAAGATTGTGGGTCAGCAACGGAGCAATCATGAGTAACCACAATCTCTTCATGAAGAAATGGAGCAATACTACATGAAGCCAGGACCGAAGGAAAAATCACATGCTCGTTCTCCTTCTCTTGTGTCACACAAGTGGACTTCAAACCTTGTCGCATCCCTTTCAACTTTTCCACTAGGGAACGCTTGTAGTGGTAAGGTACAAAACGTGCACGCAAATGCTGTTTCATCTGCTCCCAGGTGATAATCGGTAATTCATGGCGCTCCATACGCTTACGAACAAATCGCTCCCACCAATGTGTGGCCTAACCAACCAAACCATTGGATGCAAGTAAGAGCTTCCTCTCATTGGAATAGTTGTGCATCCGAAATATCGTATCAATTTCAAGCTCCCAATTAAGGTATTCTTCCACATTTGCGCTACCTGAAAATATAGGGATATGAAATTTGGGCTTAGTGACAAAATCCTTACGATGGATGTTGGGGTGGTTGCAAATGGCGCGCAGTTCCAAGAAGTTGTTGTTGATGTCCGTACGTAGCTGCGTAACCTCCTCCCCGAGGTTGTTTAGTTTATACCGAACGGCCCCAAGCTCATCGCGCACACCATTATCACGATAAAGAAGTTGCTTTTGTAGCATCCTACGCAAGCGAGTATACTCCATCCATGTAACCGATAGATCCTCCTGATGACCTGGCATGGCAACAACTCACAAATAGCAAACGCGATTATATCCTGACAAAAATAGCTCTCTCTCTCTCTCTACGCTCTCAACTCACTATCCTGAAAACAAGACAAGCTTACCGTTCCAAAGTGAATCAAGGACTACAAAACGACACTTGTGATAGCGAACGACCTCAACCCGGTAATGTAAGAGCGTAACCAAGAGCAAAGGTAGTACACGAACGGGTGTAGGTGGAGCTTGGTAAGGTATGTGTATAACCTACGCAAACTGATATTCAAGTTGTTGTAATGCTAAGTAATGATCCAAGCTAGATTCTTTTGCCTATGTGCTGATCCAAAAAGGTGTAAGCGATGAGGATGAACGCACACGCAAAGACAAATGTGACTCAATGCAAACAAAGGAATGAGCTAGCGAGAAGAGATCTGAAAATGAGATCAAGCAAGCTCGTTTTGCATAAAGTACTAAGAGAGACGCTAGCCAATTGCAATTGAAAATAGTAGGGCACAAGATTTCTCAAAGAGAAAAAAAACTACTACACAATCTGAAATAATGATGGGTGGTACTGTAGCAACCAATAAAATGCATGATACTGTAGCAATCGGCAAAAGAATTTTTTTTTCTTCCTCTCTTTTCTTTCACAAAAATTATGTTTTTGCTCCCAGTTTTGTTTTATACTCTTTTTTTCTCAATGCCGTGGCTCTTGCTATTGTGCGGCTGCCTTTTTTAACTTTTCTCAACGGCCGAAAGTGTTTTGCTACCCTCGTGGGTGCATAAGCCCAAAAATTCAGCAAGGTGTAAACAATGTTCAATAAGCAGCCCTAATACAATATCAAAAGCTAGTCTCACAAGATGAAAGGATATAAGTGAAGCGGAGCTCGGACGCAAAAGTTACGACCGAATTACAAACAGTGTACCAATTGAACTCGGATTTAACGAAAATTGAGTCAGGGACTGAATTTGAATTTTGGATTTTTTTGGTTTTTTTTTGGAAGGAAACAAGGAACAAGGTACGCAAAGGAAACACTTAGATCAGCACTAAACAAAAAATTCTAATGGACTAAAATCTACCAAAACTCACAAGAAATAAACGATTGAAACTAGGGTTTGGAATTTTTTTTGTTGCAATTTTTGGTTTAATGGACCATAGGACAGAAAAATGAATCTAAACTAAGGGTAAAAAAAACTCTCACCGAGTAAACCTAGAATCTGATACCATATGATACGGGGGATGCCCGATCTTCTCGGTGAGGAACCGTGGATAAATGATGCGAAGTAGACGATGTCGCTAGCTGAACACTCGCGCCAATGCACGAACTCTCAACTCTTTGGAATACGCCCAAAACACACCGGATAGTTGATCGTCGCGAGACAACGAACGACGATCGCCAAGTCCCCAATTCCCAATGGAACGACGGCTTGACCTTGAATTGCAGAACGAACCAATGGATCGCCTAGTCCTCTCTCAAAGTCCTCGCATGAACTCTGGTTTCGAAAGAACAAGCAATAGCTATGTTTCTATTCTTATGCATAAACTGGTCTGAGATTACAATGGGGGTCTAACCCTCAATATATAGTATCTCTTCTCCTCCTTATGGCTGACCAAGAGGCCCTACTCCTACTCTAATTCAGAATTAGAACTCCTACTCCAATTCCGACTCAATCTAAAACAAAAAGGAAACTCTAATTTTACAACCGTTATATTTTTTCGGTCATATCTTTTGACTCAAGAGGAATTTCGGAGTGAGGGAGGATCCGTTGGATCGGGCTTGAAGTTATCTTTCCAACAAGCCCAAGAACACCCAAATCGGACTCCGTTTGTGAAAGTTATGACCATTTTACTTCGGACTGTCCTGCTGATTCCGAATCCGAATTTGATTCTGGGTTGATTCCGAATTTGATTTCGGTTGGGGTTGTGGGAGACCTGAATTGAGCTTGAAAATCTTATCCAAAACTTAAGCTTTAAGTCCCCTTTTGCTCTCCCATCACGCGGGCTTCTTTCCTCCTTGATCAGCCGCATGAGCTGCTTGACTTTCTCCTTCCCAACCGCTTTGACCTTCTTGTTCTTCATCAGTAGGCAACAAATATGGTTACCCTCCTCCTTGTGCTCCTCTATTGCTTTGGCTCCAGCCTCCCTCTCGGTTCCAAAGACCTTAAGCTTGTCGAACTTCATAAACAACCTCATAAGTAGTCGGGATATCCTCATCACGGGCGCTCCAGCGAGGTTTCGACAAAGCGAAGGCATGTACACGGAGAGTACGACGTCGCGGTGCCGGCGGTGGTGACGAAGGTGGCGGAGCTTCACCAGAGGCGACGCAAGAGATGAAAGACAACGAACGACCAAAAAACTTCACATCGCAAGTTCGGCCAAACCATGGGGAGAGGGGAGGAGAGGTTTTGGGGGTGGGTTGAGGGTGGAGAGGAGCTCCTGGTGGTCACTTTATATAGGGGAGGGGGTGGCCGGATTGATTAGCAATTGCGAGAATAAAAGCTTGAGTTTTCGGGTGCCATAAAGACCGCATGAAAACTAAAAACTGCTCTTAATTCACAAGAAGAAATGGCTAAATAATTGTGTAGTAATGTAGGTGACATTACTACGGACGTGACTTCAAGCGGATTTGAATTTGGTGCATTGAGTGAGGAGAAACGAGAGAAAGAGTGACCGGCAGCCATTAATGGGAGCTTCGTTCATGGTGGCGGCCAGCAGGGGCGGCGGCGAAGGTGGCCGAGAAGGGGCGGCGAGCTGAGGAGCAGCCAGTGGTGTTGGTAGTGGTGGCCGGCTGTGATGGGAGGAGGCTGCCATTGAAGTTTTACCGGAGAATCAAAAAACTACAGAGAGGAAAAGAGTTCTCGGTTGGAGGAAGAAGATGAAGTGGAGAAAGGAATAAAAGAGAGGAAGGGAGGGTGCTAATTAGTAAAAGGCAAATGCCCACATGGTAGCTACGGGATGGAAAATGAGCCTTGGCTTGGAGAAGGGAAAGGATGGGTGACCAAATGGGAACCCATTTTTTTATTTTAAAATTTGTAATTCCTTTAAGCCACAAATTGAATACACTTTAGAATATAGTAAAAAATTTCCAAAAAATCGTAAAAATTCCTAGAATTATTTTAAACTTAATAAAAATAATTTCAACTTAAAGTTGGCTTTTTTATATATAGAAAATAGGAAAAACCTTTTTAAATACCAGAAAAATACAAAAATTTATTAAAATTTTAATTTTCATTTTAAATTAATAAAATCCCAGAAATTTAATAAAACTAAATAAAATTTCTTTTTGACTTTAAAACCAAGAAATTATATAATTAATTTTTTTTGTTTTCCTTTTAACAGTGAAAACTCTTTTTAGGTTACAGAAAATTGAGAAAATCTTCGACAGTCAGAAAATCAAATAAAATAATAACTTTATTTATTTTTAAATTGGTAACAGAACTTTGGAATGTTACCAACTACCCCCCTTAAAAGAAATCTCATCCCCGAGATTCGGAGAAGCTAGAAAAAAAGAAGATGGATAGGATGAAAAAATTGAGACAGAGAGTGTGTCTTCAAGTTGGCTTCATGTTGGCTTCATGTCCAAGGGTGTTGAGTTGTTCGAAGTTCGAAACGTCAGTTCGTCCTTCAGGTGCATCGATAGGTTAGAGGTCCAATGGATTGCTAGAGATGAGATAATAGCAAAGGATGAGATGGAGAGCTATGAGGAGAGAAGTCTACCCATTTGAAGCACACGTTGTACACAAGATCAAAAGATCTACATACGACGTACAAAAACAAAACATACGATATGAGTTAAGAAACAATACAACGTTCTACTCGATCGATACTCGTAAGCTGGGGAAATGACTCAATACACAGAATGAGACTTGGCAAAATTGAGCTATATGGTTAGGCTGACATCGCAATCTTGGTTTGTAAATCAAGTTGTGAAGAACTTGTTCCGGAAACGCTTGTTTGTCTATTGCTGTGCAGGTGGCTTGCAGGTCAACGACGTCAACGGTGAGTGGATCGGGACTACGCTTGGAGAGCCGAGGTCCAGAACGATCATGGATGCCGGGTGAGGTCGTGTGACTCAAGCATGGTGCAGGATGGGCAAGATGGATCGAACGGGTGGTTCGGTGCAGCTAGTTGGATCAGGCGGTGCGGATATCGGTGCAAGTCTCTGGGAGGTTCCGATGGGATTCGGACAAGAGAGGTTTGGCGTCGATGAGAACCGCTGATCAACCTACACCAGTGAAGCAAAGCGATTGCTTCAACAGATTAGTGTGTGGGTCCCATGTGTGTGTGGGTCCCAAAAAGTGAAACCCTAGTCCTCTCCTATAAATAGAAGGGGGGAGATGTAAAACCCCCTTGAAGCTTCCATTTGTTTCCCCTTTGCCTTTTCTAGGTTAGGGTTTGGAGAGGAAGAGAGGAGAGATTGTATGCTCCTTGGGTGTTGCATGTTGTCCTTGAATGACTTGGATCAAATTTCGTTTTGGATTTGGGTAGGCGACCTTACGATGTTTTCTTGAAGGTTCCAGGTCTTGCGGTCTTGAACGTAATGGTAAGAACATGTTGACCATCTATAGAAGCTTTTCAATGGAAAGAGGATCCAATTAACATTATGAAACGGTGAAGAGAGAATTAGGTAAGAAAGAATATCATGAAGGAACTAAAGATAGATAGATGACCAAGATGAGGAGAGAACACATTATTTTTCTTGTTATATAAAATAAGTTTTGAAGTATTCAACTAACGTCCATTCTAACGAGGTCACGACCTACAGTCGACATGGCTCTGATACCATTTCTGTCGGACCCGGGAGTAACACCCCAGAATCCTCTATGCATTTCTGAACTAGTCCCATGATCAGTAGCTAGTTCACACAGTAAACAGATATGGTAACATCCATAAATCGCACAACTTTATTAATAAATAGAGTTGATTACAAGCAAGGCTTACAAGCCAACATTAAACAAACACAGCGGAAGACGAAGAAGTAGTGGAGTCCAGCTGATCTGCCACAGGCAATAGACTGGGGTAGCGGCCTAGTCGTCGAGATCCGAAGTCCTTCTACTCTGAAATTTATTTGCATAAAGCAAGGGTGAGCACAACTACCGTGCGTGCAAGTTACACCCAATAACAGAGTTAATGCATGCATGGATATATCAAAGGAAGGTTTATTGGTTGAATTTGCATAAAGCAATGTTTTCTTTAAATATTTGCTACTAAGTTCCAAAGCAGTTATTCTATAACTAAAATTTATTTTTATAAATTCTCAAGTTTTATAGTAGGATAACCTCCATATGAAACATGGTGATGGATACCCTCCTATCACATGGCTAACCGCCCAATTTTACCACAAGGATTAACCATCCTCAAATTATTTGCAAAAATCATTTTTAAAACAAAATAAAAGTCTAACTTTGAGTGGCTTTGCTCAGCATGTCCATGACCGAGGACACGGCTATTCGAATAGTTTTACACTCTGCAGAGGTTGTACAACTTTACCCACAAGACGTGAATTCTCTAGTTTGTTTGGCATCCGTCGATCCCACTGCTCACTACCTTAGGTAAGAAGTCTAGAGCACGTGTCAAGGCTTTTACAATGCGCCATCCCATCGTAGCCTTGCCTCGCTAAGGTTTCGCTTCCATTGGGCTAACCACCCGCCGGATTCAAGCCCCCTCTTGCGCCATGTGGTAATACTGTATAACCGACACCCACACACCAAAATGGCACAACTACGATGGAATGTTATAAATTATTTAGCCAGATCCTTCCCATACAGGACATGTGGTAGTAAGATGTGGCTTAGCAAAATGCGGCTCGAAGACCGGTCCTTAAATGACTTGGGCGACTTCCAAAATAACCCCTGGGTCACAATCCTACCCGAATTGAGCACGTGCATAAATCTGCACCCACCAAGCATCCATTTCGACCAAGTACAAACCAGCTTTTCCTTTTTGCTTTTCAAAATCATTTGCAAAATCTTCCATGACAAACCAATGTCATAGGATCTTAAACAATAGTTGATTATTTGGCCAAATTCCCGAAACTAAATATTTTTTGTCTAAGCATGTCCAAGCATAATTTTTCCCAAAATATTCTAGTTCATACTATTGCATAAACTAGATTTTCATCTAAGGTGTTAAGGTATGACTGATTCAATAACAAGATTGGCTATACAATGGAATTGGGAATAACTATAACTTTAAAACAGGAATTTAAATTACTTGAATATAAATTCGCATGCAATAATAATTTAAAACATAATTTAAATAATTTGAAATAATGGGATCAAATATGATCAAAGGTATAACTTGCCTTGCTTGGTTATGTTGTTCTCAAACGGCGTCGAAATACGGATGTCCGAAGTCGTCGAAATCTATACGCATAAATGATCCAAATTCAAATAGCATTCAAATGAAATCCAAATAAAATCCAGAATTTAAGAAATAAATAATGGAAGTAAGATATCGACTTTATATGAATATAGGAATTTGAATCGATGGAATCGGAGTTTGTATGAGGGAGAATGAAATTCCGGAAGGGAGAGTGAATAGTAGTTTGCATGACACTATTCATTCCCATGCATACGTAAATAGTAAAAAGAATGGAACAAATGGCCTTGCCGGCGATAGGAAGGGAGAGGTGACCGGCGAACAACAAAAATAGAATCTTGGGAATGAGACGGACCCAATGGTGGTGGTCGCGTCACTGGCGGAGGTCCAGTGCGACGGTGGCGCGCAAAACCGTGCAAGGTAAATAGTAGCGTCGGAGAGCCGATGATGTTTACGAGAAAAGGAAGGTAGCACAACATAGAGCATCGCGAGGCGAAGCTAACGGTAGTGACGACATCGCCGGTGGATCAAAGACGGCGCCGAAAATGATGACAGAAGGTGGTTCGGTCTCCGGCTGAAAATTCTTGGTCGCGGCGAAAAGATAGCGGTGAACTCCGGTGATAGGAAGGGAAACCGAGGGGCACGTGGCGATGCAGTCGGTTCGAAAAAGACTGACCGAGGAGGGAGAACGGAAGTAGCGAAGTGGGTACATGCATGAATTTGCATGGCACTATTTACTCGTGCATACATGAATAGTGAATGAAAACGGAAGAAATGGTGTGCAGGCGATAGGAAGGGAGAGGTGTCCGGCGAACAACAAAAATAGAACCCCGACGAGGTACTCTACCCGATGGTAGTGGCGGTTCGGCTGGCGACGACTGGTGGCGGCGGCGACGCACAAATGGAATAAACAACAAAAATATAATAAAAACTCAAAATTACAAAATAAATACTGACAAATAAAGGATGATTTTATATGATTTTACGAGGAAGAATCATCAGATTCGGAGTTTGCAATAGAGAGGAATGATTTTTGGAATGAATTTTACAAACTATTTAAGTTTGTACAGAGTCATAAGCAATGCTACTATTCTTCTTGATTGAGCCGAACACATAGAGGAAGAAAGGAATTGCTGCGCCCGCTAGAGGAAGAGGAAAGGTGGCCGGCAAGTTACCAAAATGGATTACCGACGTCGAGACGGAGCGGATGGAGGAGGCGGAGCGGTCGGAGATGGCCGGCGGCGGCGGCGCACAGGAGGTGTCGGCCATGGAGGTGGGCGGGCGCTCCGGCGAGGTTTCGATGAAGCGAAGGCGTGTACACATAGAGTACGATGTCGCGGTGCCGGCGGTGGTGACGAAGTGGCGGAGCTTCACCGGAGGCGACGCAAGAGATGAAAGACGACGAACGACCGAAAAACTTCACATCGCAAGTTCGGCCAAACCATGGGGAGAGGGTAGGAGAGGTTTTGGGGGTGGGTTGAGGGTGGAGAGGAGCTCCTAGTGTCACTTTATATAGGGGAGGGGGTGGCCGGATTGATGAGCAATTGCGAGAATAAAAGCTTCAGTTTTCGGGTGCCATAAAGACCGCATGAAAACTGAAAACTGCTCTTAATTCACAAGAAGAAACGGCCAAATAATTGTGTAGTAATGTAGGTAACGTTACTACGGACGTTTGACTTCAAACGGATTTGAATTTGGTGCATTGAGTGAGGAGAAACGAGAGAAAGAGTGACCGGCAGCCATTAATGGGAGCTTCGGAGCTTCGTTCATGGTGGCGGCCGGCAAGGGCGGCGGCGGCGGTGGCCGGCGGCCGGGAAGGGGCGGCGAGGTGAGGAGCAGTCGGTGGTGTCGGTAGTGGTGGCCGGCTGTGATGGGAGGAGGCTGCCATTGAAGTTTTACCGGAGAATCAAAAAACTACAGAGAGGAAAAGAGTTCTCGGTTGGAGGAAGAAAATGAAGTGGAGAAAGGAATAAAAGGAAAATGCCCACATGGTAGCTACGGGATGGAAAATGAGTCTTGGCTTGGAGAAGGGAAAGGATGGGTGACCGAATGGGAACCCATTTTTTTATTTTAAAATTCGAAATTCCTTTGAGCCACAAATTGAATACACTTTAGAATATAGTAAATAAATTCCAAAAATTCTAGAAAAATTTCTAGAATTATTTTGAACTTAATAAAAATAATTTCAACTTAAAGTTGGCGTTTTTTAATAGAAAATAGGAAAAAGCTTTTTAAATACTAGAAAAATCCATAAATTTATTAAAATTTTATTTTTCATTTTAAATTCATAAAATCCCAGAAATTTAATAAAGCTAAATAAAATTTCTTTTTGAATTTAAAACCAAGAAATTATATAATTAATTCTTTTCGTTTTCCTTTTAACAGCGAAAACTCTTTTTGGGTTACAAAAATCGAGAAAATCTTTGACAGTCAGAAAATCAAATAAAATAATAACTTTATTTATTTTTAAATTGGTAACAAAACTTTGGAATGTTACAGAGATGACCCCCAAAGACAGGGTAGCTAACCTTGCTCCTAGCTAGTTTCGGCGCGGTCATCAGGGATCTCGGCAAATGGCAGGAAGGCATTCGAAAGGTTTGCCTACCGGTCCTGATCCCTCCATTGCAGGATTTTACCCGCATACCCAGCGGTGCCAAGTCTGTGGTGGTGCGTGTTTGTTGCCTAGAGGGCCTGTGCATTGCACTTTCACTCCTGAAATCATATGTCATCTTCTTCGCCACAAATTCTTCTCAGTACTCTTCCAAGAATGGAAACATGTGGAAGGGCGTCAGATCCTTCTCCACGTAGTTCTTGACAAGCATGCTCTTGAAGTTCCTCCACGCTTTTGCACGCCTGTAGCAACGCGTGTCGTCTCACGGAGTCCTGGTGTTGTTCGGGATCTTGAACGATAGAAAAATATCCGTCAGCAGCTCACCTTTCTAAGCTTTGGTCAACCCCTTCCACGAATTGTATGTGATGTTGACCTGTTCCCGTGCAACTATTCCGATCATTCTCCAGAATGCGGACGCTGGTCGTGGAGGATTGATAGGGGTCTCATACTCATCGACCTCCGTAATCGTAAATCGGCCTGCGGGCTTTTTCGATATTCCTTTTATTCTACCGCGCTTGGATATTCTAGAGGACGACACATTAGACGCATGAGGCGACGATGACAAAGAATGAGCGGAAGACATGTTCACAAGAAATAGAAGTTCTGACACGCATGAACATATTATTATAAGATTCGATCTCTATGTGTATGGGTATACACACCAATTAATAAATAGTTGGGATATGTAGGGAACAAATTAAGACCAATACAATGACATAATTGACATATAAACATGTAAATCCTCCAAGTCATTTAAAAGGAATAATATGCTCAACACAAACATCATGTGAACAATGAAATCAACATAAAGCTAAGATTTAATATTTTTATATTGCTCTCAAATATAGAGTAAGCGTTCCAATTAGAGCTAAAGTTCAAACCCGATTATCAAAACAATTTTAGTACAAGACTATTATCATCACAGAGCATTCATCTCAAGCCCACCATACCACATTGTAATATATTCCAATAGCAGTATCAAAACAAATACCATCTGAATCACTGACTAGAAGAAATATAAATTCCTAAACAAGTACAACACCTCATACTACCCAGTGTTTGAACCAGATACATGAGTCCATGAGGACCATGACAGCATGACAGATTATTGATAGAAAGAGTGAGGGAAAGGGGCGTCGGGGTCGGCAACTCATCATCGGTTACCTTTGGGCGTCGAGGGGAAGGACGAGCAGGAGTATCACCGAGCAAAGCAGGCGGCGGTGAAGGGAGGCCTGCTGGGCTCGGGGAGGAGGGGCGGGCTCTGGGGAGGAGGCGACATGTGCTCGTCCTTGGCTAGGAGGCGGTGGGCTCGGGGGAGGAGGCGCACTGGGCTAGAGGAGGAGGCGGCGACAATCTCGGTGGAGGAGTCGCGCCGGGCTCGAGGGGAAGGCGGCGTCAAGGACGGTGGGAGTATGTCGGGACCCAAATATGCAACTGGCACTAGTCCAGATCACGCTAGTGAGGCAACATCGATGAAATATCAATTCCATATACAAAGATGACTAATAAATAGACAAATAACATGCCATCAACGAGTAACAAAGACACAAGACACACAGTTTCATCACACAGTTTCATAATTACTTAGTCAAGTTCATAATTGCGACTCAGATGAAATGATGACTCGTGGCATGGCTAAGCAGTCTAATCGTATCTAACCAACCCACGTTGGTGCTACGATAATACCAACTAATAATGAACCAACCTAGGGTGACAAAAGATCATGGCATACAATAGACAAGGTGGATATAACAAATTGGATTAATAACTATCCCAAAAGCATTTAAATAAATACTTGAAATAGAATGCAATACATTGAAACAAAGTATTTTGAAAACTGGGTTCAATATGATCAAAGGTATAACTTGCCTTGGAATAGATCTAGATATTGGTCTTGGTCTTGAGGAGGTGCTCCTTCTTCAAAGAAAATTTCCCAAGTATCGACGCCTACTCAAAACGAGACAAAAGAAACAAAAATAAATAAATAACAGAGGCAAAACAAACTCCAAAAATCAAATAAAATTCAACATTAAATAGATCTTGATTTTATATGAATTTACAAATTTTAATGGGCTCAATCGGAGTTCGGATGCAAAAGATATGGGCTTTGCAAGTTTAAAACATAATTAAAACCATAAATTGAAATTCTAAAATTTTCCAAATTATTTTTCTATTGAAAAATCCAGAATAATGATGTCGGTGACGTCAAGATGATATTTTCGAATTAAAAGAAACTCGGTAAAATACTACAGTGGCTGACAGTGGGACCCACGGTCTATAGACCGAGTCCACGGACTAGGGCTTGGGTCCACGGTGAACCTGGTTCACAGAACAATGCACTATCAAACGGGGCCCACGGGTAAATGACTTGGTCCATGGTGAACCATGTCAACTCAAAGACGGGTTTAGGGTTTGGATAGGTGTGCCACATGGCGATGACAATGCGCACCACGCGCACACGAACGCCGAGATGGCAAGGATAGGTCAAGAACGTGGCAATGAGGTGGCGTGACGTGGCATTGGCAAAGCACACGAGCACGGCACGGTGGTCCCGGCGGCGCGGGCTTGCTCGCTCACGGAGTTGCGAGTCGCGACGCCGCAAGGGAATGGCCAAACGGAACCGTGAAGCGCAGTGGTCTCGGTGGACGCTGTATGCGGTGGCGGAAGTCGGCGGAAATCGCCGGCGGCGGTCCAAGGAGCGTCGGCGGAAGCTCGGTCGTTGACGGCAACGATATTGCGGTGATGCCCCGGAGATGGGATGGTGAGCGCCGGGTAGAACGTCGCACGAGGATCACGATGGTGGTGTCCAATCGCGGCGGAGATTACCGGAGGCGGCGAATCGAAGCTTTGAAAGCGCGCCGAGTCGTTGAAGATGGAGGCGCGCCGCGATGGAAGGCGAGGAGCTCGGATGGTGGCAAAGAATCAAGGAGGAGGACGATGTGACCAAGATGACGCAGACGCGCCGGCTCGGGAGGCCTCAACGGCGGAGAACGGAAGAAGGTGGCCGGCGCCGGTCATGAAGAAGATCAACCCGCGACGGCGGTTGGCTGGGTCTTGGCGGAGGGGAAGCTAGGGCATGGCGGCGGCGGTGCGAGGCGAATCACGTGCGCACGAGGTAGCGCTATTTATAGCGTCTCGGCGTGCGTGTAGGAGGCGGGCTCCTAGGCGGCGGCGGCGGCAGCGTTTTGGGCACGACGAGTAGCAGCGTCGCGACGCGAACGAAGACGCTAGGGTCGACAGTGGGCCATGGCCTGCACTGGCGCTAGGGTTTTCAGCAAGACACATCCCACGGCCGGGCGGCGGTGAAATGGAGTTGGGTCGGGCGATGGGCACTACCGCTAGGCTGGGAGGCGACGGTGATAGAAGGTGAGAGAGGTCATGGGCCGGGCGGTGAAAGAGGAGGCGAAAGGCCGAGCCAAATTCGCCAACTGATGAAATTGGAATTAAAATAGAATTTCGATTTAAGAAATGGATGGAAATTCAAAAGAGGTCAAATAAATAGCAAATAAAATCAGAAAAATCCAAGAAAATACACACAAATTCCTTGAAGCACAAGGAACCCAACCAAAACTATTTTTCTTAAAATTGATGTTTAGATTAGTCAATTTAAATATTTTTAATTTAGAAAAATTCCAATTAAGCTTTATTAATTCAAATAAAATTGGTGAAATTTTTCAGGGACTTAAACTACACAAAAGATTTTTTTTTAAAAGCTAAATTTTGGGATGTTACAAACCTCCCCCCTTAAAGGAATCTCGTCCCCGAGATTCAGGCTGGCTATAGAAAAGGTTACGTAACTCAGCCTTCGTGTTCTCTTTCTTGCTTCCAACTGCTTTGACTCGACATAATCTTTTTCAACACTTACTAACAAACGCCTTGCTCCTTGCCGAGCTTCTTCGCAACGAAAACTTGACAAGTCGGCTCTTGGTAGGAAGGGACTTCTAGCAAATTGATTGCTTCGATGTAATCGCTGATTGGTGCTCAAGACACTTCGAATTCGTGAACTCTGCCGATCGATAGCTTAGGTTGACAAACTAACTCTTCTTGTGAGCTTTGGAATCTTGAATTGATCGATACACCTCTGTTACCTCTGTCGCAACTTCTTAACATAGAACTTCAACATGTATCCTCAAGATAACCATGACCGCAAGGGTGATAGTCCGCATAATCTGCATTGCTTTTTCTTTTGAACCAAGCTACCGAAAATCTCTTTAAGTTTAGAGACACTTGGTCTTCGCTTCATGACTAATGAAAATCCACATACTTTGTGATCGATCCGCTTAGCCGAGTGATGACTCACACGATCAACCATTGTGAACTTCAAATGGTGACCATTGCGAACTGGCTTACATCTCGTGTTGTAGGGGAATTCAGCACACAACTCTTACTTACTCGACTTGGTACTATGAGTTAAAGCACAAACTCACTTTTTCAATCTGCCCACTAATTCAGGTTGATACATAATACTGAACTGAACGGGCATCCAAGGTTGTATACACACTCGGTCACTAACACGAGGTACACCGATCGTTGTTCGACATTGACTTATTCTCGCACATCGCAACCGACAATCTCTGCCGATCCGATACTAGACCATTCCGCGAATACCATCTCTCGTCAGATAACTTCGTCAGATACCGCTCTGCTAGGCGGTCTCCAAACTAGGTGATATTGACAGGTATGAAACAAAAATTTCTGTCAAACGATCAACAATCACTTTTCAAGAAATTACATCTCGATTGGATCCTGGGAAAACCCATACTTGAATTCTCAAAGATAGGAGTACTCTGTCTGGCCTTTGACATACTAGCCGACTTTCTGATATACCAAACGAATGGTAACACATTCTGTGACATTTTTCCTTATATTATATCATCACAATTCAACTTTGAGATCCCTGTACACCTTGGTACTTTCAGGGGAAATGGAATGCTTGCACTAGGATGTTGGTTTGAGCATCAACTACTTCAGTTTCTTCTCATCAGATACACATATATAGTCATTGATTCATGGATCACCTGGTTCACCTTCGGCAGGTTCTCATGCTTTACCTTACTTCATATGATGACTGATTCCATTGATAAAACTGTCATCTTACTGTCTTCTCAACACTGATTTTTTTTCTAGCATCGATTTAACTCTGGGTTCAACAAATATACTCTTGCAATAACTCAAGATTCAACTTCTGGATTTCACAGGTAACTTTAGCTGACTCTTCACTTGATCAACAATTTCTTGCAATAGCTATTCCGATTTGAGGCATCTGCCACTATACTGATCTGAACTGAGGGAACAGACTCCAACCTCCTGGTTCTCGATCCAATAAAACCATTTTTAATGCTCTATGATAACAACTCCGAATTGTGACTAGAATAATTCACTGCTTGAAGCTTTAGCTGTTAGGAAGTGCTGGCGAAACTTTTTAACTCACAAATTCTTAGATGTTCCGTGATAAAAGTTATCAAATTTATTTCAGGTAGCTGGTAGTATGAACACTGGAGTAGTGGTTGATCTCTTCTGAAATTCTCACTTACTTAGTTCACTCGCGATCGTGGTGAACTTGTCCTTTACAACGATGAGGGTCTTGACTATCTTGAAACAATTGTCTCATCGATCTTGAATCGACATCGCCTTGTTCATGGATGATCTTAAAGAAAATTGCGTTCTCCTCAAAACTCAAACAGGCTGATTCTGAGGTTCTGGGATTAGCTCTTGAATAAACTGAAATTCTCGCACATCCTTGTGCTAACCATTTACTTTATAATAAACATTGGTGCTTGCCAAACTGACAATTTGATTTAACACTACCTTTATCCGAGAAAGTCATCCGCTTCAATCAGTATCATTTTTGCAAACTTATTGGCAACTTTTGCCGTATATCATCCATGATGTAAATCCTTCTAGAGTTGGCTGATCCTGGGTACCAAGTAAAAGACAAACTTGACTTCTGATCTAGTTGCATGTCAGATAGGTCACTTGCAATGACAACCGCATAATCTGGTATTTTTAATCTAGGCTTTCTTGATAACATCATCGCTCAAACGCCTCTTTTAATCGCTTCTTTGGACAAACGGGTCCTACTATTTTACCACTTGTTGTGGGTGTTACGATCTTAACTAACACACTTCGCATCTAGAGTGAGTGGTCGGTTCTTCCGAGGATGTCAACGATGTGGTGGTCTTCTTTGCGATAACTGTAACATAAACGTGTCGAACCTTGCGACTTTTCTAACAGGCTACGGCAGAACGACTATCTTCGCAGGGCATCTCTTGGCATAGTGGTCTTGCTTGCCACACTCAAAAACACTCCAGTGACGATACTGGCTGGCTTCTATCTTGATGCTGGTTACCAAAGTCAACATTCTTCTTTTGTTATTTTCAGCTGACATATTTTGCACTGACAATGGTTTGCCTTCTTTTGCTAATGCCCTGGCTTCGACTTGAAATTTTTCCCGCTGACATTGTATTGCGAAAGTCAACACTGAATACATGGGGCACTGACTAGGACAATGATCATCGCCTTCACATAAGAAACATCTGATCTTACTCATTGGGCACTCTCCAACGGAATGATTTCCTTCGCAACTAGGACAATTGATATTGTGTTTATCGACACTATAGCCTATTTCTCCACAACGGGTACATGCAAAATCTTTTGACTTATCTGGCTGGCAGCACTTCAACTGACAACAGTTAGCTTGGATGTAGGACATCGAAATAGCAAGTTCCTCTTGATCACTCTTACTTGATGTTGGATACTGCTGACAAAAAGCTGGGGCGAACTCTGACCAAATGATGGTCTACTTGTCTGGATGGGCGGCGCGAAAGTTTTTCCACCAATCTAATGCAACTCCTTCCAATTGATGAGCAGCATAGAAAACTTTCTCGTTATCATTGCATTGCACAACAATTAACTTCACTTCTATGGTGCGAATCCAAGATTCTGCATCCTTGAGCTTGACTGATCCTTCAAAAATAGGCGGTTAGGTCATTATGAACATCACAACTTGAACTAAGGGTGTGCCGTTGGGATGGCAATGGGTTGTGCATCCTTGCAATGTTATCTTTGTCCGACGGTTGCATCGTCGCTGACATGAGCTGATTCTGGGTGACAGGAGACTGGTTCAGGCTCTTATGTGTCACTACTGGCACTGGTGATAGCTGCTGGTTGGCGTCTGCTTTGGTACTGACACTGGTGATGGAACAACGAGTTGCTTGATTATTGTGATTCAACAAATTGACTAAGTGACGGCCGCCGATTCTGCTGGGGTCATCATGTTGTTCATGTTCTGCATCATCGCATTCCTGAGTTGAGTTTGAGCTGCCAAAATTGTGTCATGATTGGATCTGCTACTCTGGTATTAACAATCGCTTCATCGGGATTGACAAGATCCGAGTGGCATGCACTATTTCAAGACTATCGACAAGGTTGGCTTCACTAGGGTTCTTCATTTGTCGGGTCGACTGTGGCTAATAGATGAGAGGAGAGCACATGGTAAGGGTAGACAATCTACTAAGGGAGCAGTTTAACCCGAGGACACTAAGGAACACACAAATAGCCTAAAGCTATTAAGAAGCATAAAACTCACACCAAACTACACACGTAAGAAGAAATACAAAAATCTAATCGTCTAGTCGATTAAACTCTAATTTAATTAGGCTACTTGGCTCAACACATGGGAGGAACCAACACTGATTTATGCTATATGGCATTCAAGAAAACTCGACCGTCACCGCCTTCCTCAAACATTGATCGCCATGCGATCCTTGCAAAGTAATCTTGGAGAAAGACAGGCGACTACAACTTCTTCTTGGTCTTCAATTCTTGCGATTTAACTTGTCTTGAACACTTGGAGAGATGTCGATGCATTGTTGTTGGTTGCATGGTCTTCGAAGAGTTGCTCAAAACGGCTCTTGGGCATCCATCGAGATATTTGGCACCGATAACGACAACTATAGAAGTTATGAGGAAAGGAGGTCCAACTTAATACTCAAAATGGTGAGGAAGAATATAGGTGAGAAATGAATAGAGTGGAAGAGAATAGAATTTAGACGAGATGAGAATAGCACATAATTAAGATTTTCCATTTGTAAAATAAGTTTTGAACTTTTCCTTAAACACGGCCATTCTAACTAAGGTCACGACCTACATCAATATGGCTCGATACCACCTCCGTCGGGACCCAAATATGCAAACTGGACCTCTGTGTATACTTGCACTAGTCCAGATCACGCTAGTGCACACAAGTGGCAACATCGATGAAATATCAATTCCATATACAAAGATGACTAATAAATAGACAAATAACAATAATTATCGAGTAAAGACCTTAAGGTCAAAGCTACAATTAATGTCTCGTAAGACAAATAGCTCAATAAAGTCGCAATGAACGTAACGGAATAATCTCGGTGAAGCCCATCCATATGCCCACAGCAATCGATCGGGTAGCGACCTAGGTCTCCACGATCCTTGAGGTAGACCTTGTTGTGATGATCCTTCCACTTCATTGATTGTTTATAGCAAGAGTGAGTACACACCGCACTCGCAAGTCATACCACGTAATGCAATTTATAGATGATGGCTTATTCCAAAGGAATGGCTTCTGTGGTT
This sequence comes from Hsuehochloa calcarea, assembly GCA_036346395.1. Lineage (NCBI taxonomy): Eukaryota > Viridiplantae > Streptophyta > Magnoliopsida > Poales > Poaceae > Hsuehochloa > Hsuehochloa calcarea. The sequence continues at coordinate 25,728,113 of CM070608.1, read as the reverse complement.
ATTTTGCAGAAATGCAATATTTGCAATTGAATACAAATAATATATTGAAAGCATAATTCAAAACAAATAGACAATAATAAGTTAACAATTGATTTCACAAAGGACACACAGTCTAATCAAGTTCTTTCACACAGCTGAACAAGTTATCTCACACAGCTGACCCTTCCCATTTATTTTTATGAAAATCTACCCCTCGTGTGAAATTCCCGAGCATGTCCATATCCGAGGACGCGGCTATTCGAATAGATTGGTTTAAACACTCTGCAGAGGCTGTACACTTTACCCACACGATACAATCAGTGGGGCCAGCACTGACCATAACAAAACCTTTCAGAGACTTCATCTCAAACAATGACACTCCCGATGTGCTTTCCTGCCGTCCAATTTGTACACATAGCCCTTGGAACGACACACACCGTTGGATAGGGATGCAGCGAACCGTCCCGCGATGTGACCCAAACACGCAGACACACCTCCAAACCCATCACATAGCTTAAATACAACCCGAGTTGTCAATGTCAAGACTCCATAACTTACTAAGTCGCCTAGCCCATACTAGGCATGTGGTCGCATGAAGGCCCAGCTCAATGGCGCACAAAGTTAAGTCCTTAATTGACTAAGGCAAGACTTCCAATTTTAACCCAAATCACAAAGTTTATAGCACACACTCCACCGCTCACACAGATCCACCACTTGCCTCGCCTAAATCTTTTCCCACCTCGTTGATTAAGTGCAACACATGCCATCAACGAGTAACAAGACACAAAGACACACAAGGTTTCATCACACGTTTCATAATCACTTAGTCAAGTTCATAATTGCGACTCAGATGAAATGATGACTCGTGGCATGGCTAAGCAGTCTAATCGTATCTAACCAACCCACGTTGGTGCTACGATAATACCAACTAATAATGAACCAACCTAGGGTGACAAAAGATCATGGCATACAATAGACAAGGTGGATATAACAAATTGGATTAATAACTATGCCAAAAGCATTTAAATAAATACTTGAAATAGAATGCAATACATTGAAACAAAGTATTTTGAAAACTGGGTTCAATATGATCAAAGGTATAACTTGCCTTGGAATAGATCTAGATATTGGTCTTGGTCTTGAGGAGGTGCTCCTTCTTCAGCAAAATTTCCCGAAGTATCGACGTCTACTCGCAAACGAGACAAAAGAAACAAAAATAAATAAATAACAGAGGCAAAACAAACTCCAAAAATCAAATAAAATTCAACATTAAATAGATCTTGATTTTATATGAATTTACAAATTTTAATGGGCTCAATCGGAGTTCGGATGCAAAAGATATGGGCTTTGCAAGTTTAAAACATAATTAAAACCATAAATTGAAATTCTAAAATTTTCCAAATTATTTTTCTATTGAAAAATCCAGAATAATGATGTCGGCTGACGTCAGCATGATATTTTCGGAATTAAAAGAAACTCGGTAAAATACTACAGTGGCTGACAGTGGGACCCACGGTCTATAGACCGAGTCCACGGACTAGGGCTTGGGTCCACGGTGAACCTGGTTCACAGAACAATGCACTATCAAACGGGGCCCACGGGTAAATGACTTGGTCCATGGTGAACCATGTCAACTCAGCACTGGGTTTAGGGTTTGGATAGGTGTGCCACATGGCGATGACAATGCGACCACGTGCACACGAATGCTGAGATGGCAAGGATAGGTCAGTAACGTGGCAATGAGGTGGCGGGTGACGTGGCATTGGCAAAGCACACAGAGCACGGGCACGGTGGTCCTGGCGGTGCTCGGGCTTGCCTGCTCGCCGGAGTTGCGAGTCGCGACAGCGCAAGGGAATGGCCAAAACGGAACCAGGAAGCGCAGGTGGTCTCGGTGACGCGGTTGCGGTGGCGGAAGTCGGCGGAAATCGCCGGCGGCGGTCCAAGGAGCGTCGGCGGAAGCTCGGTCGTTGACGGCAACGACATTGCGGTGATGCCTCGGAGATGGGATGGTGAGCGCCGGGTAGAACGTCGCACGAGGATCACGATGGTGGTGTCCAATCGCGGCGGAGATTCTGGGAGGCGCGAATCGAAGCTTTGAAAGCGGCGGCCGGAGTCGTTGAAGATGGAGTGCGCGCCGGCGATGGAAGGCGAGGGAGCTCCGGATGGTGGCAGCAACCGAAGGAGGAGGACGATGTGACCAAGATGACGCAGACGCGCCGGCTCGGGAGGCCTCAACGGCGGAGAACGGAAGAAGGTGGCCGCGCACGGCCATGAAGAAGATCAACCGCGACGGCGGCTATGGGGTCTTAGCGAGGGGAAGCTAGGGCATGGCGGCGGCGGGGCGAGGCGAATCACGGCGCACGCAGGTAGCGCTATTTATAGCGTCTCGGCGCGGCGTAGGAGGCGGGCTCTAGGCGGCGGCGGGCAAAGGTTTTGGGCACGACGGGAGTAGCAGCTGTCGCCGCGACGAACGAAGACGCTAGGGTCGACAGTGGGCCATGGCTTGCACTGCGGGCGCTAGAGTTTTCAGCACACATCCGGCCTGGGCCGGGCGTAGGCGAAATGGAGTTGGGTCGGCGATGGGCACTACTTCGCTAGGGCCGGGAGGCGACGGTGATAGAAGGTGAGAGAGGTCACAATGGGCCGGTGAAAGAGGAGGCGAGTTGGGCCGAGCCAAATTCGCCAACTGATGAAATTGGAATTAAAATAGAATTTCGATTTAAGAAATGGATGGAAATTCAAAAGAGGTCAAATAAATAGCAAATAAAATCAGAAAAATCCAAGAAAATACACACAAATTCCTTGAAGCACAAGGAACCCAACCAAAACTATTTTTCTTAAAATTGATGTTTAGATTAGTCAATTTAAATATTTTTAATTTAGAAAAATTCCAATTAAGCTTTATTAATTCAAATAAAATTGGTGAAATTTTTCAGGGACTTAAACTACACAAAAGATTTTTTTAAAAGCTAAATTTTGGGATGTTACAGAGTAGTTGAGAAACTTAATCATTTGAGTGGGGCGAGGCAAACCCTAGAGTCTGAATATAAATAGGGTTGGACATCACAAACGGTTCAAATAAATAACCGTCTGTGATATATTATGTATCACAAACGGTTTGTAGATAAAACCGTCTGTGATATCTGAAGTATCACAGACAGTTTTTAGATGAAACTATCTGAAATAAATTATCATAGACGGTTTTTTGATGAAACCATCTGTGATGTTCTTTTGTGTTGGTAAATATAGTTCCGTTTATTGGCTAGCCTCAGGAAGTTGTAGGACCGTAAAGGCGACTAGAGGGGGGTGAATAGGCGCTTTCTCGACTTTTTCGCCTTAATCAAATTCAACACAAACTTTTCTCCTTTAGCTATGAAAGCTAAGAAGATCAAGACACGCACGAGAGGAAGCCCAGTCAATTCAATTACCCCTTAACCACAAGACTCAAACAAGGAGAGTAGATCTCACCGACCGGCCGGACATTGAAGATCTGGCGGTCTCATCGTGGCGGTCGGACCATTCAGAGAGCTGGTGGTCTGATCAAGTGGCGGATCGGACGGTGCAAAATCAGTCGGACCGATTTAGTCCAGAGGCAATGCACAATACCCAAATCCAAAACAAAAATTGGTCCAACTTTTGATTCAACCAATGAAACTTGACCAAATTTGGAGCACACCTCCCTAAGGATATCTGAGTCCTATTTCTAGCGACGATCGTTCAGATCCACTTCAAATAAACGATCTCTTTAGGTTTTACCAAAGAAGTGCTAAAACCCTACAAATATGAAAAACTTGATCCACAACTTGCTTGTGGGGGATTGAAGATCTAGATGGTTCTAGGAGTATTCCCACACATCAAAGCAAGGTAAATAAGGTCAAGAGACCAACCAAAATCAACCAGATCAAGGAAGCACCACAATCATCAAAAGAGAGAAGAAAGCAAAAGAGGCTTCACCAAAGAACAAGCATTCCTGAATTGATTGATTCAATGTGATGCTTATCAAAGCCACTCCCTCAAGGAGGACAAGAGCTCAATCAAAGTGCACACATACAAATCTCTCCAAACCCTAGCCTCTCCTCTCCTCTCCTCTCCAAACCCTAGAAAAAGGTGGAGGAGTCCAAATGAATGCTTGGGGGCTTTTACATCTCACCCCTTCTATTTATATGGAGAGTTAGGGTTTCACACATGGGACCCACACACACACATGGGACCCACTCACACATCTGTTGAAGCAATCGCCTGCTTCACCACGTGTAAGTTGATCAGCGGCTCTCATCATGTCGGCAAGTCTCTCCCGTCCGAATCCCATCGGAAACTCCTAGAGACTTGCACCGACTTCGCACCGCCGATCCAACCACTGTACATTTAACTACCCGCTCGATCCATCTTGTCCATTCTCGCACCATGCTTGAGTCACACGACCTCACCCAAGATCCATGATCGCTCGACCTCACTCTCCAAGCGTAGTCCCGATCCACCTCACCGCTGACGCCGTTGACTGCAAGGCACACATGATGCAATAGACAAAGAAATTGTCTCCGGGAACAAGTTCTTCACAACATGACCCACGTCAGTTCAACAATGCAATATGCAACAATAAAGCATTGAAGTTCAAACATTAAACACATTCCAAACCACAACAATGCCAAAAAGGCTAAAACCCAAGTGATCGGCGGTCTGACCGCCCCACACAGCCGGTCCGACCGATTTCAGGCCGGTCGAACCGATTCCATAACGGCGGTCGGACCGCCCGAAATGACTTAGCCAAATATTCATCTCGAAAATCCGAAACCTTCTGGAATTTTCAAATGAATAGAACTTTCGACTGGGAGCTCCAAAAATTATGTGACCACATTCAGGAGACTCCCCTCACTTGCCTACACAACCTATTTTTTGCTCAGCTTCAAAACCCACTTTGAACCATACCCGGTCGGACCGGCAAACACTGCCGGTCGGACAGCTCCACAGCCGGTCTGACCGCCCATGCCACTGGTCAGACCGCCTGTGATCTGACAGAACTGAAGCAAACCGAAAAATGCGAGATTTTGCAAACCAACAATGCCATTGCCAATTGACTCATCATCCTAAGATCATGCACATATCCCCACGATATCCACATAAGTACTAACCATGCCCTCTGAAAGAAGCAGAAACACAACAAATACATGTATACATCCAATTCACATTCTTTTCAGAAACAAAGCACATCCATTTCACAGTACAAATCAATTAACCCAAATGAACTAAATTAACCATTCAGAACATATAAACGCATTGTTCAATCTTTAAAAATGACCCCTTCATGATGATCGACGCGTATGTAGCTAGTTTAGTCATGTTGTTCTTCATCGACCCTTATGCCCTTTCCGAAAGCAGGCAACTTATTAAATTGATTGTATTCTTCCTCATCCACTACATTCTCAACTCCAACAATCCTCATTTTTCCATGAAAAACTATATGGCGCTTCTTATTTGCCTGGTCGGTTACATAGAAGACTTTAACAACTTGGTTAGCGAGTACGAATGGTTCATCTTTGTATCTGACATGTTCGAGGTCCATGGTAGTGACGCCATACTTGTCGACCTTCACCTGTGGGAGATGGACCTAACGGCACCGAAATAGGGGGATCTTGAAAAGTATGTAGTCGAGCTCCCAAATCTCCTCTATGAGCCCATAGTAGGAGCTCCTCAGCCCATCGGTACTAAACGCATCTATGCGGACACCCCTGTTCTGCTTAGTGCTAATTATCTCCCGAGCCTGCATATAGAATGTGTACCCATTTATGTCGTATCCTTCTCATGTCACAACTGTAAATGCTAGCCCTTTAGCCAACCATGTCAGCATATCACTTGACGAGCTCCTAGCGAGTCGCCCTTTCAACCATTGGTTGAACCGACTGTTGTGCTCTCTCGTAATCCAAACATCCGGCCGTTCTAGATTCTGTTACCGAAGCACGTCTTTGTACCGGTCAATATACAGGGACACTTCAGTCATATGTTGCAAGATCGTGAAATGGGCTTGAGCATATGTATCCATATCTGGAGTGATTGCTTTCCTTTTGATGGTCCTGATGCCCTCGAGCCTACCCTCATGGCGAGAGCGAGGAACACCTATCGATTCGACCTGAGCCATGTAATCACACGGAACTCAATAACCTCTTCGGTTGCATAACCATCGACGATGCTGCCCCTCCGGCTGAGATCGATTCCGTATATAGCACTTGAGAATTCCCATGAACCTCTCGAGCGGGTACATGCTACGTAGGAACATGGGCCTATACATCTTTATCTTCCTCACAATGTGAACAATGAGGTGGACCATGATATTGAAAAACGACGGAGGGAAATACATCTCAAGATCACATACAGTCGTCACCACCTCGTCCTGTAGAGCATCTAGTCCTTCGGGATCGATGACCTTCTGAGCAATTGTGTTAAAGAAATAACACAGCCTCATGATTGTCTCTCGGACCTTGATCGACAAAATATTTCTAATAGGGAGCATCGTGTCATCAAGACAAGACAATCATGAGACTTCGTGCCAATTAACTTCAAATTTTCTATCGAAACAAGTTTCTTCATGTTGGCGGAGTAACTGGACGGAACTTTCACACTATGCAAGCACTACCACAATTCTGCTCTCTCAGCCTTGGACAGAGTGTAACAAGCAGGGGGGAGGTATGTTCGTCCTTTATGTGCTAACTCAGGTCTGATGTCAATATCAACCAAGTCAAGTCGTGCAATGACACCATCCTTTGTTTTATCACGAATGTTCAGTAAGAGACCAATCAAGCTGTCACATACATTCTTCTCTACGTGTATGACGTCGATGCAGTGGCAAACTTCCAGGTGCTCCCAATTAGGTAAGTCCTAAAATATTGATCTCTTCTTCCAGATGTTCTTCTCACGGGTCCTCGATTTACGTCCCTTTCCGAGTACAACATCTAAATCCTTAACCATATCATAGACCTCTTTTGCGCTTAAATGCCTTAGAGCTGAACTGTACTCCTACACTCTCTCACATCCCTATTTTAATAAATGGTATTATTATGCATCTCATGAGCATACATGGCATTCTTGTAGCATGTCCACAAAATATTGCATTTGAAAAACTTCAAATCAAAGTTCAACACGCAGATCAAATATGAAGCCCTAATACAAAATGAGATAAATGCTTACAAAGTTCTCTAGGAAATAATTTTTTCAAATACGATAATATTTATCATGAATAAATATAATTTTCCCAAATTTATAGAACTTTATTCACACTAGTAAATATTCAAATCCCTTCCTAAATAGTATTTCAATTTTGAATTTAAATTATACAAATTGAATCATGAATAGTGGGGTTTGAAAATTTATTTGAGTACTAGGACATCCTAGAAACCCCTATGAATAATTTCAAAATTTTGGGTTTTTTATTGCTATTTTTTGTGGCTCGGTCAAACTAGAATCTAATGAATTTCAAAACAATCAAACTTGCACCGACTCAAACCCGACCCCATCTTGACTCATTTCAACCACTCTCGCACATAGGACTCACTCGATCCTCGTGACTGCTCCTCATGTTTGAACCACACTCGAGTCCGACCCGCCCGACGTGATTAGGTCGAACCTCCTAATTGCAACGGACGCACCGGGCTCCGACTCGCGCCGCTTTGTGTCGCTGACAAGGCGGGGCCCGCTGGCCAGATTCCTCTTCCTCCTCGCGAGAGCGAACCGCTGGCGCGCGCACAGAAGCTCCACACCACACGCCGCACATGCTCTTGGCTGCTCCGCTCACGCCATTAATCCACCTCATGCGCTGACCACTCCTAGACCTTCACCCCTTCACGCCGCCTACGCTCCATCATCTCCCCGAGGATAATACCACCCCCTCACCTCCATTTCTCCTCGTCCTTCCTCTCGGGTCTAAGCAAGGTGAAAAGTGAAAGCATACCTGAAATCAGGTATCGGCTTTTTGGTTATTCCCAAATTTGTGTTATAGAATGCCTCGATGGTACCAATATCTTCCCAGTAGCCATCATACAAGTAAGCTTGTACCTGCAGACAACAATAACAGACCCTTAAGCAGCAAATATTGCACATGACTAACAACTATGCATGCCAGATTGAAGTGCCTATATTATAAATTATTAGAGTATCTATGTTTGGAAAAAGAAATTTATTATAGAATCAGCATATGGCATGATGGTGTTTTTGAGAAAGAAGGTCAAATGCTAGAAATCATAAAAGCAACATCAATAAACTGAAGAAAACAAACAACTAAAAACTCAATGAGCTTTGCATACCCTCATTCCAATGTTTGTTGCACCTGGAATAACCTCACTTCCAAAGTCATTGGATCCAGGGAACTGCTCACGGAGGAGCTGAAGCATTACATTTTTGCTAATAACGTAGATACACATGCTAGCAATATAAGGCATTTCTTTTGCCCTCACATCATCAAGGCCAAGTATGGTGGTGTCAACCTACAAGATCAAAAAATGGCAGCAGCATGATGAAATGGCATTTTACAGAAGAGTTTTTTATGTGCAATAAATGATAGCTGACAATAGTATATATCAGATTATTTAGAAAGGCACAGCATTAGTGTACCATCATTGCTTTCAACTGCTCTCCTTTTGGTTTTTCTGCAAATTCAATTATCCTGCCTTCTTCGTTGATTTTCATAAGACCAAATGCAGTTGCACGTTTCTCATCCATCGGCAGTGCGGCAACGGTAATATCAGCATCTGTTTCTCTGTGCGTGCCTGTGTAGGATCGTTAATGACAATCAGAGGGGGTGAATGATTGTAATCCCTAGCGGAAGTTTTTTTTCTCAAATCTATTGTCTTCTGATTTTTCAACCTGTCAACTTAATAAGAACACAAAAACAAAAGACAGCATGTATATATATGTATATATTTCTAATACGGTAGCAAACTTGTGCACCGAGTAAAACAGTAACCCATATCTACTGTAGCACCAGTATGCTAGTGAAATCTCGGCTGCTGGTAGCAATGCAGCAAGAGACGATGGAATTGCACTGCTTCTGACACACGCACATCTAGTACCATCAAAAACAAAGTATGCATATACTAGGCCAAAGATCACATCTAATTACTAATAGCTGTAACAATCTCACGTGATGCACAAAGAATTCAAGCAGCAAGCACTCACCTCATCAAAAGCCTTATGCATACGAAGACCACAGAAAAATATCATGCACTGTCACCTCATACAAGGACCTAATGATCTATATGTGCTCTTCAGTAGCTATGCATGCATACACAAATGCATCTTCTCGGCTGACCCTGCGCCTGGTCTTGGCTCTCGAGCCCTGTCAGCTCCACGCCGCCTGCACAGCCGCAGCCAGAAAAAAGTTTCTTGTCTCGACCACCACGCCAGGAAAAACAACGCCCAAGACTTCGCCGCCGCCGCCAATTTATTTCGCCGTATCAGCCTCGCACGTCCCCCGGAATAAAGAAACTTTTCTGCCAGCGGTTTCTCGTATCCGGATATCACGTCCGTCTCGTGTACGACCCCAACTCCAATACGCATAGTACGACTCCAACTCCAATTCGCATAATCGGTGTGTATATATATACATACACTAGAATATGTCACATGTCGTGGCCTTCGGACCACACCTCCGTAGTTCTAACACGCTTCATCCATCTTTAATCTCCATGCGCTCCAACTCGAGCCCGATCGTCTCCAAAGATCCTTGACCCTCTGGACCATGACTTCACACCAAGCTATCTCCCGGTCACCGCCGTAGACCACGATCACCTCCGAGTTACCCTGCACATGCAAAGACCAAAGCAACATATTTTCCCCGCACAAGTTCTTCCCAACTTGACCAACATAAGTCCACACAACACGACACGCCTCAACTAATATCAGTAAATAACATTGTCAATTATTCATCAGCTAAATTATATTAGACCTGGCCACATGGTCTAACAGCCTGGATAAACTTTTCATAGTCCATCCTGTACAGGTGGTCTCCGGCAAGAATTAGACACTCCAAAACATTATGCTCTCAAAACAATCAAACTTGCACACTTGCACCGACTCAAACCCGACCCCATCTTGACTCAGCCCAACCAGCTCTCCGCACAGGACTGCGGCTCGATCCCTGCACTGTTCCTCATGTTTGAACCACACTCGAGTCCGATCCACCCGACGTGATTTGACCGAACCCTCACATCATCAAGGCCAAGTATGGTGGTGTCAACCTACAAGATCAAAAAAAAGGCAGCAGCATGATGAAAAGGCATTTTACAGAAGAGTTTTTTATGTGCATAAATGATAGTTGACAATAGTATATATCAGATTATTTAGAAAGGCACAGCATTAGTGTATCATCATTGCTTTCAACTGCTCTCCTTTTGGTTTTTCATAAGGCCAAATGCAGTTGCACGTTTCTCATCCATCGGCAGTGCGGCAACGGTAATATCAGCATCTGTTTCTCTGTGTGCCTGGATAAACTTTTCATAGTCCATCCTGTACAGGTGGTATCCGGCAAGAATTAGAAACTCCATAACATTATGCCCTTCAAATAGCCACAAGTACTGCCTTACAGCGTCTGCAGTACCCTGAGATAAGAAGATAAAAGAAAATAACTACTCTACATAAGCTAGCATGGAATCCTAACAACACTTTTATGTAGATAAGTATGAATTTTGTTAACATATAATAGTATACTTCATGGTCATCTTCTAGTAACCAACTGAAATGCTGTGTGTTGTCTATGGATCACAAATTTGAATGTAACATAAAGAGTGAAAAAAATAGCACTAAAGATTAGGGAGCAGATTACATATGAAAAAATTGATTCGAATGTGCTAGTTATTTTAAGGAAATACACAGCATTATGTACCCATGTTTACTGCAAAAATCTGGCACAAAAAATTGGGCCTCGACTATGTGTTATAATTATCCAGCAAAGTAAGGTCTATGACTGGTTTGGGAAAAACTAGTAGAACTTTGCAACTGTGTGGTTTAGCATTCAAAATCTAAAGAAGAAATCTTGATGCATATTAAGTTATAGCCCATGAATCATAGTTTGATCTGATTTGTTTACTGATAAACAATTATCACTGGCTAGTGCTCACAAGAATTATAAGCAAAGTTGCAGAACTAGTCATTTACCTAAAGTAATTGGCAATTCTAGTCGTTCAGGACTGGATACTGGTAAAATAACAAGGTTTATGCAAATGTACTTAGCATCAATTTGTAAGAAGGTTTATGCCACTTGAGCTACCTTGCACCAACACCGATGCAACAATTTCCGCTCCTCCCTCCATTTTGACTTGGCATTTCTTCGAACACCTGGCGGGCGCCAGCAGGCGGGCCCCAGCTTGCCCACCGCATCCTTGATGGCCATCAGCGACTCCCTGGCCTGCGCAGGCGACAGCGCCTCCCTTGCTGTGTTACCTTCATGGTGACGGCGGCATTTCACCGAACACCAGTCGAGCGTCAACTCCAGGAACCGCTACCTAGCTTGCACTGAGTTGGTCCGATCGGTCGCTGCTCGCTCCCGATGCCGTGGATATATCACATCTTCATGGCACGCCGCACCAGGCTTGCCAGAGACGCAACACTTGGCGGGAGCGTGCTGCCCTTCTCGCATGCCAGCTTCATGGCGGGCGCCGGGCGGGGCGTGGAGCATGGAAGCGCGCGGCAGGCGCGGAGAAGAGCAACCAGAGGAGGATGCCACCAATCCACAGGAACAGCGTGGCAAACAGCGAGACAAGGGAAGAACACCACCACCATATGAAGAATACAAACTTTACTCGATTCCATTAATTCATACGGCAGAGCTCAATTACAAGAACAGGGTGCATCGCATCCTCTAACTTATCGACTTAGATACCACAAAAAAAAAGGTCTAAGCATTCTGCAAGAAGAGGACACGTTCTCTGATTACAACAAAAGAAAACGAAACTTTCTTCAGGACTCGACTAGAGCACGGCGAGGTAGTAGTACTCCTCCCCGCCGGCACCAACCCACGCCTCCTCTGCCTCGCCTTCTGCTCCGGCGACATCCAGCGCCGCCTCTTCGCGGCTGCAGCCATGCTCCTCTTCAGCGACGACGATGGTGGCGCCGCGGGAGGAGGAGGAGGAGGAAGAAGCGGGGCCTCGCCGGCGGCGCAGGGAGAGGCTGCGCTCTAGGACCGCCGACGACCATCCACAAGCGTCGGCCTCCTCACGCGGAACTAGAGCATCCTCGTCGCGGGCTCTCTTCGCGGCGCAGACGCGCCTGCGAGCAAGCTCGACGGGGTCGTCGGCCGCCACGATGGTGATGGCGCCGTCGATGGCGAACCAAGCGTTCGCGCGCACGAGCGGGGTCCCGCCGTCGGCCATGCTCGGCGGCGGCGGAAACGAGACCGGGATCGAGAGAGGGAAAGAGCGAAAGAGCACCAGATCAAGATCGAGAGAATCGAAAGCTCAAGCAGCGGAATCGAATCGAAAGGGAGCGAATGATTGGGATCAGATCGGCAGTGGAGGGCGGGGTTTATCGATTTGGCTTTCTTGGTCGCTACGTCAACGAGTCCGCATCGAATCCGGACGAGATGGCGCTAGGTCGGCTCTTTTATAAGGCGGTGCGGGTGCGATCCGCCTCGGGTCGCTGCGGATTGGAGCTCGGCTGGCTGCGGCCAATGGATTTTCTTTTTGTTTTGTAATAATAATAAATAATTACCTTCTAGCGTTTTTTACTGTACAAATACAGGAAGTAAGTGGTAACATCCCAACCTTTGACTTCTTTTAGAATTTTTAAAATTTAAATTTCATCTCTAATTTGCTTGAATTGATTGAATTTTCAAATTATAAAAAGAATTTAATTTGTTTAATTAAACATTAGTTTTGAGTTGAAATTATTTTATTTGAGTTCAGCACAGTAAATGCATCTCAAAAATCATAAACGAATTTAACATTAAAAAAAACCACATGGACCGAATTGGCATATTGGGCGTCCACAGGGATCCATTGCTATCTGAAGAACAGTTGCTTCTATACATATCCTGATACATTATGGGAGAAAACGGGGGAAAGATGCCTTGAATGGCACTGCTTTTATTGTTCTTATGATCTCCTCACGCCTCGATCCGTGATTCCGGCATGTAAGCAACCGATTGTTCGGTGCTCGCCGATGATGCCCCACCATACACAGGACACAGCGCATCTATCTGCAGGGCAACGCAAACTGAATCAATTACCAATGACAAGTGTCAAAATCTAAAGTACTCTCCAATATACCCAAGTGCATGGCTTCCAAACATGCAAGTTCCAACTCAGATTTTTTTTTTGCATTTACATCCTATTTGGTTTACTAAGTTTAAAAAATGTTTCATAGTTTTTGAAGCAAAGCTTTACTGACAGCATCCAACGAGGTGTAAAAGGAGATAACTTACTTCATATAACTGTTCCACTAGGGAGCAAAGCGTCCTTGATCACGGTGACAATCCCACTTTTGATAAAGTATCCATCTGTCTCTCTTGCAGCTTCTTGGACATTGTCAACATTGATTATCTACAAAACCAACGAGCCACTTAAGAAACATCATTACCTAAAACAACACGTAGCACGTAATCTTATGTTTAGTAGAACATTGGAGATCAAAATAACCATTATAATGCAATGGGAAGAAAATGCAATGTTCTTGTTTTCTCTTATGAATTACAATTCAAAAAGGCTAAACTTTAGATGAATAAACTCCTTGTCATTAGAAGGTGAGAGCAATCAAATGCATCAGCAGGTCCATCAAACAATGGAAATAGTTAGAAGCAGAAAAACAACTGGATCTGAATAATGGCAGATGCTTTTGAATGAATCTTGAATGGTGCATGCTTATGCTTGTGAAAACGGCTTTTGAGCAGCACTGCAACACGCACTGATATCTTGCTCTGCATTTTGATTGTTTTATCTTCTTTATTTTTACGATAAAAAAGTGATATATGACTAGCTGACACTTCTTTCTTGTTGAAAGCAGAACTTTAGTTAGATTTGCACACTTAAATCCAGGTAAAATGGCAAACAAAAGATTCATCTAGTCAAAGATAAGTGTATAGCAGTCATAATATATAAGCTATCTTCCAAGAAAAATGATAGAATGTCATGCAAGTCGGAAGTTATTTCAGTGAAGTTACCTTCTTTTTTTAACAATCAGTGCAGAAACTGACAGGAGATAATAGGACATATCCAGTATTATAATTTATCAACAACAAAAAAATACAGAAACCAATAGATGCTTAACAGTTAGTATATCAATTTGGATACCTTCACATTGTCTCCAATACGAGCGTTCTTGTCAATGATTGCTCTTCTGATGTGTGAATTCTTCCCAATGCCAATGGGAATGGCACCTTTTTCAGCAAGGAGATGCTTGTCAGCTTCGGTCTGGTGAACCCACAAAAAAAAGAATGAAGGATGAGTTCTCTCATTATTCTGACAGCAACATATTGAACTTCCACTTATTTTACCTCGTAGTAGTCAGCACCCATTAATAAAGAGTCCTCTATTACTGCACCTTCAGATATGCAGGACCGGAGTCCAACTACTGAATGGTGTATCTTGCAGTTCTACACGGACATAAAGCAAGGCATCATGAATTTAGAAGCCTTTATTAGTTGCAGCATGAAAAATTGCTTTGTAGGAGAGAGAAAAAACATAGCCCATATAGGACTATAGAAGGCCTTAAAATATGTTATGGCGAAAGGAAACAATCAATATAGTCAATAAATTAGCATACCAAGAGCTCAACTATAAGACTACTTACTTTAATAACACACCCTTCGCCAATTACACTGTCTGTCACGTCAGCATCAAGAACCTTTGAAGGAGGTAAGTGTCGAGGTTGTGTGTAAATTGGAGCAGAACGATCATAGAAACTGTATTCATATTGAAGGCATACATTAAATCAGAAGGGAGTAATTCTAAGAATTCACATGCATGACCTTTTGTAATCTTGGTATGCAGCAAGGTGAAACGTGAAAGCATACCTGAAATCAGGTATCGGCTTTTTGGTTATTCCCAAATTTGCGTTATAGAATGCCTCGATGGTACCAATATCTTCCCAGTAGCCATCATACAAGTAAGCTTGTACCTGCAGACAACAATAACAGACCCTTAAGCAGCAAATATTGCACATGACCAACAACTATGCATGCCAAATTGAAGTGCCTATATTATAAATTATTAGAGTATTTATGTTTTGAAAAAGAAATTTATTAGAGAATCAACATATGGCATGATGGTGTTTTTGAGAAAGAAGGTCAAATACTAGAAATCATAAAAGCAACATCAATAAACTGAAGAAAACAAACAACTAAAAACTCAATGAGCTTTGCATACCCTCATTCCAATGTTTGTTGCACCTGGAATAACCTCACTTCCAAAGTCATTGGATCCAGGGAACTGCTCACGGAGGAGCTGAAGCATTACATTTTTGCTAATAACGTAGATACCCATGCTAGCAATATAAGGCATTTCTTTAGCCCTCACATCATCAAGGCCAAGTATGGTGGTGTCAACCTACAAGATCAAAAAAAGGCAGCAGCATGATGAAAAGGCATTTTACAGAAGAGTTTTTTATGTGCAATAAATGATAGCTGACAATAGTATATATCAGATTATTTAGAAAGGCGCAGCATTAGTGTACCATCATTGCTTTCAACTGCTCTCCTTTGGTTTTTCTGCAAATTCAATTATCCTCCCTTCTTCATTGATTTTCATAAGGCCAAATGCAGTTGCACGTTTCTCATCCATCGGCAGTGCGGCAACGGTAATATCAGCATCTGTTTCTCTGTGTGCCTGGATAAACTTTTCATAGTCCATCCTGTACAGGTGGTCTCCGGCAAGAATTAGAAACTCCATAACATTATGCTCTTCAAAAAGCCACAAGTACTGCCTTACAGCGTCTGCAGTACCCTGAGATAGGAAGATAAAAGAAAATAAGTGCTCTACATAAGCTAGCATGGAATCCTAACAACACTTTTATGTAGATAAGTATGAATTTTGTTAACATATAATAGTATACTTCATGGTCATCTTCAGTAACCAACTGAAATGCTGTGTGTTGTCTATGGATCACAAATTTGAATGTAACATAAAGAGTGAAAAAAATAGCACTAAAGATTAGGGAGCAGACTACATATGAAAAAATTGATTCGAATGTGCTAGTTATTTTAAGGAAATACACAGCATTATGTACCCATGTTTACTGCAAAAATCTGGCACAAAAAATTGGACCTCGGCTATGTGTTATAATTATCCAGCAAAGTAAGGTCTATAACTGGTTTGGGAAAAACTAGTAGAACTGTGCAACTGTATGGTTTAGCATTCAAAATCTAAAGAAGAAATCTTGATGCATATTAAGTTATAGCCCATGAATCATAGTTTGATCTGATTTGTTTACTGATAAACAATTATCACTGGCTAATGCTCATAAGAATTATAAGCAAAGTTGCAGAACTAGTCATTTACCTAAAGTAATTGGCAACTCTAGTCGTTCAGGACTGGATACTGGTAAAATAACAAGGTTTATGCAAATGTACTTAACATCAATTTGTAAGAAGTTTTGAGCATCTCTAGTTGAGCTTAGAATCGTATTGTAATAGAACTTAACAATAATATTAAAAAATATGAACAAATAAAATAAAATAAAAATATTTTGCTAGTTCCAACTGACTCTTCTGAATTATGTCTATCAAGGTTTTGTGAAAAAGAATATTGTTTTTATTTTTGTGAGAAACTGATTGTGACCCCGCCGGCACCAACCCACACCTCCTCTGCCTCTTCTTCGCCTCCGGCGACATCCAGCGCCGCCTCTTGCGGCTGCAGCCATGCTCCTCTTCAGCGACGACGATGGTGGCGCCCAGGAGGAGGAGGAGGAGGAAGAAGCGGGGCCTCGCCGGGCGGCGAGGAGAGGCTGCGCTCTAGGACCGCCGACGACCATCCACAAGCGTCGGCCTCCTCACGCGGAACTAGAGCATCCTCGTCGCGGGCTCTCTTCGCGTGTCAATTTTTTGAAGTTTGCTGAATTCCAGAAGAAAAAAAACCTAAAGTTTCAATTTTTGCAGACTATCCGCGTGTCAATGGCGCATGTATGTGTATCACATGTACTAAGTTAGTCACTAAAGCGTGTAATCATCTACATATCCGCCGTCATGGCGAGGACACTACCACATCGACGCCGACCAAGACACCCGCACCTTCCCATGTCCACATGTGCGCCATGGCTCACTGCATCATCACCGAGTGAGGTCACCTAAAGCACCACTCAACCAACCATGAAAGTATACGTTTTGCTACACACGCCGAAATTATGTCAAAACACGTCAAAAGACCGAGGATCAATTTTTGAAAAATAAAATGAGACAGTTAGAACAATACGCCCAGGATCACTTTCTATCTCAATGAAACTTCTCTGAAAAAACTATAACTGTGAACTTCTGATATTATTGTCGAAGAACAGAACAAACGGAGAAGCAAAAACTCAATATTTCAATTTGCGCCGCATCTGAGTTGATGCGACTTTTCTATTGGATTCTCTTCATTTCCGGCAGGAGAAGAAATTAGGAAGCTGGCTTATCGCTTTGACCGTCACGGGTACATACGCGAAGTACGCAACGTAACGTGCGTGCTGGTGCTGAGTGAGCAGCAGGACTATTCAAAGTTGGAGATTAAGTTAAAAACGTTGACCATCGAGTAAGGTCTTACCTTCGATCCTCTTCTGATGAGTGTACCTAGAAAGTTCAAGTTGATTGTTAGGTCAGACGTCGCTTCACATCTTTGCTTTGTGGTTTCTCTATTCCGAGAGAGAGGCCACTTGGGAGATAGAGTCTCGATGCGCGAAAGCAAGATCTGCACTGCTCGCTTCGCACGTGTTTATCCTTGATAATTTCAGCGTAGTTTTTGTTCGAGTGGATTGGCCTGTAGATTCGAGGTCGAATCCTATTAAGGGGGGTAGAATGTAATACCCCGGAAATGAAAAGATTAAAGAATCGAATCGAGCAATTTGAATGGAAGCCGGGGAAAGAAAAGGCAATTAAAGGAGTAGAAATTCCTGAAAAATAGAAGGGGTTTTCCATAAACTCTCGACAACCTGGGCCTGGGCCACGGCCCAGGAGGGGCCCATGTGGTGGCCGGCCATAAGGGGGTTCCCACCCCCCAAACCCTAAACTCCACATTTCTCTCCCCTCCCCTTTGAGCCGCCCCCCCTTCCCCCTTGCTGTGTACCGTCTTGTACATCAATTTTTGGTAAGATGCATTCGTTTTCTGTCCTGTCCGTCTCTTAGAAAGTTGTAGGTATTGTTCTTAGATTTCTATAGCCACCGAGATCACGTGTTTCCACTTTACGGTTTAGGAGATATGAATTTGTTAGTGCGCGCTGTTCTGTCTATCTGACGAGAAGGATCTGTCGGCTTGATCCTAGGTTGTGATTTAGTTAGAGGCATTTCCAGAACCTCCAACCAAATAAGTTATTGTAGCCCTTTAAATTATCTTTCAAAGCTGATAAAGATAATCTCCATTGGATCTGTATAATGAAAGTTATGAAAAATTTTTTACCACTGTTCTGAATTCTGAGCAGATAAATATTAGTGTTTTCATCTATTGTTTAGACTACTATAGAGGCCGAATCTGGGGTTTTGCCCTTCTAGAGTTTTATTCCTGGGAACGTTAGCTTTCTGTTGGCACCGAGAGCAGAAAAATCCGATCTGTAGTTTGGGAGATATGAATTGTTTATTACGAACTGTCCGGTCTGTCTGAAAACTGAGGTCAGTAGGTTTGTCCCTCGGTTTTGTTCAAATTAGGGGCCGAATCAGAACCTTCACCAAACTAAGTTATTTTAGCCCTTAAAATTATCTTTCCAAGCTGATAAGAATCATTCTCATTGGATCAATAGGTTGAAAGTTACGCCGTTTTCTTTATCTCTGATCTGTATTCTGGACAGACGTAGATGGGTTGTGTTTAGCTGATTATTAGCCCTCTGTTTTGGCCGAATCAGGGGATTCCGCCAACTAATGTTTTGTAGCCTGATCTGTTAAGATTCAGTGAGCACTGATTTTAGGTCTTTTAGAGTTACAGATAATTAATGGTGAATTTTCTCGTACGACTGCCAGAAGATAGGTAATCTGGACTTTTAGTGTAGAAGTCAAATTGAACCTTTGGGCGTGTGGGTTGATTAGAGAGTATTGTAGAACACCGGTAGCAGTGTTATATCGTTGTTCCTATTTTTGTGAACATGCTTGTGTAGGCGGCGAGGCATCACGTGTGGGAACACCTCCGTTGCCTGCTAACGAGTCACAACGCAAAAGGCAAGTACTCTATGTTAACTGGTGTTGAATTCAAAGGAATGCATAATGATATGTTGTTTACATGAATGTTCTTATGCTTTGTTCATGGTGTTGTTATACTGCAAGTGACTAGTGTGGCCTTATTGGTACATTATGTTGAGTGTGAATACATACTTATACTTGTTTACACATGTTGTTGAATGCCATGTATCTTTTCCACTAATGTGTGATATTCATTCATACCATGAGAAATCATCATGTTCATTCATAAAATTCATTATGACCACGGAAGTGGATTCTTTTAGGTAAGTCCCATCAATTCCAGTATGGGCATTTGAAAGACCCATCAATTCCAGTATGGGCATTTGAAAACTCATCAATTCCAGAATGGGTACGTGTTATCCACCATTCCAATGTGGGCCACGTTGGACTGCCGTATGAAACGTTCTTCATACGGTAACTTTAAGTGAACACCGACGGTGATTCACTCGCTATACCAGTATATGCAAATGATAAGTCCATACCTTCAATGCATTCTTACATTTCATCCATTCATGTATTCATTCCATACACACATGTAGGTGTTCCAATAATTGTTCGTAATTCAACTGAATTGTGTTGTCCACTCCATGCTTGATTATTCTTGTTTAGTACTTGCTGAGTCTTCGACTCACCCTTGCTTTGTATGTTTTAATTAGGTAATTGAGGAGGACGACAAGATGATTTGGTAGGGTAGTTCGGCACACTACACTTCACTTTTACCCAATCAGAACAATTATTATTGCCATTCATTCAAGCCAAATTGTTGAAATAAGTTCCAGATTGTAATAACCCTATGTTGGTATCGTTTGACTGTTCGTGGTATTATGATCGTTTATCCATTCTTTACCATGATTTTAGTGATTGTTCATTGTCATTCTTTAGGAATTTATATTGATTGAATCTGGATAATCTAGTTTTAATGCTATGCTTAGTAGTTTGATGGGTTTGCGTGACATCTTGGCTTCCGAATAGCCATGGTGTTACATTCGCGGCGCAGACGCGCCTGCGAGCAAGCTCGACGGGGTCGTCGGCCGCCACGATGGTGATGGCGCCTGGTTTGAGTGTTTGGTGAGTTTTATTTTGAAGTTTGCTGAATTCCAGAAGAAAAAAAACCTGAAGTTTCAATTTTTTGCAGACTATCCGCGTGTCAATGGCAGACTGTATGTGTATCATATGTACTAAGTTAGTCACTAAAGCGTGTAATCATCTACATATCCGCCGTCGCGAGCGAGGACACTACCACATCGGCGTTGACCAGTCCACCCGCACCTACCCATGTCCACATGTGCGCCGCGGCTGCGACGCCACTGTACCGTCACCGAGTGAGGTCACCTGAAGCGCCACTCAACCAACCATGAAAGTATACGTTTTGCTACACACGCCGAAAGTATGTCAAAACACGTCAAAAGACCGAGGATCAATTTTTGAAAAATAAAATGAGACAGTTAGAACAATACGCCCTGGATCACTTTCTATCTCAATGAAACTTCTCTGAAAAAACTATAACTGTGAACTTCTGATATTATTGTCGAAGAACAGAACAAACGGAGAAGCAGAAACTCAATATTTCAATTTGCGCCGCATCTGAGTTGATGCGACTTTTCTGTTTTCTCCTTTTTATAGATTTTCTCAAAGAGTTACAATCCCAGTTTCAATTCGGTTCTAATCCGACTTTGAAAGTCTATACCACACTTTCCCGAAGTGCTACAGTTCCAAAACCGAAAACAACGGAGTTCAGAAAATGAACGCTACATAGTTCTGACTTTCCCAAAGAAAACAATAACTAATTAAAGCAATCCTAAAAAGGAAAAGTTAATATGAGTAACAATTTTAAAACTAACAAATCAACCCCTAAACTTGTTGTTCTTTCTTCACATCTTTGATTCCCAATTTTTGACTCATATCTATGAATTTGATGCGGCCGAGAGCCTTCGTTGGTACATCAGCATTTTGATCTTCAGTATTGACATAATCCACATCAATCTTTCCACTCTGAACATATTCACGAATATAGCTCCGCATCTAGTGCTCCTCGCTTCGTAGGGCAAGCCTTTGTGAGCCGAGCACATGGCGCCCCAATGCATGCCATACCGTTTCATACGCCAAGTCTTAGTGAGTCGAGCAAACAACATCCTAGCGCACATCCCCTCACCTCAGGAGTCAAGCCTGGTCAAGTTGGCCCTGGGCACGTGTCGACCTTCCACATCTCGGGGAATTGACGTACATCAACCGACTGCATCTCAATGTGTTGCCTATCTCAGAGTCGCCCATCGAGCTCGTATCAATTGACGCACGCGCACCTGTCGGCATCCCACGCTTTAAAGACACAATCACACCTTGGACAAGAGGTCCACCCATGCACATCTCGACGATCCGCACACAACGGCGCGTTCACTTGAGGGCTCCGCACGTCTCGGACTAACAAGTCGGTCACACTCATTCGAGCTTGGCACTTCAACTCATACTTTCAAACCTCAAAAGTCATGAGTCAAGAACTCCTCCACGTAACTTCAGCGTCTTGACCAGCAAACGCATGATGCCACACTACTCCAGAAATGGTCTTTATAGACGGTTCAAAAACGTCATCACAGACGGTTTCGTGAGCCGTTTGAGTTTATTGGTCAGTAATGACATGAGGTCATCACAGACGATTTTTGAATCGTCTGTGATGCAAACTATCACAAACGGTTAGTAACATAAAACCGTCTATGATAGTTGACTATCACAGACAGTTTGTAGATGAAATCGTCTGTGATAGATAATGTATCACAGATGGTTTGTAGATGAAACCGTCTGTGCGAGCTGATATATCACAGATGGTTTATCCTAAGAAACCATCTGTGATATTTTTTGTATTGCTAAATCTATTTATGTTTATTGGCTAGCCTCACGAAATGATAGCCATGCCCTCTGAAACAAGCTGAAACACAACAAGTACATGTATACATCTAATTCACATTCATTTCAGAAACAAGCACATTCAATTCATATTCATTTCAAAAACAAGCACATCCAATTCACATTCATTTCCTCAAGGCTCTCCATCTGACGTCGCATCTCATCTCTAACGCGATCATTGATCTCATCTCTAATGGATTCAATGATCTCATCTCTGAGGGATTCATGAATCTCCTCTCGTAGTTGTGCAGCGCGCTCTGCTTTGGCTCTCTTCCTACTCCGGTACGCTTCGGAGTCAGCTAGGAATCCATGTTTCCATGGAACATAAAGACCAAGGCCTCTCATGTGATCAGGGTGTGCTCATCATTTCCAAGGGCCACGGAGAGTATATCTTTCTCCCTGACTGCCTGGAATGAGCCTTGGGAAGATTGTGCACTCAACGTTTCCTGCAACGTGTAGTAGCCTGACATGTCATTGCACTACCTATGAAGTTATGGAGTAAATACGAACAAGGTAGTTCGATATATTACCAAGCGCTGGGACACTTCTTCATCTGTGGGGTTTGGAAAAGAGATGACCCCCGAAGACAGGGTAGATAACCTTGCTCCTAGCTAGTTTCAGAATAACCTTGCTCCTAGCTAGTTTCAGGCGCGGTCATCAGGGATCTCAGCAAATGGCAGGAAGGCATTCGAATGGTTTGCCTACCGGTCCTGATCCCTCCATTGTGGTATTTTACCCGCATACCCAGCGGTGTCAAGTCTGTGGTGGTGCGTGTTTCTTGCCTAGAGGGCATGTGCATTGCACTTTCACTCCTGAAATCATATGTCGTCTTCTTCGCCACAAATTCTTCTCAGTACTCTTCCAAGAATGGAAACTTGTTGTAACATCCCAAATATGTATTTGTGTTTCAAATGTAAGAAAATGAGAAGAAATTAAAAATTTCTTGCATCTTGAAGCCCTTGGTCATTTCTGTAATTCTTGTAAAGGAATTATAGAAATCAAAATCAAAATCTTTAATTGACTCCAATCAAAAACCTCCTTGGCAAAGATCTTATGCCAAACTCATGGAAATATTTTTACTAAGTTCTAGGGAGGCTTGGTAACACCTCAGAATTATTTCATGATTTTTAGAAATTATTTGATAATTTTGGGAGGCAAGTCAAAGCTTGGTCAAACAATAATTTTCACCTTATAGAATTTCTGGAGAAAAATGTAGTGCATGAAAATCTCTAAAAATTTTATGGGAGATTCCTCCTGCTGTCAGCAACCTTCAGTTAAAATTTCATAATTTTTTGAGCTTGTTTTCTACCTTAAACAATTCCTCAAAAATCAGTTATTTAAATTCAAACTCTAACTGGTTTTCACTGTTCCTTGTGTTCGAATCAGACTCGAGCTCGAGCCACTTGACTTGATTCGATCAACTAAACGCAACGGCTTGGTCACTTCGGCGTGAGCGTTGTGAGCCGTTGGATCGGCATCGAACGGCTCACGCTCGAGTGAACGTTCGGACCATCCGAGATCGCCGATCCTTGTGAACCGTTGGATTCTAAATCAAAGGCACACAATCGCGTGAACGTTCGACTATCCGAACGCCTCGCGCAACGTGAACCGTAGGATCCAAATCAACGGCCCAGGTTTGAGCAAGCGATCGAATCGTTATAATCAACCCGTTCTAATTCAACCGTTCGATTTCAATCCGACGGTCAAAGCGTCGTCTCCTTCCTCAGGTCAGCAAGCGCGAGTCCGGCAATGGCGTGCGCAGAGAAGAAAAGAAGCGGCGTGCAGTCACCTCCACGGTCGACTTTAAACGGCTATCTTTGCGCGCATTAAATGCCCGTCGTGCTCCTCCCTCAGGTGTCCATTCTCCAACTGCTCCCGTCGCTCTCTCGTCCTCTAATGGCCGTGTTGACCGAAGGGAGATATCGCCGTTGCCCTCTGCCATCCTCGGCTATTTAAACTCCATTGCTTCACCCTTGGCTTCCTTTAGCACCTCCGCAACTCCAGCTAGCACTCACAAGCTTGCTTGAGCTGCAGTTACTCGAAAATTCTTCGCCGCCATTATTGAGTTGGAAGCTTCGGTGGAGGCGGTGTAGCAGGGGTTTTCTTCTTCAAGTCTTTGCTCCCTCTGCTCCCCCTTTACTCTCTGAAGCTTAACCCTCACTCAATTTGGTTCAATTTGCTCAGGTCTTGGCTGAATTTGGATTTCCCCTTTTTCGCCGAAATCCAATTTCTCCTCACCCGAGCCGTCTCGACCTTTCTCTGTGCATTCTTTGCGCTCAGGTAACTCCTCATTAGTCCCTAGTTGCTTGGCACCCGCTCCCCTGGACCGCAGCTTGAGCGCTTTTGCCGTTTTTCATTTTGGTCATTTTCGGTCATCTCGGTCCTCTCCGCTTGCCGGCGTTCTGGGCCACCGCAGTCAAAACCATTAGTACCATTGGGTGCGCAATGATGTTTGGAACCTATTTTGGGCGTTTGCTCGCACCACCGCGGCCAGAGCCGCCGGCGGCGAGCCGCTCTTCCCCGTCATTTTTGCCGGACGAAAACAGGGACGAAGTTTGAACGTGAATCGATGTGAACCGTCGATCCTAAGATCTACGGCTCAGGATCGCGCTGAAGTTTGAATTTCTCGCACGCTTTGATCTGTGGACCGTTGGATCTATGGCTCGTGTGCGTGTGAACGTTCGGACCGCCCGAACGCTCTGATCCACGTGGACCGTTGGATCCAGATCCAACGGTTAATGTTTAGGGTTTAGGGATCGTGCGCGCGCGCGTGTCATCCCGGGAACTTGGACCGTTGGATCCAAGATCAACGATCCAAGTTCGGCCACGTCGATTCAATTTCTGATTTTTTTTTTCCCGAAAGGATTTATTTATCAAGTGAAAAATGTAGTAACTTGTAAAATGCATAACTATTTCATTTTAAATCCTTTTCGGTTGATTCAAATTTTGTTAGTTATGTTTTTGACTAAAATTTAATCTAAAAATATTTCCAACCTCAGTTTAGCTCTAGAAAATTTTGCTAATGAATAGTAGCATTTATGATTTATAAAAGCTGAGCAAAATTGATTTGGTCATATATTTTGCATTAAGAATCCAAATCAATTGGTTCTTGTTGCTAAATTCTTTATAAATCATGCTCTTGCTACTGTAAAATTTTCAGAATATTTGGAGAAAGTTTACTATTGGGTCTTTGCGTTTTCTTCGTTCTTATCGGTTGTTTTTCGCTTTCTCGTTAGGATCCGAAGAGCACGTTGACAATATAATTGATCCTCAGCAACATCTTGACCCACAACAAACAAGCAAGCAGTTTGATCATGTTAATCCCATTATTTTTCAATTCTAATATATTGATTTCAACTTGTATGTATGCATTGCTATTTTGTTGTTAAATTATGGTTAGTATCCTATAGTTGCATAATCTGTAGGACTTGTTTATCCTCTACTACCATGAGCCTAGGTTATTTGCTGTGATTTGAGTTCGATGGATGAGCTCTTGTCACTTAGTAGATTGCGAATTGAAATTGCTTAGAAATGCTTAGTTTCGGTAGTAATGGGCGATCATCGATTTTAGTCGATGATCTTGATCACACATCTAAATATTATTCCCTTATGTCTAGTACCTGTGCTTTGTTATTTTGTAAAGTCAAAATCTGAAAATGAAAATTTGATTTGGACTTGGGCAAGTGGTTGGATGGTGGGTTATTGGGTTTGTGGATGTCTTCCCTAAGTCAACAAGGACCGAACATCTTGTGTCACACTCTCCAAGCATTTTTGCATGCTAACCACACGAGGGGGATATGGGACCTCTCTTGACTAAGTACTTTGGCGTGTGTTATCTCCGAGTCGCAGGAGGGGGTTGTGTGTGTTGTGTGAAAAAGGATATGTGTTCTTGTATTGGGTGTGCGGTTGTGGAGATTCCGGGTAGGCTCTCCACCTCGAGGAGCATTGTAGTTGTCCAAGGTTTTACCTGAGATGGGTAGTTGACCGAGGCTTTACAATGACTCCGACACAACGTATGTGTTTCTATCCATACGGGCGGCTCGTAGTTAATACACAATATTGGAAATGTCTCGTAGGACTTAGCCGTGCCGGGATACCTAAGGAAGTGTGCTTAATAGCTTGGCGAAAAGGCGGTCTCGCGTGTGGGTACAGTGGTACACCCCTGCAGGGTATAAAACTATTCGAATTGCCTCGTCCTAGGTTATAGATACGCTTGGTTAGGTTTTGCAAGAGTTAGACTACAACCTTTTAATTAAAATTTGACATGGTTGGTATGAATGGGTAATTCATGCTATTGTTGTGGTGACTATGGGTTTAGTCACTTCCAGGATGTTGTTGTCATCTATTTACTGTTATTATTGTTGTCAATTACTGTTATTTGAACATTAAAAACAGATTTGTCAACTTGCTTTTAAATGTACTACATTATTGCAAATAAAGATTGCTTTGTGCTGAAAATGAAACATACAGCCTCCACTTAAATAAGTTTGCATGTAGCATATGTATAGGTCTATTACTCTACACGTAAGTCTTGCGGAGTACAATTTTTGTACTCATTTGCTTTGCTTAACTATTTGTTGCAGAGGAAGAGGGTGAGCCCCAAGGGCCTCACATTTGTGAAATGTGCTGTGGATTCGAGTACTAGCTTGGCGGTCCGGTCGGTTGCCTTGTGGGTTAAAGGCACACTGATTGGCACTTTTGGTTTATGGCCATCTTATGGCACTTTTGCTTCCGCTGTTCAATTTCTATATGTATATGTCATTTGGCCGGTCGGCCTCTCTCTTTTGTAATAACTATCCTTTAGTTATGTTAACTTCTGGTTTGTTGCTTGCTTCGGTTCTATGTGAATGAATGGAATTGATGCATGAATTTTGTAAAGGGGTATGTATACTGCACTTCTGGGAAGTATACATGTTTCGAGTCTCGCTTTATTCGATTTGTGATGCTAGGACCAAATGGATGGTTAAGAATTACAAGCCCAATAAATCGGGGTCTCACACTTGTGGAAGGGCGTCAGATCCTTCTCCACGTAGTTCTTGACAAGCATGCTCTTGAAGTTCCTCCACGCTTTGCACGCCTGTAGCAACACGTGTCGTCGCACGGAGTCCTGGTGTTGTTCCAGGATCTTGAACGATCGAAAAATAACCGTCAGCAGCTCACCTTTCTAAGCTTTGGTCAACTCCTTCCACGAATTGTATGTGATGTTGACCTTTCCCCGTGTAACTATTCATATCATTCTCTAGAATGCGGACGCTAGTCGTGGAGGATTGATAGGGGTCTCATACTCATCGACCTCCATAATCGTAAATCGGCCTGCGAGCTTTTTCGATATTCCTTTTATTCTACCGCGCTTGGATATTCTAGAGGACGGCACATTAGATGCATGAGGCGACGATGACAAAGAATGAGCGGAAGACATCTTCACAAGAAATAGAAGTTCTGACACGCATGAACATATTATTATAAGATTCGATATCTATGTGTATGGGTATACACACCAATTAAAAAATAATTGGGATATGTAGGGAAGAAATTAGGACCAATACAATGACATAATTGACATATAAACATGTAAATCCTCCAAGTCATTTAAAAGAAATAATATGCTCAACACAAACATCATGTGAACAATGAAATCAACATAAAGCTAAGATTTAATATTTTGATATTGCTCTCAAATGTAGAGTAAGCGTTCCAATTAGAGCTAAAGTTCAAACCCGATTATCAAAACAATTTTAGTACAAGACTATTATCATCACAGAACATTCATCTCTAGCCCACCATACCACAGTGTAATATATTCCAATAGCAGTATCAAAACAAATACCATCTGAATCACTGACTAGAACAAATATAAATTCCTAAACAAGTACAACACCTCATACTACCCAGTGTTTGAACCAGATACATGAGTCCATGAGGACCATGACAGCATGACAGATTATTGATAGAAAGAGTGAGGGAAAGGGGCGTCGGGGTCGGCAACTCATCATCGGTTACCTTTGGGCGTCGAGGGGAAGGACGAGCAGGGAGTAGTACCGGAGCAGCAGGGCGGCGGTGAAGGGGAGGCGCGCTGGGCTCGTGGGAGGAGGGGGCAGCGGGCTCGGGGGGGAGGAGGCGACACGTGCTCGTGCTTGGCGAGGAGGCGGCGGGCTCGGGGGAGGAGGCGCACTGGGCTCGAGGAGGAGGCGGCGACGGGCTCGGTGGAGGAGTCGCGCCGGGCTCGAGGAGGAGGCGGCATCAAGGACGGTGGGAACGGGCTCGAGGAGAAGGGTAAGTAGTTGAGAAACTTAATCATTTGAGTGGGGGGCGAGGCAAACCCTAGAGTCTGAATATAATTAGGGTTGGATATCACAAACAGTGGTAAAGTAGAACCGTCAGTGATAAATAATATCACAGACGGTTCAAATAAATAACCGTCTGTGATATATTATGTATCACAAACGATTTGTAGATAAAACCGTCTGTGATATCTGAAGTATCACAGACGGTTTTTAGATGAAAATATATGTAATAAATTATCATAGACGGTTTTTTGATGAAACCATCTGTGATGTTCTTTTGTGTTGGTAAATATAGTTCGTTTATTGGCTAGCCTCAGGAAATACTAACCATGCCCTCTGAAAGAAACAGAAACACAACACATACATGTATACATCCAATTCACATTCATTTCAGAAACAAGCGCATCCATTTCACAGTACAAATCAATTAACCCAAATGAACTAAATTTACCATTCAGAACATATAAACACATTGTTCAATCTTTAAAAATGACCCCTTCATGATGATCGACGCGTATGTAGCTAGTTTAGTCATGTTGTTCTTCATCGACCCTTATGCCCTTTCCAAAAGGAGGCAACTTATTAAACTGATTGTATTCTTCCTCGTCCACTATATTCTCAACTCCAACAATCCTCGTTTTTCCATGAAAAACTATATGGCGCTTCTTATTTGCCTGGTCGGTTACATAGAAGACTTTAACGACTTGGTTAGCGAGTACGAATGGTTCATCTTTGTATCTGACATGTTCGAGGTCCATAGTAGTGACGCCATACTTGTCGACCTTCACCTGTGGGAGATGGACCCAACGGAACTGAAATAGGGGGATCTTGAAGAGCATGCAGTCGAGCTCCCAAATCTCCTCTATGAGCCCATAGTAGGAGCTCCTCAGCCCATCGGTATTGAACGCATCTATGCGGACACCACTGTTCTGCTTAGTGCTAATTTTCTCCTGAGCCTGCATATAGAATGTGTACCCATTTATGTCGTATCCTTATCATGTCACAACTGTAAATGTTGGCCCTTTTGCCAACCATGTTAGCATATCACTTGACGAGCTCCTAGCGAGTCACTCTTTCAACCATTGTTGAACCGACTGTTGTGCTGTCTCGTAATCCAAACATCCGGCCGCTCTAGATTCTGTTACTGAAGCATGTCCTTGTACTGATCAATATACAGGGACACTTCAGTTATGTGTTGCAAGACCGTGAAATGGGCTTGAGCATATGCATCTATATCTGGAGTGATTGCTTTCCTTTTGATGGTCCTGATACCCTCGAGCCTACCCTCATGGCGAGAGCGAGGAACACCTATCGGTTCGACCTGAGCCATGTAATCACGCGGAACTCAATAACCTCTTTGGTTGCATAACCATCGACGATGGTGCCCCCCAGCTGAGATCGATTCTGTATATAGCACTTGAGAATTCCCATGAAGCTCTCAAGCAGGGACATGCTACGTAGGAACATGGGCCCGTACATCTTTATCTTCCTCACAATGTGAACAATGAGATGGACCATGATATTGAAAAACGACAGAGGGAAATAAATATCTAGATCACATACAGTCGTCACCACCTCGTCCTGTAGAGCATCTAGTCCTTCGGGATCGATGACCTTCTGAGCAATTGTGTTAAAGAAATAACACAGCCTCATGATTGTCTCTCGGACCTTGATCGACAAAATATTTCTAATAGGGAGCATCTGTGTCATCAGCACAAGACAATCATGAGACTTCGTGCCAATTAACTTCAAATTTTCTATCGAAACAAGTTTCTTCATGTTGGCGGAGTAACTGGACGGAACTTTCACACTATGCAAGCACTACCACAATTCTGCTCTCTCAGCCTTGGACAGAGTGTAACAAGCAGGGGGGAGGTATGTTCGTCCTTTATGTGCTAACTCAGGTCTGATGTCAATATCAACCAAGTCAAGTCGTGCAATGACACCATCCTTTGTTTTATCACGAATGTTCAGTAAGAGACCAATCAAGCTGTCACATACATTCTTCTCTACGTGCATGACGTCGATGCAGTGGCAAACTTCCAGGTGCTCCCAATTAGGTAAGTCCTAAAATATTGATCTCTTCTTCCAGATGTTCTTCTCACGGGTCCTCGATTTACGTCCCTTTCCGAGTACAACATCTAAATCCTTAACCATATCATAGACCTCTTTTGCGCTTAAATGCCAGCTGAACTGTACTCCTACACTCTCTCACATCCCTATTTTAATAAATGGTATTATTATGCATCTCATGAGCATACATGGCATTCTTGTAGCATGTCCACAAAATATTGCATTTGAAAAACTTCAAATCAAAGTTCAACACGCAGATCAAATATGAAGCCCTAATACAAAATGAGATAAATGCTTACAAAGTTCTCTAGGAAATAATTTTTTCAAATACGATAATATTTATCATGAATAAATATAATTTTCCCAAATTTATAGAACTTTATTCACACTAGTAAATATTCAAATCCCTTCCTAAATAGCATTTCAATTTTGAATTTAAATTATACAAATTGAATCATGAATAGTGGGGTTTGAAAATTTATTTGAGTACTAGGACATCCTAGAAACCCCTATGAATAATTTCAAAATTTTGGGTTTTTTATTGCTATTTTTTGTGGCTCGGTCAAACTAGAATCTAATGAATTTCAAAACAATCAAACTTGCACCGACTCAAACCCGACCCCATCTTGACTCAGCCCAACCAGCTCTCTGCACATAGGACTCCGGCTCGATCCCTGCACTGTTCCTCATGTTTGAACCACACTCGAGTCCGACCCGCCCGACGTGATTTGGTCGAACCTCCTAATTGCACCGGACGCACCGGGCTCCGACTCGCGCCGCTTTGTGTCGCTGACAAGGCGGGGCCCGCTGGCCAGATTCCTCTTCCTCCTCGCGAGAGCGAACCGCTGGCGCGCGCACAGAAGCTCCACACCACACGCCGCACATGCTCTTGGCTGCTCCGCTCACGCCATTAATCCACCTCATGCGCTGACCACTCCTAGACCTTCGCCCCTTCACGCCGCCTACGCTCCATCATCTCCCCGAGGATAATACCACCCCCTCACCTCCATTTCTCCTCGTCCTTCCTCTCGGGTCTAAGCAAGGTGAAAAGTGAAAGCATACCTGAAATCAGGTATCGGCTTTTTGGTTATTCCCAAATTTGTGTTATAGAATGCCTCGATGGTACCAATATCTTCCCAGTAGCCATCATACAAGTAAGCTTGTACCTACAGACAACAATAAGACCCTTTAGCAAACAAATATTGCACATGACTAACAACTATGCATGCCAGATTGAAGTGCCTATATTATAAATTATTAGAGTATCTATGTTTGGAAAAAGAAATTTATTAGAGAATCAGCATATGGCATGATGGTGTTTTTGAGAAAGAAGGTCAAATGCTAGAAATCATAAAAGCAACATCAATAAACTGAAGAAAACAAACAACTAAAAACTCAATGAGCTTTGCATACCCTCATTCCAATGTTTGTTGCACCTGGAATAACCTCACTTCCAAAGTCATTGGATCCAGGGAACTGCTCACGGAGGAGCTGAAGCATTACATTTTTGCTAATAACGTAGATACACATGCTAGCAATATAAGGCATTTCTTTTGCCCTCACATCATCAAGGCCAAGTATGGTGGTGTCAACCTACAAGATCAAAAAATGGCAGCAGCATGATGAAAAGGCATTTTACAGAAGAGTTTTTTATGTGCAATAAATGATAGCTGACAATAGTATATATCAGATTATTTAGAAAGGCACAGCATTAGTGTACCATCATTGCTTTCAACTGCTCTCCTTTTGGTTTTTCTGCAAATTCAATTATCCTGCCTTCTTCGTTGATTTTCATAAGGCCAAATGCAGTTGCACGTTTCTCATCCATCGGCAGTGCGGCAACGGTAATATCAGCATCTGTTTCTCTGTGTGTGCCTGTGTAGGATCGTTAATGACAATCAGAGGGGGTGAATGATTGTAATCCCTAGCGGAAGCTTTTTTCTCAAATCTATTATCTTCTGATTTTTCAACCTGTCAACTTAATAAGAACACAAAAACAAAAGACAGCATGTATATATATGTATATATTTCTAATACGGTAGCAAACTTGTGCACCGAGTAAAACAGTAACCCATGTCTACTGTAGCACCAGTATGCTAGTGAAATCTCGGCTGCTGGTAGCAATGCAGCAAGAGACGAGGGAATTGCACTGCTTCTGACACACGCACATCTAGTACCGTCAAAAACAAAGTATGCATATACTAGGCCAAAGATCACATCTAATTACTAATAGCTGTAACAATCTCACGTGATGCACAAAGAATTCAAGCAGCAAGCACTCACCTCATCAAAAGCCTTATGCATACGAAGACCACAGAAAAATATCATGCACTGTCACCTCATACAAGGACCTAATGATCTATATGTGCTCTTCAGTAGCTATGCATGCATACACAAATGCATCTTCTCGGCTGACCCTGCGCCTGGTCTTGGCTCTCGAGCCCTGTCAGCTCCACGCCGCCTGCACAGCCGCAGCCACAGCCGCAGCCAGAAAAAAGTTTCTTGTCTCGACCACCACGCCAGGAAAAACAACGCCCAAGACTTGGCCGCCGCCATCAATTTATTTCGCCAGACGACCTCGCAGACGCCCCGGAATAAAGAAACTTTTCTGCCAGCGGTTTCTCGTATCCGGATATCACGTCCGTCTCGTGTACGACTCCAACTTCAATCTGCATAGTACGACTCCAACTCCAACTCGCATAATCGGTGTGTATATATATACACACACTAGAATACGTCACATGTCGTGGCCTTCGGACCACACCTCCGTAGTTCTAACACGCTTCATCCATCTTTAATCTCCATGCGCTCCAACTCGAGCCCGATCGTCTCCTCCAGCATCCTTGACCCTCTGGACCATGACTTCACACCAAGCTATCTCCCGGTCACCGCCGTAGACCACGATCACCTCCGAGTTACCCTGCACATGCAAAGACCAAAGCAACATATTTTCCCGGCACAAGTTCTTCCCAACTTGACCAACATAAGTCCACACAACACGACACGCCTCAACTAATATCAGTAAATAACATTGTCAATTATTCATCAGCTAAATTATATTAGACCTGGCCACATGGTCTAACAGCCTGGATAAACTTTTCATAATCCATCCTGTACAGGTGGTCTCCGGCAAGAATTAGACACTCCAAAACATTATGCTCTTAAAAAATAGCCACAAGTACTGCCTTAGAGCGTAGTACCCTGA
The DNA here is from genome assembly GCA_036346395.1 of Hsuehochloa calcarea. Lineage (NCBI taxonomy): Eukaryota > Viridiplantae > Streptophyta > Magnoliopsida > Poales > Poaceae > Hsuehochloa > Hsuehochloa calcarea. The sequence goes on along the minus strand of CM070608.1, from coordinate 25,694,347 downwards.
GATAAGAAGATAATAGAAAATAAGTACTCTACATAAGCTAGCATGGAATCCTAACAACACTTTTATGTTGATAAGTTTGAATTTTTGTTAACATATAATAGTATACTTCATGGTCATCTTCAGTAACCAACTGAAATGCTGTGTGTTGTCTATGGATCACAAATTTGAATGTAACACGAAGAGTGAAAAAAATAGCACAAAAGATTAGGGATCAGCAGATTGCATATGAGAAAATTGATTCGAATGTGCTAGTTATTTTAAGGAAATACACAGCATTATGTACCCATGTTTACTGCAAAAATCTGGCACAAAAAATTGGGCCTCGACTATGTGTTATAATTATCCAGCAAAGTAAGGTCTATGACTGGTTTGGGAAAAACTAGTAGAACTTTGCAACTGTGTGGTTTAGCATTCAAAATCTAAAGAAGAAATCTTGATGCATATTAAGTTATAGCCCATGAATCATAGTTTGATCTGATTTGTTTACTGATAAACAATTATCACTGGCTAGTGCTCACAAGAATTATAAGCAAAGTTGCAGAACTAGTCATTTACCTAAAGTAATTGGCAATTCTAGTCGTTCAGGACTGGATACTGGTAAAATAACAAGGTTTATGCAAATGTACTTAGCATCAATTTGTAAGAAGGTTTATGCCACTTGAGCTACCTTGCACCAACACCGATGCAACAATTTCCGCTCCTCCCTCCATTTTGACTTGGCATTTCTTCGAACACCTGGCGGGCGCCAGCAGGCGGGCCCCAGCTTGCCCACCGCATCCTTGATGGCCATCAGCGACTCCCTGGCCTGCGCAGGCGACAGCGCCTCCCTTGCTGTGTTACCTTCATGGTGACGGCGGCATTTCACCGAACACCAGTCGAGCGTCAACTCCAGGAACCGCTACCTAGCTTGCACTGAGTTGGTCCGATCGGTCGCTGCTCGCTCCCGATGCCGTGGATATATCACATCTTCATGGCACGCCGCACCAGGCTTGCCAGAGACGCAACACTTGGCGGGAGCGTGCTGCCCTTCTCGCATGCCAGCTTCATGGCGGGCGCCGGGCGGGGCGTGGAGCATGGAAGCGCGCGGCAGGCGCGGAGAAGAGCAACCAGAGGAGGATGCCACCAATCCACAGGAACAGCGTGGCAAACAGCGAGACAAGGGAAGAACACCACCACCATATGAAGAATACAAACTTTACTCGATTCCATTAATTCATACGGCAGAGCTCAATTACAAGAACAGGGTGCATCGCATCCTCTAACTTATCGACTTAGATACCACAAAAAAAAAGGTCTAAGCATTCTGCAAGAAGAGGACACGTTCTCTGATTACAACAAAAGAAAACGAAACTTTCTTCAGGACTCGACTAGAGCACGGCGAGGTAGTAGTACTCCTCCCCGCCGGCACCAACCCACGCCTCCTCTGCCTCGCCTTCTGCTCCGGCGACATCCAGCGCCGCCTCTTCGCGGCTGCAGCCATGCTCCTCTTCAGCGACGACGATGGTGGCGCCGCGGGAGGAGGAGGAGGAGGAAGAAGCGGGGCCTCGCCGGCGGCGCAGGGAGAGGCTGCGCTCTAGGACCGCCGACGACCATCCACAAGCGTCGGCCTCCTCACGCGGAACTAGAGCATCCTCGTCGCGGGCTCTCTTCGCGGCGCAGACGCGCCTGCGAGCAAGCTCGACGGGGTCGTCGGCCGCCACGATGGTGATGGCGCCGTCGATGGCGAACCAAGCGTTCGCGCGCACGAGCGGGGTCCCGCCGTCGGCCATGCTCGGCGGCGGCGGAAACGAGACCGGGATCGAGAGAGGGAAAGAGCGAAAGAGCACCAGATCAAGATCGAGAGAATCGAAAGCTCAAGCAGCGGAATCGAGTCGAATGGGAGCGAATGATTGGGATCAGATCGGCAGTGGATGGCGGAGTTTATCGATTTGGCTTTCTTGGTCGCTACGTCAACGAGTCCGCATCGAATCCGGACGAGATGGCGCTAGGTCGGCTCTTTTATAAGGCGGTGCGGGTGCGATCCGCCTCGGGTCGCTGCGGATTGGAGCTCGGCTGGCTGCGGCGAATGGATTTTCTTTTTGTTTTGTAATAATAATAAATAATTACCTTCTAGCGTTTTTTTTTCTACTGTACAAATACAGGAAGTAAGCTGTAACATCCTAACCTTTGACTTCTTTTAGAATTTTTAAAATTTAAATTTCATCTCTGAATTTGCTTGAATTAATTGAATTTTCAAATTCTAAAAAGAATTTAATTTGTTTAATTAAACATTAATTTTGAGTTGAAATTATTTTATTTAAGTTAACCGCAACCCCCCCCCCCCCACCCACCACACACACACACCCCAACACACACACACACACACTGACTGTAACATGGAACCGTTGCGATAGCCTACCAAATTGTGCTTCCATGCGTTTGAAAGTGCACGTACTCCGCAGTTCCACTCAACAGCGGCATAGGCATAGCCGCATAGCATAGTGGTTATACACATCAAAACATCCAATATCCAAGGTATTTTCAGACTCCCAGAACATCTGAAGAACAGTTGCTTCTATACATATCCTGATACATTATGGGAGAAAACGGGGGAAAGATGCCTTGAATGGCACTGCTTTTATTGTTCTTATGATCTCCTCACGCCCTGATCTGGTGATTCCGGCATGTAAGCAACCGATTGCCTGGTGCTCGCCGATGATGCCCCACCATACACAGGACACAGCGCATCTATCTGCAGGGCAACGCAAACAGAATCAATTACCAATGACAAGTGTCAAAATCTAAAGTACTCTCCAATATACCCAAGTGCATGGCTTCCAAACATGCAAGTTCCAACTCAGATTTTTTTTTTGCATTTACATCCTATTTGGTTTACTAAGTTTAAAAAATGTTTCATAGTTTTTGAAGCAAAGCTTTACTGACAGCATCCAACGAGGTGTGTGTGTAAAAGGAGATAACTTACTTCATATAACTGTTCCACTAGGGAGCAAAGCGTCCTTGATCACGGTGACAATCCCACTTTTGATAAAGTATCCATCTGTCTCTCTTGCAGCTTCTTGGACATTGTCAACATTGATTATCTACAAAACCAACGAGCCACTTAAGAAACATCATTACCTAAAACAACGCGTAGCACGTAATCTTATGTTTAGTAGAACATTGGAGATCAAAATAACCATTATAATGCAATGGGAAAAAAATGCAATGTTCTTGTTTTCTCTTATGAATTACAATTCAAAAAGGCTAAACTTTAGATGAATAAACTCCTGGTCATTAGAAGGTGAGAGCAATCAAATGCATCAGCAGGTCCATCAAACAATGGAAATAGTTAGAAGCAGAAAAACAACTGGATCTGAATAATGGCAGATGCTTTTGAATGAATCTTGAATGGTGCATGCTTATGCTTGTGAAAACGGCTTTTGAGCAGCACTGCAACACGCACTGATATCTTGCTCTGCATTTTGATTGTTTTATCTTCTTTATTTTTACGATAAAAAAGTGATATATGACTAGCTGACACTTCTTTCTTGTTGAAAGCAGAACTTTAGTTAGATTTGCACACTTAAATCCAGGTAAAATGGCAAACAAAAGATTCATCTAGTCAAAGATAAGTGTATAGCAGTCATAATATATAAGCTATCTTCCAAGAAAAATGATAGAATGTCATGCAAGTCGGAAGTTATTTCAGTGAAGTTACCTTCTTTTTTTAACAATCAGTGCAGAAACTGACAGGAGATAATAGGACATATCCAGTATTATAATTTATCAACAACAAAAAAATACAGAAACCAATAGATGCTTAACAGTTAGTATATCAATTTGGATACCTTCACATTGTCTCCAATACGAGCGTTCTTGTCAATGATTGCTCTTCTGATGTGTGAATTCTTCCCAATGCCAATGGGAATGGCACCTTTTTCAGCAAGGAGATGCTTGTCAGCTTCGGTCTGGTGAACCCAAAAAAGAAAGAATGAAGGATGAGTTCTCTCATTATTCTGACAGCAACATATTGAACTTCCACTTATTTTACCTCGTAGTAGTCAGCACCCATTAGTAAAGAGTCCTCTATTATTGCACCTTCAGATATGCAGGACCGGAGTCCAACTACTGAATGGTGTATCTTGCAGTTCTACACGGACATAAAGCAAGGCATCATGAATTTAGAAGCCTTTATTAGTTGCAGCATGAAAAATTGCTTTGTAGGAGAGAGAAAAAACATAGCCCATATAGGACTATAGAAGGCCTTAAAATATGTTATGGCGAAAGGAAACAATCAATATAGTCAATAAATTAGCATACCAAGAGCTCAACTATAAGACTACTTACTTTAATAACACACCCTTCGCCAATAACACTGTCTGTCACGTCAGCATCAAGAACCTTTGAAGGAGGTAAGTGTCGAGGTTGTGTGTAAATTGGAGCAGAACGATCATAGAAACTGTATTCATATTGAAGGCATACATTAAATCAGAAGGGAGTAATTCTAAGAATTCACATGCATGACCTTTTGTAATCTTGGTATGCAGCAAGGTGAAACGTGAAAGCATACCTGAAATCAGGTATCGGCTTTTGGTTATTCCCAAATTTGCGTTATAGAATGCCTCGATGGTACCAATATCTTCCCAGTAGCCATCATACAAGTAAGCTTGTACCTGCAGACAACAATAACAGACCCTTAAGCAGCAAATATTGCACATGACCAACAACTATGCATGCCAAATTGAAGTGCCTATATTATAAATTATTAGAGTATTTATGTTTTGAAAAAGAAATTTATTAGAGAATCAACATATGGCATGATGGTGTTTTTGAGAAAGAAGGTCAAATACTAGAAATCATAAAAGCAACATCAATAAACTGAAGAAAACAAACAACTAAAAACTCAATGAGCTTTGCATACCCTCATTCCAATGTTTGTTGCACCTGGAATAACCTCACTTCCAAAGTCATTGGATCCAGGGAACTGCTCACGGAGGAGCTGAAGCATTACATTTTTGCTAATAACGTAGATACCCATGCTAGCAATATAAGGCATTTCTTTAGCCCTCACATCATCAAGGCCAAGTATGGTGGTGTCAACCTACAAGATCAAAAAAAGGCAGCAGCATGATGAAAAGGCATTTTACAGAAGAGTTTTTTATGTGCAATAAATGATAGCTGACAATAGTATATATCAGATTATTTAGAAAGGCGCAGCATTAGTGTACCATCATTGCTTTCAACTGCTCTCCTTTTGGTTTTTCTGCAAATTCAATTATCCTCCCTTCTTCATTGATTTTCATAAGGCCAAATGCAGTTGCACGTTTCTCATCCATCGGCAGTGCGGCAACGGTAATATCAGCATCTGTTTCTCTGTGTGCCTGGATAAACTTTTCATAGTCCATCCTGTACAGGTGGTCTCCGGCAAGAATTAGAAACTCCATAACATTATGCTCTTCAAAAAGCCACAAGTACTGCCTTACAGCGTCTGCAGTACCCTGAGATAGGAAGATAAAAGAAAATAAGTGCTCTACATAAGCTAGCATGGAATCCTAACAACACTTTTATGTAGATAAGTATGAATTTTGTTAACATATAATAGTATACTTCATGGTCATCTTCAGTAACCAACTGAAATGCTGTGTGTTGTCTATGGATCACAAATTTGAATGTAACATAAAGAGTGAAAAAATAGCACTAAAGATTAGGGAGCAGACTACATATGAAAAAATTGATTCGAATGTGCTAGTTATTTTAAGGAAATACACAGCATTATGTACCCATGTTTACTGCAAAAATCTGGCACAAAAATTGGACCTCGGCTATGTGTTATAATTATCCAGCAAAGTAAGGTCTATAACTGGTTTGGGAAAACTAGTAGAACTGTGCAACTGTATGGTTTAGCATTCAAAATCTAAAGAAGAAATCTTGATGCATATTAAGTTATAGCCCATGAATCATAGTTTGATCTGATTTGTTTACTGATAAACAATTATCACTGGCTAATGCTCATAAGAATTATAAGCAAAGTTGCAGAACTAGTCATTTACCTAAAGTAATTGGCAACTCTAGTCGTTCAGGACTGGATACTGGTAAAATAACAAGGTTTATGCAAATGTACTTAACATCAATTTGTAAGAAGTTTTGAGCATCTCTAGTTGAGCTTAGAATCGTATTGTAATAGAACTTAACAATAATATTAAAAAATATGAACAAATAAAATAAAATAAAAATATTTTGCTAGTTCCAACTGACTCTTCTGAATTATGTCTATCAAGGTTTTGTGAAAAAGAATATTGTTTTTATTTTTGTGAGAAACTGATTGTGACCCCGCCGGCACCAACCCACACCTCCTCTGCCTCGCCTTCTGCTCCGGCGACATCCAGCGCCGCCTCTTCGCGGCTGCAGCCATGCTCCTCTTCAGCGACGACGATGGTGGCGCCGCGGGAGGAGGAGGAGGAGGAAGAAGCGGGGCCTCGCCGGCGGCGCAGGGAGAGGCTGCGCTCTAGGACCGCCGACGACCATCCACAAGCGTCGGCCTCCTCACGCGGAACTAGAGCATCCTCGTCGCGGGCTCTCTTCGCGTGTCAATTTTTTGAAGTTTGCTGAATTCCAGAAGAAAAAAAACCTAAAGTTTCAATTTTTTGCAGACTATCCGCGTGTCAATGGCAGACTGTATGTGTATCACATGTACTAAGTTAGTCACTAAAGCGTGTAATCATCTACATATCCGCCGTCGCGAGCGAGGACACTACCACATCGACGCTGACCAGTACACCCGCACCTTCCCATGTCCACATGTGCGCCGCGGCTGCGACGCCACTGTACCGTCACCGAGTGAGGTCACCTAAAGCACCACTCAACCAACCATGAAAGTATACGTTTTGCATTCAAAATCTAAAGAAGAAATCTTGATGCATATTAAGTTATAGCCCATGAATCATAGTTTGATCTGATTTGTTTACTGATAAACAATTATCACTGGCTAATGCTCATAAGAATTATAAGCAAAGTTGCAGAACTAGTCATTTACCTAAAGTAATTGGCAATTCTAGTCGTTCAGGAAGTACTGGATACTGGTAAAATAACAAGGTTTATGCAAATGTACTTAGCATCAATTTGTAAGAAGGTTTATGCCACTTGAGCTACCTTGCATAACGACCCAACACCGATGCAACAATTTCCGCTCCTCCCTCCATTTTGACTTGGCATTTCTTCGAACACCTGGCGGGCGCCAGCAGGCGGGCCCCAGCTTGCCCACCGCATCCTTGATGGCCATCAGCGACTCCCTGGCCTGCGCAGGCGACAGCGCCTCCCTTGCTGTGTTCGAACCCAGACCTTCATGGTGACGGCGGCATTTCACCGAACACCTGTCGAGCGTCCACTCCAGGAACCGCTACCTTGCACTGAGTTGGTCCGATCGGTCGCTGCTCGCTCCCGATGCCGTGGATATATCACATCTTCATGGCACGCCGCACCAGGCTTGCCAGAGACGCAACACTTGGCGGGAGCGTGCTGCCCTTCTCGCATGCCAGCTTCATGGCGGGCGCCGGGCGGGGCGTGGAGCATGGAAGCGCGCGGCAGGCGCGGAGAAGAGCAACCAGAGGAGGATGCCACCAATCCACAGGAACAGCGAGACAAGGGAAGAACACCACCACCATATGAAGAATACAAACTTTACTCGATTCCATTAATTCATACGGCAGAGCTCAATTACAAGAACAGGGTGCATCGCATCCTCTAACTTATCGACTTAGATACCACAAAAAAAAAGGTCTAAGCATTCTGCAAGAAGAGGACACGTTCTCTGATTACAACAAAAGAAAACGAAACTTTCTTCAGGACTCGACTAGAGCACGGCGAGGTAGTAGTACTCCTCCCCGCCGGCACCAACCCACGCCTCCTCTGCCTCGCCTTCTGCTCCGGCGACATCCAGCGCCGCCTCTTCGCGGCTACAGCCATGCTCCTCTTCAGCGACGACGATGGTGGCGCCGCGGGAGGAGGAGGAGGAAGAAGCGGGGCCTCGCCGGCGGCGCAGGGAGAGGCTGCGCTCTAGGACCGCCGACGACCATCCACAAGCGTCGGCCTCCTCACGCGGAACTAGAGCATCCTCGTCGCGGGCTCTCTTCGCGGCGCAGACGCGCCTGCGAGCAAGCTCGACGGGGTCGTCGGCCGCCACGATGGTGATGGCGCCGTCGATGGGGAACCAAGCGTTCGCGCGCACGAGCGGGGTCCCGCCGTCGGCCATGTTCGGCGGCGGCGGAAACGAGACCGGGATCGAGAGAGGGAAAGAGCGAAAGAGCACGAGATCAAGATCGAGAGAATCGAAAGCTCAAGCAGCGGAATCGAATCGAAAGGGAGTGAATGATTGGGATCAGATCGGCAGTGGAGGGCGGGGTTTATCGATTTGGCTTTCTTGGTCGCTACGTCAACGAGTCCGCATCGAATCCGGACGAGATGGCGCTAGGTCGGCTCTTTTATAAGGCGGTGCGGGTGCGATCCGCCTCTGGTCGCTGCGGATTGGAGCTCGGCCGGCTGCGGCCAATGTATTTTCTTTTTGTTTTGTAATAATAATAAATAATTACCTTCTAGCGTTTTTTTTCTACTGTACAAATACAGGAAGTAAGCTGTAACATCCCAGCCTTTGATTTCTTTTAGAATTTTTAAAATTTAAATTTCATCTCTAATTTGCTTGAATTGATTGAATTTTCAAATTATAAAAAGAATTTAATTTGTTTAATTAAACATTAGTTTTGAGTTGAAATTATTTTATTTGAGTTCAGCATAGTAAATGCATCTCAAAAATCATAAACGAATTTAACATTAAAAAAAACCACATGGACCGAATTGGCATATTGGGCGTCCAAAGCCCAACTGACTTACTTTGGACTCACTTGGTCATGGCGTATTTGGACATAGACATCCATTAGCAATAGGTCCAATACGCATTGGTGATGAGTTATCGTCAACCTGGTTTGAGTGTTTGGTGAGATTTATTTTGAAGTTTGCTGAATTCCAGAAGAAAAAAACCTGAAGTTTCAATTATTTGCAGACTATCCGCGTGTCAATGGCAGACTGTATGTGTATCATATGTACTAAGTTAGTCACTAAAGTGTGTAATCAACTACATATCCGCCGTCGCGAGCGAGGACACTACCACATCGACGCTGACCAGTCCACCCGCACCTTCCCATGTCCACATGTGTGTCGCGGCTGCGACGCCACTGTACCGTCACCGAGTGAGGTCACCTGAAGCGCCACTCAACCAACCATGAAAGTATACGTTTTGCTACACACGCCGAAATTATGTCAAAACACGTCAAAAGACCGAGGATCAATTTTTGAAAAATAAAAGGAGACAGTTAGAACAATACGCCCCGGATCACTTTCTATCTCAATGAAACTTCTCTGAAAAAACTATAACTGTGAACTTCTGATATTATTGTCGAAGAACAAAACAAACGGAGAAGCAGAAACTCAATATTTTAATTTGCGCCGCATCTGAGTTGATGCGACTTTTCTGTTTTCTCCTTTTTATAGATTTTCTCAAAGAGTTACAATCCCAGTTTCAATTCGGTTCTAATCCGACTTTGAAAGTCTATACCACACTTTCCCGAAGTGCTACAGTTCCAAAACCGAAAACAACGGAGTTTAGAAAATGAACGCTACATAGTTCTGACTTTCCCAAAGAAAACAGTAACTAATTAAAGCAATCCTAAAAAGGAAAAGTTAATATGAGTAACAATTTTAAAACTAACAAATCAACCCCTAAACTTGTTGTTCTATCTTCACATCTTTGATTCCCAATTTTTGACTCATATCTATGAATTTGATGCGGCCGAGAGCCTTCGTTGGTATATCAGCCTTTTGATCTTCAGTATTGACATAATCCACATCAATCTTTCCACTCTGAACATATTCACGAATATAGCTCCGCATCTAGTGCTCCTCGCTTCGTAGAGCAAGCCTTTGTGAGCCGAGCACATGGCGCCCCAATGCATGCCATCCCGTTTCATACGCCAAGTCTTAGTGAGTCGAGCAAACAACATCCTAGCGCACATCCCCTCACCTCAGGAGTCAAGCCTGGTCAAGTTGGCCCTGGTCACGTGTCGACCTTCCACATCTCGGGGAATTGACGTACATCGACCGACTGCATCTCAATGTGTTGCCTATCTTAGAGTCGCCCATCGAGCTCGTATCAATTGACGCATTCGCACCTGTCGGCATCCCACGCTTTAAAGACACAATCTCACCTTGGACAAGAGGTCCACCCATGCACATCTCGACGATCCGCACACAACGGCGCGTTCACTTGAGGGCTCCGCACGTCTCGGAGTAACAAGTCGGTCACACTCATTCGAGCTTGGCACTTCAACTCATACTTTCAAACCTCAAAAGTCATGAGTCAAGAACTCCTCCATGTAACTTCAGCGTCTTGACCAGCCAACGCATCATGCCACACTACTCCATAAATGGTCTTTATAGACGGCTAAAAAACGTCATCACAGACGGTTTCGTGAGCCGTCTGAGTTTATTGGTCAGTAATGACATGAGGTCATCACAGACGGTTTTTGAATCGTCTGTGATGCAAACAATCACAAACGGTTAGTAACATAAAACCGTCTATGATAGTTGACTATCACAGACAGTTTGTAGATGAAATCGTCTGTGATAGATAATGTATCGCAGACGGTTTGTAGATGAAACCGTCTGCGAGAGCTGATATATCACAGATGGTTTATCCTAAGAAACCATCAGTGATATTTTTTTGTATTGCTAAATCTATTTCTGTTTATTGGCTAGCCTCAAGAAATGATAGCCATGTCCTCTGAAACAAGCTGAAACACAACAAGTACATGTATACATCCAATTCACATTCATTTCAGAAACAAGCACATTCAATTCATATTCATTTAAAAAACAAGCACATCCAATTCACGTTCATTTCCTCAAGGCTCTCCATCTGCCGTCGCGTCTCATCTCTAACGCGATCATTGATCTCATCTCTAATGGATTCAATGATCTCATCTCTGAGGGATTCATGAATCTCCTCTCGTAGTTGTGCAGCGCGCTCTGCTTTGGCTCTCTTCCTACTCCGGTACGCTTCGGAGTCAGCTAGGAATCCATGTTTCCATGGAACATAAAGACCAAGGCCTCTCATGTGACCAGGGTGTGCTCATCATTTCCAAGGGCCACGGAGAGTATATCTTTCTCCCTGACTGTCTGGAATGAGCCTTGGGAAGATTGTGCACTCAACGTTTCCTGCAATGTGCAGTAGCCCGACATGTCATTGCACTACCTATGAAGTTATGGAGTAATTACGAACTAGGTAGTTCGATATATTACCAAGCGCTAGGACACTTCTTCGTCTGTGGGGTTTGGAAAAGAGATGACCCCCAAAGATAGGGTAGATAACCTTGCTCCTAGCTAGTTTCAGAATAACCTTGCTCCTAGCTAGTTTCAGGCGCGGTCATTAGGGATCTCAGCAAATGGCAAGAAGGCATTCGAATGGTTTGCCTACCGGTCCTGATCCCTCCATTGCGGCATTTTACCCGCATACCCAGCGATGTCAAGTCTGTGGTGGTGCGTGTTTCTTGCCTAGAGGGCATGTGCATTGCACTTTCACTCCTGAAATCATATGTCATCTTCTTCGCCACAAATTCTTCTCAGTACTCTTGCAAGAATGGAAACTTGTGGAAGGGCGTCAGATCCTTCTCCACGTAGTTCTTGACAAGCATGCTCTTGATGTTCCTCCACGCTTTGCACACCTGTAGCAACACGTGTCGTCGCACGGAGTCCTGGTGTTGTTCCAGGATCTTGAACGATCGAAAAATAACCGTCAGCAGCTCACCTTTCTAAGCTTTGGTCAACTCCTTCCACGAATTGTATGTGATGTTGACCTGTTCCCGTGCAACCATTCCGATCATTCTCCAGAATGCGGATCTGGTTGTGGAGGATTGATAGGGGTCTCTGTAGGACCGTAAAGGCGACTAGGGGGGTGAATAGGCGCTTTCTTAAATTTCTTGCCTAAATCAAATACAACACGAACTTTACTCCTTTAGCTATGAAAGCTAAGAAGATCAGTAGTCGCACAATGGAAGTCTTGTGCTGGATTTGATAAACCCCTCAACCACACGACACAAATGGAGAAAAGAACTCACTGTTCTGAACAGGGTACTGGCGGTCTGACCGGCTACCACGGGCGGTCGGACCGACAGTCAATCAGCAGTCGGACCGGCTACTAACTGGCGGTCGGACCGTTGGATATCGGTTCGACCCGGCAGTACTAGCGGTCTGAAAAGCGGGCGGTCGGACCGCTGTTGTAAAATCGGTCAGACCGGTTCAGTCCAGTACTGAAAAATCAAGCCCAAATCCAAAATGAAATTTGATCCAACTTTTGATTCAACCAATGAAACTTGACCAAATTTCGAGTACACCTTCCTAATGATATTAGAGACCTATTTCTAGCGACGATCCTTCAGATCCACTTCGCAGACTCGATCTCTCAAGGTTTTACCAAAGAAGTGCATAAACCCTAGAATATGAAAAACTTGATTCAAGACTTGCTTGTGGGGGTTAAAGATTTAGATGACTCTAGGAGTATTCCCACACATCAAAGCAAGATAAAATAGGTCAAGAGACCAAGCATAAACCTTTGAATCAAGGAAGCACCAAAATCATCCAAAAGAGAGAGAAGAACACAAAGGGAACAAAAGACCTTTCAATTAAGCATCACAAGATTGTTTGATCACACTAGATGCTTACAAAGCCTCTCCAACAAGGAGGACAAGAGCTCACACAAGGAGCACACTCACAATCTCTCCAAACCCTAGCTTCTCCTCTCCTCTCCTCCAAACCCTAGAAAATGAAGAAGGGGGCTAAAATGAATGCTTAAAGGGTTTTACATCTCCCCCTTTCTATTTATACTAGAGGGCTAGGGTTTCACTTTTTGGGACCACTTACACATGGGACCCACACACATAACTATTGAAGCAATCGCCTGCTTCACCACGTGTAGGTTGATCAGCGGTTCTCATCACGTCACCAAGCCTCTCTTGTCCGAATCCCATCGGAACCTCCCAGAGACTCACACCGATATCCGCACCACCTGATCCAACCAGCTGCACCGAACTACCCGTTCGATCCATCTTGCCCATCCTGCACCATGCTTGAGTCACACGACCTCACCCGGTATCCATGATCGTTCTGGACCTCAGCTCTCCAAGCGTAGTCCCGATCCACCTCACCGTTGACGTCGTTGACCTGCAAGCCACCTGCATAGCAATAGACAAACAAACCGTTTCCGGGAACAAGTTCTTCACAACTTCACCCACGTTAGCTCCGCAATGCAATATACAACAATAAAGCATTGAAGTTCATACAACAAACACATTCAATACGCAACAATGCAAACAAAGCTAAGCTACAAGTCATCGGCGGTCTGACCGCCCCACTCCACCGGTCCGACCGATTTCAGGCCGGTCGGACCGATTTCATAACGGCGGTCGGACCGCCCGAAAGGACTTAGCCAAATTTTCAGCGTGAAAATCCGAAACCTTCTGGAAACTTCAACTGAATAGAACTTTTGACTGGGAGCTCCAAAAATGATGTGACCACATCCACGAGACTCCCCTCACTTGCCTACATAACCTATTTTTGGCTCAGCCCTAAAAACCACTTTTCATTTTGGCGGTCGGACCGGCAAACATCGCCGTCGAGATCATCCCACCGCCGTCGGACCGGCAACTCGCCGATCGGACCGCCGTGTCCGACAACCACTCGAGCAAACCCGAAAACGCGTGATTTTGCAAACCAACAAAGCCATTGCCAATTGACTCATCATCCTGAGATCATGCACATATCCTCACGATATCCATAATCTCCCCCTTGATGAACACATTGGCAATCTTTCAGAAAATGTGGTTTTTCGAAATGAAAAGTAAAAATCCGCCGTTTTCGCATAAAGGCACAACTTGGTCCATAAGCAAGAAAAAGCCTAGGAACCGACCAAGCTGGCTTCAGGATAGTATAAGCAAGTGAGATAAGGCAATGAAAGCACAAGAGGATTCAAATTCCAGAAAGTAGCCAAAAATCTCACTTAGGTCCATATGAAAGACAAAATATTCTATTTGACCTTTGATCATTGAGAGTCTTCTTCAATTGTAATTAAAATCAGAAACATGCAATAAAACCCAGAGACTCAACTCACTATGATCACAAATTTTCAAAAGGTTCATTTTTTTATATAAGTGTTCTTTGATGTATGAAACCAACCACTCCAATACAATCTTTCTCCCCCTTTAACAATGAATTCATCAAGATGCATGGGAAAAGAAAGAACATGAAGGAATGACTTTATTTTTGAACTTTAGTAAAAGGAGCCATGACCATTAACCATGTAGATAGTACAAGTATTATACCAAGCCATATAAAGAGTAGAAGCTATATTCAATCATGGCAAAATATGTATTGCAAAGCTACAACCAAGATAGCAGTAATCTGAGATTAAAGGAATTAAAACCATGAAAGGTTGCTCAATGTCAAAGTTTCACTACAAGCAACCAAAAATGAGTCAAGCCATGTCTATAAGTAAAAAGGGACTCAAAACAAGAACTGAGGCATTTTGAGCATTAAGAGTACACTTTTGAAGCAAAACTCAAGCACTTAGCATTTTGAGCATTTTTTCTAAAAGGTTTTTTTTTCACTATGCTAGATCTCAAGCCTTGCCGTGACCATCTCAAGCGATAAGCTTAAAAGAGTGATCTAGGTCATCCAAAACTCCCCCTGAGTTCATGCCTAGTGCAATGGCAAGCCGTCTCATGAGAAAGGATTGGTGAGATCAGTTTTTTCGCACAGAAAATCTCATTTTTCATTTGCTTGACTTAAGAAGATAAAAAGCTCATTTTCATCTCAAAATAAGTTCAAGACTTAATTCAACCTATATGACATGGCGAGAATCATAAGAGGATCACTAGAGCAAAACTAGTCACAAGATCCAACAAGACATGATTTGATTCAATTTGCTCACAGAAATAAAGCTAGCAAGATGAAAGCTAAGCTCAAACACGAAGAGCCATAACTGAAGTCTAGCAGACTATCCCTTGACATGACAAAGTATAGAGAATGAAATCAAGCCATACAAGGATAATAATCAAAGCTCCACAGATTTTATTTTACAATGCAAGACAATTTAAAATGAAATATGCATTATGATACAATGAATGCAAAAAGAGCAGATTCCCCCTCAAAAGAGCCCTATAGGACTAATAACCCCTAACTCTCCCCGCAAAGCTGCAAAACGAGAAGAATCAAGTGCTTTAGTGAAAATATCTACAAGCTGTTGTTCTGACTCTACAAAGTGGAGCACAACATCACCCTTCTCAACATGGTCTCTCAGAAAATGAAATCGAATATCAATGTGTTTAGTCCTGGAATGTTGCACTGGGTTTTTGGCAATATTAATCGCAGAAGTGTTGTCACAGAAAAGAGGAACACTTCTCAAAGATAACCCATAGTCCCGCAGCGTGGATAAAATCCAGAGAACCTGAGAGCAGCCACTGGCGGCAGCTACATACTCGGCCTCACTATGGATCAGGCAATGTAAGATTTTCTAGAAGACCAAGAAACAAGAGATGTGCCCAAGAAATGACAAGTGCCAGAAGTACTCTTCCTATCCACTCTACACCCCGCAAAATCAGCATCAGAAAATACTCGAATTGAGAGAGCAGAAGAAGAAGAATACCAGAGTCCAAAGTCAAGAGTATCTTGAAGATACCTGAAGATACGCCGTACTGCTTGACGATGAGAAGCACGAGGGGAATCCTGAAAGTGAGCGCACAGACATACAGCAAATTGTATGTCCGGCCTCGACGCTGTGAGATAGAGGAGGGAGCCAATCATACTGCGGTACTCCTTCTGGTCCATGGACTCTCCATCCTCATCAGGGTCCAGCACGGTAGTTGTAGCGATGGGAGTAGACATTGGCCTACTGCTTCCCATATTGAAGTGCCGAAGAAGGTCCTTTGTATACTTACTCTGGTGAACGAAGGTGCCTTCTTTCAGTTGCTTGATTTGAAGACCAAGGAAGAATGTCAGCTCTCCCATCATGCTCATCTCAAACTCACTACTCATCGAATCTGAAAATCTGGACACCAAGGCGTGAGAAGAACCACCGAAAATAATATCATCCACATAAATCTGAACCAACAAGAAATCACTGCCATGCCTGAGAGTGAACAAGGTTTTATCAACCATTCCCATTTTGAAATCATTTTCAAGCAAGAAACTCTTAAGCCTGTCATACCAAGCTCTAGGAGCTTGTTTCAATCCATGCAGGGCTTTAGAGAGTTTAAAAATATGGTTTGGGAATTTTTGATTTTCAAAACCAGGAGGTTGCTTGACAAAGACCTCTTCTTCTATGAAACCATTCAAGAAAGCACTTTTAACATCCATTTGAAAAAGCTTGAAACCCTTGGATGTTGCAAATGCAAAAAGAATGTGAATGGCCTCCAATCTAGCTACTGGAGCAAAGGTCTCTTCAAAGTCTAAGCCCTCTACCTAGGAATAACCTTGAGCTACAAGTCTAGCCTTATTGCGAACAACCAATCCATCCTCACTTTGCTTATTTTTAAAAACCCATTTTGTTCCAATAACATGAGAATCAGAAGGTCGCTCAACTAAAGTCTAGACTTTGTTTCTTTCGAAATTTTCAAGCTCTTCATGCATGGCATTGACCCAAGAGGCATCAGATAAAGCATGGGTGATATCTCGGGGTTCAAAAGAAGCGACAAAAACGAGAATGTGGATGAGAATCGGGAGAAATAAACACGAGCGAGTGACTCGCTCTTGAAGATCCCCAATCATCCGCTCGGTGGATGTTGTCATTGAATATGAAGAGGTGCTCCAGTGCGTATGGCCTCTACCCCATGAGTTGTTGAGGTAGGAACAGAGCCACTCGGATCGTCGGTGGGGATAGGAGGAGGTCGCTCATTTGGCCGGAGTAGTAGTAGCAGGCTCTCCACCCCTCTCAGAGGTAGCTGGAGGATGGTTTGGTTCCTCATCCTCAGAGTCATCATCGACGAAGATGCTTCCTTGTATTTCAGGAACCTGTGTACCTGTAGCATCGGGTCTAGTACCAGGACTAGCCTCATCAAAAGTGACTTCGCAAGTCTCAACAGTTTTGTTAGTGTCAACATTAAAAACACGATAGCCACGAGAATGAGCAGGATATCCAAGAAATATGCCATCAAAACATCTAGACTCAAATTTATAAAGGTTGCCATGTTTAAGAATGAAGCACTTGCAACCAAAAATCTTGAAATGAGAGACTTTGGGAGAATGACCAAATCTAAGCTCATAAGAGGTCTTCCCAACTACAGATATCAAGAAAACCCTATTGGAGATATAACAAGCAGTAGAGATCGCTTCAGCCCAAAATCTCCTAGGAGTAGAATGCTCATCTAACATGGTCCGAGCCATCTCTACAAGGGTTCTGTTCTTCCTTTCTACAACACCATTCTGCTGGGGAACTCTAGGAGAGGAAAACTGATGCTCAATTCCCTATCAGTGCAGAAGGTAGAAAAAGAAGAATTCTTGAATTCTGTCACATTGTCACTCCTAATGGCTCTCAAAGCTCCAGGAATATCAACAGCAAGTCTAAGAACCAAATCTCTAAAGAATCCAAATGCTTCGTCCTTAGAAGCGAGAAAATAAACCCATGAATACCTGGAGTAATCATCCACAACCACCAGCACATACCATTTCCCACCAGCTGACTGAACTCTAGAAGGACCAACTGTGTCTAAGTGAAGAAGCTGTCCACGTCCATCAGTCATTACCAAGGTAAGAGGTGGGTGGGAAGCAGACACCATCTTACCATGTATACAGGGCGAGCACACAAGATCTCTAACAGCCTTCAGCCTAGGCAAATCTCTAATCAAGTCCTTGCAACTGACTCTAGACAAATGATCAAAACCTATATGCCCAAGTCTACGATGCCACAAAACAAGATCATGAGAATCAGAGGCAACAAGACACCTAGGACTGGAAGCTGAAGAGATACTGAAATTTGCACAAAAGATCTTCTCAAATCTGGAGATCCTAAAAACAAGCTCACCCGAGGAATCTAGAACACTACACTCTCCACTTTTAAACCTCACTTCTAGACCCTCATCAAGCAGCTGAGAAACAGATAGAAGATTATACCTCAGCTTACTTACCAAAGCGACGTCTTTAAGCATGAACTTGTCGTTGACGCGCACAGTACCCTTTGCGATCCACGGTCCGTGAGAAGCATCCCCAAAGGTAATCAATTCGTTGCCGGATGCACGTGTGAGGGAGGAGAACTATCTAGAATCTCCGGTCATATGTCGAGAACACCCGGAGTCAACAAGCCATATGTCCTCCTTCCTCGCACGACGGACCTAAAAAGCACAATCAGAAAACATACGTGCCTCAGTACTGGGGTTAGTGATAAATGATCTAAGAATCCAGTACTGAGAAGCACGATGCCTGGGAGTAGCAGTAGAAATAGCAGAAACATGATCAGGAATAAAATCATAAGGATGCACATGAGAACCACCTAGACCAGTCCGAAACGATCTACCAAAAGATCGATACTCCCCCTGTCTAGGTGCTACCCGTGGTCTCTCCTCACGATATCCTAATCCAACATGCTGCCTAGACCCACCAAAAGAGTCTACAAAGTTCTCTACAAATCTAGGCCTATATGTGGTACGATAAACAGGCTGCCTAGCTCTAGAGACTGTAGCTGTAGAGGGGACTCCTCTAATGGATCTCAAGGCGCCCATCCTCTCTTTTCTCTCAAGTTTTGCTCTCCGGAAGCAGAACTCAACAGTATGGCCTTCTTTCTTGCAGAAGGTGCAATGGTACTGGACCTTTTGAGGGGTATGTACTGAAGGAGTAAAAGCACCTTTCTTGCCAGAAAGAGTTTGAGCAAAACCAGCGGATTTGAAAACAACCCTGGATGGCTTAGGAGGTTCTAGCTCAAACATACCATTCTTCACAACTCTAGCAATCCTAGGTGGGTGTTTCTTGGAATGCTCTAGGGGATTGAAACCTAGACCACTATTTTTCACACTCACTTTGGATTGATCAAGAATCATGTTGAGTTTCTTTTTCCCACTCGAAAACTTCTCAAGAGTCACCTTGAGGTAATCATTCTCTTTAATTAGATCCTCACATCTAGTGCACTTGCTAGACTTGATTACCTCACCACGTTTACTCTTAAGAAGGGCCACTTCCACTTTGAAGGCCTCACAAGACACACAATAGGATTCCTTAATCCTATTCAACTGCTCCCTAAATTTGACTCTAAATGCCTCTTGAATCTGACTAATCATGGTTTCAACTTCAGCATTCAAAACACAAGAGTTAGAATCAATGACTTTCTTGGAAGCAGTAAAAGACATAGATTTTTCAATTTTAGCCTTTTCTTCAAGAGTCTTGTTTAACGCTTCAATCTCTATTGTAAGCTTGGGACAATTTTCACAAGATGCAGCTCTAGAGTAAACCACCATTTCAGTCATCTCTTGCATCTTAATCCTATTATTCTTACAATGAGAGCATGTGTGACTAGTATCAAATTTTTGCAATTCCTTCAGGGCGCTATCCAATTTTAATTCAAGTAACGCACAGTTTGAGCAAGTTAAAGGAATAGCTTCCATGGCAGTCACATCAAGAGAAATGGCATCTAAGCAACCAGAACTAGACTTGAGAGATTCTAGTTCATCGAGAGCATCCTTTAGTTGATTAGCAACAGAGGAATGAGCAGTTTTCAAGCTTGTCAAATCGTTAAGCAAGCTAGTGCAGGAATCACAAATATTATCAGGATTAACAGATTTAAGCCTAACAACTTCTAGGTTCAAATTATCAATAATAATGTCTTGCTTCTTAATCATTTTTACTTGCTTATGCAATTTCTGTTCAGCAAGCACCAAAGCCTTTTTCATATCAGCAATTGAAGGGCATACCTCATCAAGATCACTAAAAGGATCCTCATCGTTGGAGGAATCGCTGTCGTGGCTGATCATGGCCATGAAACACATGCTAGTGAAGTCATAAGCCTTCTTCTTGCCACGAGAATCACTCTCGTCGTCCTCCGTTTCCGAGTCCACATCGCTCATGTTTACATTCTCTAGAGCGGCAAGGACCCGGCTGACAAACTTGCGATAGTTTGTCTTCTTGGGTTTTGCATCCCTCTCCTGGGGATGTCTTCGTGTCTCCTTCTCCTCCTTGCCCTTTAGCTTGGGGCATCTGGAGCGAATGTGGTTTGGCTCACCACATTCGAAGCACGTGATAGGTCCATTTCTCCTCCTATTCCTCACTTTGTTGTACGCTCTTGTGAATTTGGTAGATAGGAGGGCTAAGTCATCCTCGGGCAGTTTCTCAAGTTGCTCATCACTCAAAGAATGTAAAGCAGATAATGAAAACCCAGATGAGCTACAATCAAGAGACTCAGAAGAACAACCCTTGGATTTGTCGACCACTAAAGCCATCGACTCTGTCTTGGGGAGACGTGAGATAAAATCAATCTCATGCGTCTTCAACCTTGAGTAAAGCTTATCCATGGTAAGCTCACTCATGACAGTGTTGTCATTGATGGAAGTGATCTTCATTCCCCAGACCTTCACATCAAGTGCACCCAACAGCTGGCGTGCATTTTCAGACTCAGAAAAAATTAAGTCAACAACGCGGAGATCATGAAGAATCTTAGAAAATCTTCCCCACAGCTCATCCAAAGACTCACCAGGCCTTTGCTCGACCTTAGAGTATACTTTCTTGAGCTGGTTCTGTCTCACTTCCTTGATCGTAGTGGACCCTTCGTGATAGTCACAAAGAGTCCGCCAGATCTCATGAGCAGACCGCAAGTGAGCAACACGCTCAAACTCAGATCGACTAAGGCTTTGGATCAAATAATTCCGAGCCTTGCTGTTGGCCTCCACATCTGGAGTGATCATATCGTCATCGGCTGGCACGACATAAGGGTTTTTCACCTTAAGCCAGATAGCATGCCCTTGAGCCTCGATATATGCTTGCATACGTGCCTTCCAATATGCAAAGTCAACTCCATCAAAAATGTGTGGCTTGGTTGAGTACTTGTCAGTTGCCATGGCTCCAAAGACCGGTTAAGATCTATGAGAAGAGCTAACCGGCTCTGATACCACTTGTAGGACCGTAAAGGCGACTAGAGGGGGTGAATAGGCGCTTTCTTAACATTCTCGCCTAAATCAAATACAACACGAACTTTAATCCTTTAGCTATGAAAGCTAAGAAGATCAGTAAGCGCACAGTGGAAGCCTTGTGCTGGATTTGATAAACCCCTCAACCACACGACACAAATGGAGAAAAGAACTCACTATTCTGAACTGGGTACTGGCGGTCTGACCGGCTACCACGGGCGGTCGGACCGATAGTCAATCAGCGGTCGGACCGTTGGATATCGGTTCGACCCGGCAGTACTAGCGGTCTGAAAAGCGGGTGGTCGGACCGCCGTTATAAAATCGGTCAGACCGGTTCAGTCCAGTACTGAAAAATCAAGCCCAAATCCAAAACAAAATTTGATCCAACTTTTGATTCAACCAATGAAACTTGACCAAATTTCGAGTACACCTCCCTAATGATATTAGAGACCTATTTCTAGCGACGATCCTTCAGATCCACTTCGCAGACTCGATCTCTCAAGGTTTTACCAAAGAAGTGCATAAACCCTAGAATATGAAAAACTTGATTCAAGACTTGCTTGTGGGGGTTAAAGATTTAGATGACTCTAGGAGTATTCCCACACATCAAAGCAAGATAAAATAGGTCAAGAGACCAAGCATAAACCTTTGAATCAAGGAAGCACCAAAATCATACAAAAGAGAGAGAAGAACACAAAGGGAACAAAAGACCTTTCAATTAAGCATCACAAGATTGTTTGATCACACTAGATGCTTACAAAGCCTCTCCAACAAGGAGGACAATAGCTCACACAAGGAGCACACTCACAATCTCTCCAAACCCTAGCTTCTCCTCTCCTCTCCTCCAAACCCTAGAAAATGAAGAAGGGGGCTAAAATGAATGCTTAAAGGGTTTTACATCTCCCCCCTTTCTATTTATACTAGAGGGCTAGGGTTTCACTTTTTGGGACCACTTACACATGGGACCCACACACATAACTATTGAAGCAATCGCCTGCTTCACCACGTGTAGGTTGATCAGCGGTTCTCATCACGTCGCCAAGCCTCTCTTGTCCGAATCCCATCGGAACCTCCCAGAGACTCGCACCGATATCCGCACCACCTGATCCAACCAGCTGCACCGAACTACCCATTCGATCCATCTTACCCATCCTGCACCATGCTTGAGTCACACGACCTCACCCGGTATCCATGATCGTTCTGGACCTCAGCTCTCCAAGCATAGTCCCGATCCACCTCACCGTTGAATTCGTTGACCTGCAAGCCACCTGCACAGCAATAGACAAACAAACCGTTTCTGGGAATAAGTTCTTCACAACTTGACCCACGTTAGCTCCGCAATGCAATATACAACAATAAAGCATTGAAGTTCATACAACAAACACATTCAATACACAACAATGCAAACAAAGCTAAGCTACAAGTCATCGGCGGTCTGACCGCCCCACTCCACCGGTCCGACCGATTTCAGGCCGGTCCGACCGATTTCATAACGGCGGTCGGACCGCCCGAAAGGACTTAGCCAAATTTTCAGCGTGAAAATCCGAAACCTTCTGGAAATTTCAACTGAATAGAACTTTTGACTGGGAGCTCCAAAAATGATGTGACCACATCCAGAAGACTCCCCTCACTTGCCTACATAACCTATTTTTGGCTCAGCCCCAAAAACCACTTTTCATTTTGGCAGTCGGACCGGCAAGCACTGCCGGTCAGACCGTCCCACTGACCGGTCGGGCCGCCCGTGTCCAGACAGCCCTGGAGGAAACCCGAAAACGCGTGATTTTGCAAACTAACAAAGCCATTGCAAATTGACTCATGATCCTGAGATCATGCACATATCCTCACGATATCCACAGTCTCATACTCATCGACCTCCGTAATCGTAAATCGGCCCGCGGGCTTTTTCGATATTCCTTTTATTCTTCCGCGCTTGGATATTCTAGAGGACGGCACATTAGACGCATGAGGCGACGATGACAAAGAATGAGCGGAAGACATCTTCACAAGATATAGAAGTTCTGACACGCATGAACATATTATTATAAGATTTGATATCTATGTGTATGGGTATACACACCAATTAATAAATAATTGGGATAGGTAGGGAAGAAATTAGGACCAATACAATGACATAATTGATATATAAACATGTAAATCCTCCAATCATTTAAAAGAAATAATATGCTCAACACAAACATTATGTGAACAATGAAATCAACATAAAGCTAAGATTTAATATTTTGATATTGCTCTCAAATGTAGAGTAAGCGTTCCAATTAGAGCTAAAGTTCAAACCCGATTATCAAAACAATTTTAGTACAAGACTATTATCATCACAGAGCATTCATCTCAAGCCCACCATACCACAGTGTAATATATTACAATAGCAGTATCAAAATAAATACCATCTGAATCACTGACTAGAACAAATATAAATTCCTAAACAAGTACAACACCTCATACTACCCAGTGTTTGAACCAGATACATGAGTCCATGAGGACCATGACAGCATGACAGATTATTGATATAAAGAGTGAGGGAAAGGGGCGTCGGGGTCGGCAACTCATCATCGGTTACATTTGGGCGTCGAGGGGAAGGACGAGCAGGGAGTAGTACCGGAGCAGCAGGGCGGCGGTGAAGGGGAGGCGCGCCGGGCTCGTGGGAGGAGGGGGCAGCGGGCTCGGGGGGAGGAGGCGACACGTGCTCGTGCTTGGCGAGGAGGCGGCGGGCTCGGGGGAGGAGGCGCACTGGGCCCGAGGAGGAGGAGGCGACGGGCTCGGTGGAGGAGTCGCGCCGGGCTCGAGGAGGAGGCAGCGTCAACGACGGTGGGAACGGGCTCGAGGAGTAGGGTAAGTAGTTGAGAAACTTAATCATTTGAGTGGGGGGCGAGGCAAACCCTAGAGTCCGAATATAAATAGGGTTGGGCATCACAAACGGTGCTAAAGTAGAACCGTTAGTGATAAATAATATCACAGACGGTTCAAATAAATAACCGTCTGTGATATATTATGTATCACAAACGATTTGTAGATAAAACCGTCTGTGATATCTGAAGTATCACAGACGGTTTTTAGATGAAACTATCTGTAATAAATTATCATAGATGGTTTTTTGATGAAACCATCTGTGATGTTCTTTTGTGTTGGTAAATATAGTTCCGTTTATTGGCTAACCTCAGGAAATACTAACCATGCCCTCTGAAAGAAGCAGAAACACAACAAATACATGTATACATCCAATTCACATTCATTTCAGAAACAAGCATATCCATTTCACAGTACAAATCAATTAACCCAAGTGAACTAAATTAACCATTCAGAACATATAAACACATTGTTCAATCTTTAAAAATGACCCCTTCATGATGATCGACGCGTATGTGGCTAGTTTAGTCATGTTGTTCTTCATCGACCCTTATGCCCTTTCCAAAAGGAGGCAACTTATTAAACTGATTGTATTCTTCCTCGTCCACTATATTCTCAACTCCAACAATCCTCGTTTTTCCATGAAAAACTATATGGCGCTTCTTATTTGCCTGGTCGGTTACATAGAAGACTTTAACGACTTGGTTAGCGAGTACGAATGGTTCATCTTTGTATCTGACATGTTCGAGGTCCATAGTAGTGACGCCATACTTATCGACCTTCACCTGTGGGAGATGGACCCAACGGCACTGAAATAGGGGGATCTTGAAGAGCATGCAGTCGAGCTCCCAAATCTCCTCTATGAGCCCATAGTAGGAGCTCCTCAGCCCATCGGTACTGAACGCATCTATACGGACACCACTGTTCTGCTTAGTGCTAATTTTCTCCTGAGCCTGCATATAGAATGTGTACCCATTTATGTCGTATCCTTATCATGTCACAACTGTAAATGTTGGCCCTTTTTGCAACCATGTCAGCATATCACTTGACGAGCTCCTAGCGAGTCGCTCTTTCAACCATTGGTTGAACCGACTATTGTGCTGTCTCGTAATCCAAACATCCGGCCGCTCTAGATTCTGTTACCGAAGCACGTCCTTGTACTGGTCAATATACAGGGACACTTCAGTCATGTGTTGTAAGACCGTGAAATGGGCTTGAGTATATGCATCCATATCTGGAGTGATTGCTTTCCTTTTGATGGTCCTGATACCCTCGAGCCTACCCTCATGGCGAGAGCGAGGAACACCTATCGGTTCGACCCGAGCCATGTAATCACGCGGAACTCAATAACCTTTTCGGTTGCATAACCATCGACGATGCTGCCTCCCGGCTGAGATCGATTCTGTATATAGCACTTGAGAATTCCCATGAACCTCTCGAGCGGGTACATGCTACGTAGGAACATGGGCCCGTACATCTTTATCTTCCTCACAATGTGAACAATGAGATGGACCATGATATTGAAAAACGACGGAGGGAAATAAATCTCTAGATCACATACAGTCGTCCCCACCTCGTCCTGTAGAGCATCTAGTCCTTCGGGATCGATGACCTTCTGAGCAATTGTGTTAAAGAAATAACCGGCCTCATGATTGTCTCTCGGACCTTGATCGACAAAATATTTCTAATAGGGAGCATCTGTGTCATCAACACAAGACAATCATGAGACTTCGTGCCAATTAACTTCAAATTTTCTATCGAAACAAGTTTCTTCATGTTGGCGGAGTAACTGGACGGAACTTTCACACTATGCAAGCACTACCACAATTCAGTTCTCTCAGCCTTGGACAGAGTGTAACAAGCAGGGGGGAGGTATGTTCGTCCTTTATGTGCTAACTCAGGTCTGATGTCAATATCAACCAAGTCAAGTCGTGCATTGACACCATCCTTTGTTTTATCACGAATGTTCAGTAAGAGACCAATCAAGCTGTCACATACATTCTTCTCTATGTGCATGACGTCGATGCAGTGGCGAACTTCCAGGTGCTCCCAATAAGGTAAGTCCTAAAATATTGATCTCTTCTTCCAGATGTTCTTCTCACGGGTCCTTGATTTACGTCCCTTTCCGAGTACAACATCTAAATCCTTAACCATATCATAGACCTCTTTTGCGCTTAAATGCCTTAGAGCTGAACTGTACTCCTACTCTCTCTCTCACATCCCTATTTAAAAAAATGGTATTATTATGCATCTCATGAGCATACATGGCATTCTTGTAGCATGTCCACAAAATATTGCATTTGAAAAACTTCAAATCAAAGTTCAACACGCAGATCAAATATGAAGCCCTAATACAAAATGAGATAGATGCTTACAAAGTTCTGTAGGAAATAATTTTTTCAAATATGATAATATTTATCATGAATAAATATAATTTCCCAAATTTATAGAACTTTATTCACACTAGTAAAAATTCAAATCCCTTCCTAAATAGCATTTCAATTTTGAATTTAAATTATACAAATTGAATAATGAATAGTGGGGTTTGAAAATTTATTTGAGTACTAGGACATCCCAGAAACCCCTATGAATAATTTCAAAATTTTGGGTTTTTTATTGCTATTTTTTGTGGCTCGGTCAAACTAGAATCTAATGAATTTCAAAACAATCAAACTTGCACCGACTCAAACCCGACCCCATCTTGACTCATTACAACCAACCAGCCTAACTTCTTCTGCACACGGACTCGGCTCGATCAGGACTGACTGTTCCTCATGTTTGAACCACACTCGAGTCCGACCGCCCGACGTGATTTGGTCGAACCGCCTAATTGCACCGGACGCACCGGGCTTCGACTCGCGCCGCTTTGTGTCGCTGACAAGGCGGGGCCCGCTGGCCAGATTCCTCTTCCTCCTCGCGAGAGCGAACCGCTGGCGCGCGCACAGAAGCTCCACACCACACGCCGCACATGCTCTTGGCTGCTCCGCTCACGCCATTAATCCACCTCATGCGCTAACCACTCCTAGACCTTCGCCCCTTCACGCCGCCTGCGCTCCATCATCTCCCCGAGGAGAATACCACCCCCCCACCTCCATTTCACCTCGTCCTTCCTCTCGGGTCTAAGCAAGGTGAAAAGTGAAAGCATACCTGAAATCAGGTATCGGCTTTTTGGTTATTCCCAAATTTGCGTTATAGAATGCCTCGATGGTACCAATATCTTCCCAGAAGCCATCATACAAGTAAGCTTGTACCTGCAGACAACAATAACAGGCCCTTAAGCAGCAAATATTGCACATGACTAACAACTATGCATGCCAGATTGAAGTGCCTATATTATAAATTATTAGAGTATCTATGTTTGGAAAAAGAAATTTATTAGAGAATCAGCATATGGCATGATGGTGTTTTTGAGAAAGTAGGTCAAATGCTAGAAATCATAAAAGCAACATCAATAAACTGAAGAAAACAAACAACTAAAAACTCAATGAGCTTTGCATACCCTCATTCCAATGTTTGTTGCACCTGGAATAACCTCACTTCCAAAGTCATTGGATCCAGGGAACTGCTCACGGAGGAGATGAAGCATTACATTTTTGCTAATAACGTAGATACACATGCTAGCAATATAAGGCATTTCTTTTGCCCTCACATCATCAAGGCCAAGTATGGTGGTGTCAACCTACAAGATCAAAAAAATGGCAGCAGCATGATGAAAAGGCATTTTACAGAAGATTTTTTTATGTGCAATAAATGATAGCTGACACTAGTATATATCAGATTATTTAGAAAGGCGCAGCATTAGTGTACCATCATTGCTTTCAACTGCTCTCCTTTTGGTTTTTCTGCAAATTCAATTATCCTGCCTTCTTCGTTGATTTTCATAAGGCCAAATGCAGTTGCACGTTTCTCATCCATCAGCAGTGCGGCAACGGTAATATCAGCATCTGTTTCTCTGTGTGTGCCTGTGTAGGATCGTTAATGACAATCAGAGGGGGTGAATGATTGTAATCCCTAGCGGAAGCTTTTTTCTCAAATCTATCGTCTTCTGATTTTTCAACCTGTCAACTTAATAAGAACACAAAAATAAAAGACAGCATGTATATATATGTATATATTTCTAATATGGTAGCAAACTTGTGCACCGAGTAAAACAGTAACCCATGTCTACTGTAGCACCAGTATGCTAGTGAAATCTCAGCTGCTGGTAGCAATGCAGCAAGAGACGAGGGAATTGCACTGCTTCTGACACACGCACATCTAGTACCGTCAAAAACAAAGTATGCATATACTAGGCCAAAGATCACATCTAATTACTAATAGCTGTAACAATCTCACGTGATACACGAAGAATTCAAGTAGCAAGCACTCACCTCATCAAAAGCCTTATGCGTACGAAGACCACAGAAAAATATCATGCACTGTCACCTCATACAAGGACCTAATGATCTATATGTGCTCTTCAGTAGCTATGCATGCATACACAAACACATCTTCTCGGCTGGCCCTGCGCCTGGTCTTGGCTCTCGAGCCCTGTCAGCTCCACGCCGCCTGCACAGCCGCAACCAGAAAAAAGTTTCTTGTCTCGACCACCACACCAGGAAAAACAACGCCCAAGACTCGGCCGCCGCCGCCAATTTATTTTGCCGTATCAGCCTCGCATGTCCCCCGGAATAAAGAAACTTTTCTGCCAGCGGTTTCTCGTATCCGGATATCACGTCCGTCTCGTGTACGACTCCAACTCCAATCCGCATAGTACGACTCCAACTCCAACTCGCATAATCGGTGTGTATATATATACACATATACACACACTAGAATACGTCACATGTCGTGGCCTTCGGACCACACCTCTGTAGCTCTAACACGCTTCATCCATCTTTAATCACCATGCGCTCCAACTCGAGCCCGATCGTCTCCTCTAGCATCCTTGACCCTCTGGATCATGACTTCACACCAAGTCATCTCCCGGTCACCGCCGTAGACCACTATCGCCTCCGAGTTACCCTGAACATGCAAAGACCAAAGCAACATATTTTCCCGGCACAAGTTCTTCCCAACTTGACCAACATAAGTCCACACAACACGACACGCCTCAACTAATATCAGTAAATAACATTGTCAATTATTCATCAGCTAAATTATATTAGACCTAGCCACATGGTCTAACAGCCTGGATAAACTTTTCATAGTCCATCCTGTACAGGTGGTCTCCGGCAAGAATTAGAAACTCCATAACATTATGCTCTTCAAATAGCCACAAGTACTGCATTACAGCGTAGTACCCTGAGATAAGAAGATAAAAGAAAATAAGTACTGTACATAAGCTAGCATGGAATCCTAACAACACTTTTATGTAGATAAGTATGAATTTTTGTTAACATATAATAGTATACTTCATGGTCATCTTCAGTAACCAACTGAAATGCTGTGTGTTGTCTATGGATCACAAATTTGAATGTAACACGAAGAGTGAAAAAAATAGCACTAAAGATTAGGGAGCAGATTGCATATGAAAAAATTGATTCGAATGTGCTAGTTATTTTAAGGAAATACACAGCATTATGTACCCATGTTTACTGCAAAAATCTGGCACAAAAAATTGGGCCTCGACTATGTGTTATAATTATCCAGCAAAGTAAGGTCTATGACTGGTTTGGGAAAAACTAGCTAGTAGAACTTTGCAACTGTATGGTTTAGCATTCAAAATCTAAAGAAGAAATCTTGATGCATATTAAGTTATAGCCCATGAATCATAGTTTGATCTGATTTGTTTACTGATAAACAATTATCACTGGCTAATGCTCATAAGAATTATAAGCAAAGTTGCAGAACTAGTCATTTACCTAAAGTAATTGGCAATTCTAGTCGTTCAGGAAGTACTGGATACTGGTAAAATAACAAGGTTTATGCAAATGTACTTAGCATCAATTTGTAAGAAGGTTTATGCCACTTGAGCTACCTTGCATAACGACCCAACACCGATGCAACAATTTCCGCTCCTCCCTCCATTTTGACTTGGCATTTCTTCGAACACCTGGCGGGCGCCAGCAGGCGGGCCCCAGCTTGCCCACCGCATCCTTGATGGCCATCAGCGACTCCCTGGCCTGCGCAGGCGACAGCGCCTCCCTTGCTGTGTTCGAACCCAGACCTTCATGGTGACGGCGGCATTTCACCGAACACCTGTCGAGCGTCAACTCCAGGAACCGCTACCTTGCACTGAGTTGGTCCGATCGGTCGCTGCTCGCTCCCGATGCCGTGGATATATCACATCTTCATGGCACGCCGCACCAGGCTTGCCAGAGACGCAACACTTGGCGGGAGCGTGCTGCCCTTCTCGCATGCCAGCTTCATGGCGGGCGCCGGGCGGGGCGTGGAGCATGGAAGCGCGCGGCAGGCGCGGAGAAGAGCAACCAGAGGAGGATGCCACCAATCCACAGGAACAGCTTGGCAAACAGCGAGACAAGGGAAGAACACCACCACCATATGAAGAATACAAACTTTACTCCATTCCATTAATTCATACGGCAGAGCTCAATTACAAGAACAGGGTGCATCGCATCCTCTAACTTATCGACTTAGATACCACCAAAAAAAAAGGTCTAAGCATTCTGCAAGAAGAGGACACGTTCTCTGATTACAACAAAAGAAAACGAAACTTTCTTCAGGACTCGACTAGAGCACGGCGAGGTAGTAGTACTCCTCCCCGCCGGCACCAACCCACGCCTCCTCTGCCTCGCCTTCTGCTCCGGCGACATCCAGCGCCGCCTCTTCGCGGCTGCAGCCATGCTCCTCTTCAGCGACGACGATGGTGGCGCCGCGGGAGGAGGAGGAGGAAGAAGCGGGGCCTCGCCGGCGGCGCAGGGAGAGGCTGCGCTCTAGGACCGCCGACGACCATCCACAAGCGTCGGCCTCCTCACGCGGAACTAGAGCATCCTCGTCGCGGGCTCTCTTCGCGGCGCAGACGCGCCTGCGAGCAAGCTCGACGGGGTCGTCGGCCGCCACGATGGTGATGGCGCCGTCGATGGCGAACCAAGCGTTCGCGCGCACGAGCGGGGTCCCGCCGTCGGCCATGTTCGGCGGCGGCGGAAACGAGACCGGGATCGAGAGAGGGAAAGAGCGAAAGAGCACGAGATCAAGATCGAGAGAATCGAAAGCTCAAGCAGCGGAATCGAATCGAAAGGGAGCGAATGATTGGGATCAGATCGGCAGTGGAGGGCGGGGTTTATCGATTTGGCTTTCTTGGTCGCTACGTCAACGAGTCCGCATCGAATCCGGACGAGATGGCGCTAGGTCGGCTCTTTTATAAGGCGGTGCGGGTGCGATCCGCCTCGGGTCGCTGCGGATTGGAGCTCGGCTGGCTGCGGCCAATGTATTTTCTTTTTGTTTTGTAATAATAATAAATAATTACCTTCTAGCGTTTTTTTTTCTACTGTACAAATACAGGAAGTAAGCTGTAACATCCCAGCCTTTGATTTCTTTTAGAATTTTTAAAATTTAAATTTCATCTCTAATTTGCTTGAATTGATTGAATTTTCAAATTATAAAAAGAATTTAATTTGTTTAATTAAACATTAGTTTTGAGTTGAAATTATTTTATTTGAGTTCAGCATAGTAAATGCATCTCAAAAATCATAAACGAATTTAACATTAAAAAAAACCACATGGACCGAATTGGCATATTGGGCAGAACGGCTCTTGAGCAGCACTGCAACACGCACTGATATCTTGTTCTGCATTTTGATTGTTTTATCTTCTTTTCTTTTTACGATAAAAAAGTGATATATGACTAGCTGACACTTCTTTCTTGTTGAAAGCAGAACTTTAGTTAGATTTGCACACTTAAATCCAGGTAAAATGGCAAACAAAAGATTCATCTAGTCAAAGATAAGTGTATAGCAGTCATAATATATAAGCTATCTTCCAAGAAAAATGATAGAATGTCATGCAAGTCGGAAGTTATTTCAGTGAAGTTACCTTCTTTTTTTAACAATCAGTGCAGAAACTGACAGGAGATAATAGGACATATCCAGTATTATAATTTATCAACAACAAAAAAATACAGAAACCAATAGATGCTTAACAGTTAGTATATCAATTTGGATACCTTCACATTGTCTCCAATACGAGCGTTCTTGTCAATGATTGCTCTTCTGATGTGTGAATTCTTCCCAATGCCAATGGGAATGGCACCTTTTTCAGCAAGGAGATGCTTGTCAGCTTCGGTCTGGTGAACCCACAAAAAAAAGAATGAAGGATGAGTTCTCTCATTATTCTGACAGCAACATATTGAACTTCCACTTATTTTACCTCGTAGTAGTCAGCACCCATTAATAAAGAGTCCTCTATTACTGCACCTTCAGATATGCAGGACCGGAGTCCAACTACTGAATGGTGTATCTTGCAGTTCTACACGGACATAAAGCAAGGCATCATGAATTTAGAAGCCTTTATTAGTTGCAGCATGAAAAATTGCTTTGTAGGAGAGAGAAAAAACATAGCCCATATAGGACTATAGAAGGCCTTAAAATATGTTATGGCGAAAGGAAACAATCAATATAGTCAATAAATTAGCATACCAAGAGCTCAACTATAAGACTACTTACTTTAATAACACACCCTTCGCCAATAACACTGTCTGTCACGTCAGCATCAAGAACCTTTGAAGGAGGTAAGTGTCGAGGTTGTGTGTAAATTGGAGCAGAACGGTCATAGAAACTGTACAAATACAGGAAGTAAGCTGTAACATCCCAGCCTTTGATTTCTTTTAGAATTTTTAAAATTTAAATTTCATCTCTAATTTGCTTGAATTGATTGAATTTTCAAATTATAAAAAGAATTTAATTTGTTTAATTAAACATTAGTTTTGAGTTGAAATTATTTTATTTGAGTTCAGCATAGTAAATGCATCTCAAAAATCATAAACGAATTTAACATTAAAAAAAACCACATGGACCGAATTGGCATATTGGGCGTCCAAAGCCCAACTGACTTACTTTGGACTCACTTGGTCATGGCGTATTTGGACATGGACATCCATTAGCAATAGGTCCAATACGCATTGGTGATGAGTTATCGTCAACCTGGTTTGAGTGTTTGGTGAGTTTTATTTTGAAGTTTGCTGAATTCCAGAAGAAAAAAACCTGAAGTTTCAATTTTTTGCAGACTATCCGCGTGTCAATGGCAGACTGTATGTGTATCATATGTACTAAGTTAGTCACTAAAGTGTGTAATCAACTACATATCCGCCGTCATGCGGCGAGACACTACCACATCGACGACCAGTCCACCCGCACCTTCCCATGTCCACATGTGTATGCAGTGCGGCGCCATCGCATGCAAATCACCGAGTGAGGTCACCTGAAGCGCCACTCAACCAACCATGAAAGTATACGTTTTGCTACACACGCCGAAATTATTTCAAAACACGTCAAAAGACCGAGGATCAATTTTTGAAAAATAAAAGGAGACAGTTAGAACAATACGCCCCGGATCACTTTCTATCTCAATGAAACTTCTCTGAAAAAACTATAACTGTGAACTTCTGATATTATTGTCGAAGAACAGAACAAACGGAGAAGCAGAAACTCAATATTTCAATTTGCGCCGCATCTGAGTTGATGCGACTTTTCTGTTTTCTCCTTTTTATAGATTTTCTCAAAGAGTTACAATCCCAGTTTCAATTCGGTTCTAATCCGACTTTGAAAGTCTATACCACACTTTCCCGAAGTGCTACAGTTCCAAAACCGAAAACAACGGAGTTCAGAAAATGAACGCTACATAGTTCTGACATAATCCACATCAATCTTTCCACTCTGAACATATTCACGAATATAGCTCCGCATCTAGTGCTCCTCGCTTCGTAGGGTAAGCCTTTGTGAGCCGAGCACATGGCGCCCCAATGCATGCCATCCCGTTTCATACGCCAAGTCTTAGTGAGTCGAGCAAACAACATCCTAGCGCACATCCCCTCACCTCAGGAGTCAAGCCTGGTCAAGTTGGCCCTGGGCATGTGTCGACCTTCCACATCTCGGGGAATTGACGTACATCGATCGACTGCATCTCAATGTGTTGCCTATCTCAGAGTCGCCCATCGAGCTCGTATCAATTGACGCATGCGCACCTGTCGGCATCCCACGCTTTAAAGACACAATCTCACCTTGGACAAGAGGTCCACCCATGCACATCTCGACGATCCGCACACAACGGCGCTTTCACTTGAGGGCTCCGCACGTCTCGGAGTAACAAGTCGGTCACACTCATTCGAGCTTGGCACTTCAACTCATACTTTCAAACCTCAAAAGTCATGAGTCAAGAACTCCTCCATGTAACTTCAGCGTCTCGACCAGCCAACGCATCATGCCACACTACTCCAGAAATGGTCTTTATAGACGGCTAAAAAACGTCATCACAGACGGTTTCGTGAGCCGTCTGAGTTTATTGGTCAGTAATGACATGAGGTCATCACAGATGGTTTTTGAATCGTCTGTGATGCAAACTATCACAGACGGTTAGTAATATAAAACCGTCTATGATAGTTGACTATCACAGACAGTTTGTAGATGAAATCGTCTGTGATAGATAATGTATCGCAGACGGTTTGTAGATGAAACCATCTGCGAGAGCTGATATATCACAGATGGTTTATCCTAAGAAACCATCTGTGATATTTTTTTGTATTGCTAAATCTATTTCTGTTTATTGGCTAGCCTTAGGAAATGATAGCCATGTCCTCTGAAACAAGCTGAAACACAACAAGTACATGTATACATCCAATTCACATTCATTTCAGAAACAAGCACATTCAATTCATATTCATTTAAAAAACAAGCACATCTAATTCACGTTCATTTCCTCAAGGCTCTCCATCTGCCGTCGCGTCTCATCTCTAACGCGATCATTGATCTCATCTCTAATGGATTCAATGATCTCATCTCTGAGGAATTCATGAATCTCCTCTTGTAGTTGTGCAGCGCGTTCTGCTTTGGCTCTCTTCCTACTCCGGTACGCTTCGGAGTCAGCTAGGAATCCATGTTTCCATGGAACATAAAGACCAAGGCCTCTCATGTGACCAGGGTGTGCTCATCATTTCCAAGGGCCACGGAGAGTATATCTTTCTCCCTGACTGCTTGGAATGAGCCTTGGGAAGATTGTGCACTCAACGTTTCCTGCAATGTTGTGAGACCCCGGTTTATCCGGCTTGTAATGCTTAACCATCCACTTGGTCCTAGCATCACAAATCAGATAATCCGAGACTCGAGACATGTATACTTCCCAGAGTGCAGTATACACACCTCTTTACAAAGTTCATGCACCAATTCCATTCATTCACATAGAACCGAAACATGAACAACAAACCAAAATATATCATAAATAAGGGACAGTCATTACAAAAGAGAGGCCCACCGGCCAAATGACAATTACATAAAGAAATTTAACAGCGGAAGCAAAAGTGCCATAAGATGGCCATAAAACAAAAGAGCCAATCAGTGTGCCTTTAACCCACAAGGCAACCGACCGGACCGCCAAGCTAGTCGTCGAATCCACAAAGACAACTTCGCAAAAGTGAGGCCCTTGGGGCTCACCTTCTTCCTCTGCAAACAAAAGCAGCCCAGCAAAAACTGGGTGAGTACATTGAATGTACTCGCAAGATATATAAGAATGATAACAGATCTATACAATAACTACATGCAAGCTTATTTAAGTGGAGCAGGTTAGGACTAAAATTTTAAGCATAAAGCAAGTTTTATTTGCAATAATGTAATAGATCAAAGGCAATTTTGCAATCTGATTTTGTTTGATAAAAGCAGTAGTAATCAAGTATCAACAACAAGTAAAAAGCAGATCCGGAAGTGACTAAACCATTAGTCACCACAATAGCATGAATTACCCATTCATGCCAACCATGTCAAGTTTTAATTTTTAAAACAAAAACAGTTGTTGAAGTCTAGATCTTGCGGGAAATCACCAAGCGTGTCCATAACCTAGGACGAGGCTATTCGAATAGTTTTATCCTGCGCAGGTGTACCAACTTACCCACATGTCGGATCGCCTTTTGCCAAGCTATTAAGCACACTTCCTTAGGTATGCCGGCACGGCTAAGTCCTACGAGACGTTTCCAATATTGTGAATTATTCGCGAGCCGCCCGTATGGATAGAAACCCATACGTTGTGTCGGAGTCATCGTAAAGCCTCGGTCAACTACCCTTCCCGGGTAAAGCCTTGGACAACTACGACGCTCCTCGAGGTGGAGAGCCTACCCGGAATCTCCACCACCGCACACCCAACACAAGAACACTGAGAACACATATCATGTTTCACACAACACACACAACCCCCTCCTGCGACTCGGAGATAACCCACGCCAAAGTACTAGGTCAAGAGGGGTCCCATATAACCCTCATGTGGTTAGTACGCAAAAGTACTTGGATCAATGGCGCAAGCAACATTTTCGGTCCTTAGGGACCTGTGCACCTTTCCTTGTCACACCCAACAATCACACCAACATGCCATTGTGCCCAAGTCAAATCATTTTGTTTCATTTTGGTTTTACAAAACAAAAGCATAAGGTGCTGAACCAAAATAAACAAAATGATTTGTGTGATCAAGGTCATCGACTAAGTCGATAACCGCCCAATTCTAGGTAGCTAAGCATTTCTAAGCATGACATCGCAAAGGCAAGAAAAGAGCATAATTAAATCACGGGCTCTAATTCACCGTGATGATAATAACTTATGGTTGTGGCAGGGGATAACATTTTAATGGCAACAATGCATTAGGAATAGCTACCTCTAAACAGGGCAAAAATAATGGGACACAAAAGCAATGCATACATATAGTTTGTAAACAAGATATTAGACTTTGAAAGTAATGGGACATTTATGATCAAATATCTTGCCTGCTTGCTGTGGGTCAAGGTGTTGCTGAGGATCAACAATATTATGAATGTGCTCTTCGGATCCTAACGAGAAAGCAAAAAGCAACCGATAAGAACGAATGAAATACAAAGACCCAACAGTAAACTCCCTCCAAAAATTCTAAAATTTTTACAGTAGCAAGGCCTTGATTTATAATGAATTTAGCAACAAGAACCAATTGATTTGGATTCTTAATGCCAAAGATATGACCAAAACAATTTTGCTCAGCTTTTATAAATCAAAAATGCTACTATTCATTAACAAAAATTTCTGGAGCTATACTGAGTCTGGAAACATTTTTAAATTAAAGTCTAGTTAAAAACATAACCAACAAAATTTGAATCAACCGGAAAGGATTTGAAATGAATTAGTTATGCATTTTACAAGTTATCACCTTTTTCAGTTGATAAATAAATCCTTTCGGGAAAATCAGAATTTAAATCGACGTGGACGAACGAGGAGCGTCGATCTCGGATCCGACGGTCCGCGTCCCAGCGCTGACGCGCGCGCGCGTGCGAAGCCTTAAGCGTCAACCGTTGGA
This sequence comes from Hsuehochloa calcarea, assembly GCA_036346395.1. NCBI lineage: Eukaryota > Viridiplantae > Streptophyta > Magnoliopsida > Poales > Poaceae > Hsuehochloa > Hsuehochloa calcarea. The sequence goes on along the minus strand of CM070608.1, from coordinate 25,656,848 downwards.
TCTGGATCCAACGGTTCACGTGGCCCAGAACGTTCGGTGGTCCGAACGTTCATGCGCACGCGAGCCGTCGATCTGGGATCCGACGGTTCACGTGGATCCGAGGTCCGGTGGTCCGAACGTTCGCTCAGATCTGCGCCGTTGATCGTGGATCCAACGGACCACAGACCGAGGCGCGCAACAGACTCAATTTTTCGGCGCGATCCCGAGCCGCAGATCTTAGGATCGACGGTCCAAAACGACGCACGTTCAAACCAACGTCCTGTTTTCGTCCGGCAAAAAGGTCGGAGGAGAACGGCTCGCCGCCGGCGGCTCTGGCCGCGGCGGTGCGAGCAAACACCTAAAACGAGTCCCTAATACTCATGCGCACCCAATGGTACCAGCGGCGTTAGCTGAGGTGGTCCAGAACGCCGGTAAGCCGGAGAGAACCGAGGTGAGCAAAAAGTGACGAAAACGAAAAATGCAAATGGCTCAGCTGCGGTCCACGGGAGCTGGTGCCAGGCCACTAGGGGCTAAAGAGGTTACCTAGGCGCAAGGGATGCAAAGAAAGAGTCGATGCTGCTCGGGCGAAGAAGAATGGCGATTTCGGCCGAAAGGGAAGTCAGAAATTGGTTGCTCCTTCATCAAAAGCCAAATTGGCAGAGGGTTAAGCTTCAGTGAGTAGAGGGAGAGCAGAGGGAGCAAAGATTTGTGGAAGAAAACCCCCGCTGCACCGACTTCACCGAAGCTCCAAAACCGTCAATGGCGGCCGAGAGCTTCCCGAGAATCTGTGGCTCCAGCGGGCTTGAGAGTGCTAGCTAGAGCTGCGGTGTGGCTAAAGGAAGCTAAGGGAGAAACCAAGGAGCTTAAATAGCCGGGGATGGCCGAGGGCAACGGCGATAACCCGTTCGGGTCAAACCGGTGCTTTGAGCGAGAGAGCGACGGAGCGGTTGGAGAGGGGCGCTGAGGAGGAGCACGACGAGCAATAAATGCGTATGAGAGCCGTTGAAAAGCGGGAAGGGACGCACGCGCGACTTTTCTCTGCGCACGCCATGGCCATTCTTGACGCCGCGAGTCGGACGGAGGAAGGAGGCGATGCGGCCGACCGTTGGATTGAAATCGAGCGGTACGCAATAGATCGGTTCGATTTAAGCGATTGAACTTCGCTCAATCTGGACCGTGCGATCTTGATCCAACGGCCCACAACTCCCGCTACCATTGCGTTGCGCGGTGCGGTTAGTTGGTTCGACCGAGTCAAGTGGCTCGAGCCCGAGTCCGGTTCGAACCCGAGGAACAGTGCAAACCAGTTTAGAATTTGAATTTTAGACATCTGATTTTTGAGGAATTATTTGAGGTAGCAAACAAACTCCAAAATTTATGAAATTTTAACTGGAGCTTGCTGACCGCAGGAGGAGCTTTCCATAAAATTTTCAGAGATTTTCATGCACTGAAATATTCTACAGAAATTCCAGAAGAGGGGGAAAATGGGGTTTGACCAGTTTGACTTGCCTCCAAAATTATCAAATAATTTCTAAAAATCATGAGATAATTCAGAGGTGTTAAACATCAACCCTAGACCCAATGAAAATTATTTCCAGAGATTGGGCACAAGATTTTTATGGAGGAGGTTTATGACTTGAGTTTAATTGGGGAAATTTGGAGTTTGAATTCCACCAATTAAAGAAAGAGGTTTCAAACATTGTAACAGTACATGAGGTAGCAAAGTTTTAACTTATCCTCATTTTTATTACATTTGAAACATAAACCCAATTTGGGATGTTACAAAACCTCCCCCCCTTACAAAAATCTCGTCCGAGATTTGGCTTACTCGAGTAAAGAAAGAGGGTAGTCCGCACGGAGGCGATCTTCCCTTTCCCAAGTAGCCTCATCCTCGGAATGATTCGACCATCGAACTTTAAGGAACTTGATGGCACGATTCCTCGTCCTTCGTTCAGCCTCTTCAAGGATGCGAACAGGGTGCTCCTTGTAGGTCAAATCTTCCTAAACATCAAGAGTTTCCAACGGAGCTTCCTCAGTTGGAACACGGAGACACTTCTTTAGTTGGGACACATGGAAAACATCATGTACCCCTTCAAGTGCATTGGCGGTTCCAACTTATAGGCACAGCTCCTTTCTTCTCGATAACACGGTAAGGACCGACATATCGAGGAGCTAACTTGCCCTTGACGCCAAAAGCGATGACCCTTCAAAGGAGAGACTTTGAGATAAACAAAATCATTGGGCTCAAAGCTCAATTCACGACGACGGCGATCCGCATAGCTCTTTTGCCTGGATTGAGCTGTGCGCAAACGATCACGAATAAGCTGGACTTGACTCTCGGCCTCATCGATCGAGTCGGGCCAAAGAAAGGTCTTTCACCCGTCTCCGACCAATTCAACGGGGTTCTGCACTTTCTCCCGTATAAGGCCTCGAAGGTGACATGCCGAGAGGCGGCACGAAGTCGTTGTTGTAGGAAAACTCGGCAAATGGCAAGCATTTCTCCCAATTCTTTCCATAGGAGAGAACACAAGCACGAAGCATGTCTTCCAACACTTGGTTGACTCTTTCACCGCCATCGGTTTGAGGATGATATCTTTGAAGCGAAGAAAGGCAGTGCCCATAGCTTCTTGCGGACCATTCCGTAACCGGAGGTAAATAGTGAACCACGGTCGAAATGATCGTCTTTGGTACACCATGCAAGCTCACAATCCTCGGAGATGTAGAGCTCGGCTAGCGATCGCACGAAGCTTGGTCTTGATTGGAAGAAAATGTGCCACTTTGGTTAATCGATCAATAATTACCAGATAGCATCATTCCCCTTTTGTGGCGTGGGCGGCACGGTGATAAAGTCCATCCCGATCGAATCCCACTTCCATTCGGAATAGGCAAAGGTGAAGCAAGCTGCTTTGACGCCGATGCTCGGCCTTGACACGACGACACACGTCGCACTCGACAACGAACCGCAATCTCCCTCTTCATTCAGTCCACCAAAATCTCGACGGAGATCTTGATACATCTTTGTGGCCCCGGGGTGGATAGACAAAGGCGAATCATGGGCCTCGCGGAGAATCAAATCCCGCAGTTCCATGTCCTTTGGAACCACAAGGCGCTGCCCGAACCTTACAACCCCATGCTCATCCTCAGAGAAGCACTTGGCTGTTCCGTTCTTGACATTTTCCTTGATGCGGCTTATTCCAGCATCCGATTGCTGAGCGACCTTAATCCGATCTACCAAGGTTGGTTGCACAACCAAGGCAGCGAGGGAACCACGCTCAACCAAACCTAAGTTGAGACGCTGAAATTCCTCCAGAAGGGTGGGTTGACATCTCTGGAGCAACAAGGCATTGCAATGTGCTTTGCGACTGAGCGCATCGGCAACGACGTTAGCCTTGCCCGGATGGTAGTGAATACCCATGTCATAATCTTTGACCAACTCCAACCATCTCTTTTGCCTGAGGTTCAGATCTGGTTGGGTGAACAAATACTTTAGGCTTTTGTGATCCGAATACACTTCACAACGATTACCGATTAGGTAATGTCGCCAAATCTTAAGTGCATGAATCACAGCAGCTAATTCCAAGTCATGGGTAGGATAGTTGAGTTCATGAGGTCTCAATTGCCTTGATGCATAGGCCACTACCTTGCCTTCTTGCATAAGGACACAACCGAGTCCTCGACGAGAAGCATCGCAAAAGATATCGAAGCTTCGATGAATATCGGGAAGAACGAGGACGGGAGCGGTGGTCAAACGCTTCTTGAGTACTTGGAAGCTTTCCTCACAAGCATCGGACCACAAGAACTTCTTGTCCTTCTTGAGCAACTCCGTCATCGGCTTCGCGATCTTGGAGAAATTCTCGATAAAACGGCGATAATATCCAGCTAAACCGAGAAAACTCCGCACTTCGGTTACCGAAGTAGGCTGAACCCATGAAAGAACATCGCTGACCTTGCTAGGGTCAACGGCTACGCCTCCTGCTGAAAGAACATGACCCAAGAAGGCCACTTCCTTCAACCAGAATGCGCACTTGCTGAACTTGGCATACAGCTGGTGCTCACGAAGCTTGCCTAACACGAGCCTCAGATGCTCATCATGTTCCTCATCGTTCTTAGAATAGATAAGAATATCATCGATGAAGACCACGACAAACTTATCCAAATACTCCATGAATACCGAATTCATGAGGTTCATGAACAAGGCGGGAGCATTGGTTAAGCCAAATGATATGACGGTATACTCATACAAGCCGTAGCGAGTAGAGAAAGCCGTCTTTGGAATATCCTCATGTCGTATCCGAACTTGATGATATCCCATCCTCAAATCAATCTTGGAGAATACTCGAGCTCCAGTTAATTGATCAAAGAGATCATCGATGCGGGGCAATGGATACTTGTTCTTTACCGTTACTTCATTAAGCGGACGGTAATCAACGCACATGCGCAAAGTATTGTCCTTCTTCTTTACGAAGATGGCTGGACAACCCCACGGAGATGAGCTAGGGCGAATGAATCCTTTCTCCTGCAGCTCACTCAGTTGCTTCTTCAATTCCACCAACTCGTTCGGTGGCATCCGATAGTGCCTCTTTGAAATCGGGGCAGTACCGGGAACCAACTCAATGACAAACTCGAGGTCTCGAACCGGTGGCATCCCGGGAAGATCTTCAGGAAAGACATCAATGAAGTCACGAACTGTGGGGACTTCACTAATACCTAAAATAGGCTTCGCTTCAAGCGCGAAAAGATGCGGACCTAGCAGCTTCGGCGAAAAGCGAACCTGCTCGCCGGAAGGACTAGATAGAGAGACACACTTCTTGGCGCAATCGATTTGTCCCTTATGCTGAGACAACCAATCCATACCAAGAATTACATCTAAACTTGCTGAATGGAGGAGGATAAGATTCGCGAAGAATCCCACTCCCTCGATTTCAATTGGGACATCCCTACACTCAGATTCAGCTCTCAACTCCGAACCCGGAGAGCGAATGAGTAATGGGACCAACAATGGAGTAAAGAGGAGCTCACTAATAGCAGCAAAAGACTCAGAAATAAAAGAATGAGATGCTCTGAATCAATCAAAACAAGAGAGAATGAGAGTTAACGAAAGTGTACCCGACGACATCGGTGCCTCCTGTGCCTCCTCCGCTGAGATGAGGTTGACTCGACCACTACCCACGCCTTGGGTAGTAGGGACTATCTTCAGGTCCTGAGAAGAACCACCTCCTGGCCCGCGTCCTCCATTAGGACGAGGGGCTGCTCCTGTCTTCTTGGGGCATTGATTCGCATAATGCCCCTTGTTGTTGCAGAAGAAGCAGGTGACATCCGCGGCTGTGCGGAGGCCTCCTGGCTGACTCGCAGGTGCACGTGATTGGGGCACGGCCTGCGAAGGGCGAAGAACAGGTGCTGACGGCCTCGGGGGTGCTGAAGGCGGAGGACGGGACCCCGGAGACTGCCCAACACGGGAACGGAAAGAGCTGGCCTGCGCTGACTTGTGGGCCTCCCACTTGCGCTATGGAATCCACAAGTGCTCTCCTGCGTGCTCAGCAACGATGGCCTTGTCCACCAAGGCCTGGAAATCCGGAAAGTCAACGATGGATAGCTTGTCCTGCAGCTCCTCAGACAAACCATCCTTGAACTTCTCTTGCTTGGCCTCATCAGTGGCCAACTCCTCCGGAGCATAACGAGCCAAATGGTTGAACTCGTAAAGATACTCCGTGACTGAATGACGCCCTTGCCTGAGTGACAAGAATTCCTTCTTCTTCAGCTTCATCAAGCCGGAAGGAATGTGAGAGCGGCGGAAGGCGATCGGAACTCCTCCCAAGTGGCGGTGTGACCGTCCTATTTGCATGGCGAAAGCTCTCCCACCAAGACAAAGCCGCACCCTCCGGTGGTGCGATGCGAATAGCGCCTTTCGTGCTCCTGGCGCTGCGCTATCTGAAGCTTGCGCTCAACCGACGAAGCCAATCGCTCTGCGTCAAGCGGTCCTCGACACGGAGAACGTGGGGGTGAAAGCGAAGAAACTCCGCAAGTCCCCACGCGGTGGTGTCCACCCCTTGCCCGGATCACGAAGCACCGGAAGGCGGAAGTGTTGCTGCGTGATGGCGCCCGAAGAACTCTCACGCCCTCTGCACGTTGCGCTCGATTTGAAGAAGGACCTCGGCCATGGTCGGAGGAGGAGGAAGATCCTCGTCCGGACCAGCTGACTGGCCTTGGCCGCTACGAGTGCGTCCGGCCATCCTGTTACAAGAAACTTTGGTTAAAACTAGACTCAAAGATTTAAAGCCAAAAGAAAGTGAAAAGCTAACGACTAGGGGAATGGAATATCACCCTAACCGAAAGCCAAAAACAGCAAGTGGGTCAACTTAAACAAGCTTATAAAAAGACTCACAACAAAGAAGGAATCACCAAACCAAAGCTCAACTTCCCAATGCAACCAACCCGTATTGAATGAACGAGTAATTGCTTGAGAAGATAAAAATTCAGAATAGTAGGTAAGATCTATTACCCCTAAAGAGCAATGTTTAGTCAACGAAAATAGTGTTAGATACTTAGCTAACTAGTATCACATCTTACCCCTTTTTAACCCCACAAGTTTTAGTTGATTATCCTCTCATTTTCCACCCCATTAGAAACCATCGAGCTCGCTTGTCCAGGAAATTGAGGTTGCTGTAGTGATTTTGCATCCAAGCTCCTATCCGAAGTCTTCCATTCTAGAAACTTCAAAATCTGGCACACTTCAATTTGCCAAGCTCAATGGTCCTATCAGAAACCATTGAGCTCATTGTCTGAAATTGAGCTGTCCAGATTCGCATCCAAGCCTCTAGCGAAACCTTCATCGTAAACTTCAAAACCCTAAGAACATCAATTTGCCAAACTCAGTGGTTCCCAAAACCCATTTAATCGATAACACTATCTTTGAAGGAAGAAGAGGTAAACAATTTTCAAAACTCAAATTAGAGTAAGATGAGAGGAGAAAGCTAAGATAGGTAAGGAATAAAATCTGAGAATTCCTTAAGCTTTCAAAATCATTTGATACTTTGAAAATAGTATTTTCCAAAATATCCTAAAAGACGACCATGCTTGGGTTACTACGGTCAAGATGGCTCGATGCAAACCTTGTGAGACCCGGTTTATCCCGCTTGTAATGCTTAACCATCCACTTGGTCCTAGCATCACAAATCGATAATCCGAGACTCGAGACATGTATACTTCAGTGCAAGATACACACCTCTTTACAAAGTTCATGCACCAATTCCATTCATTCACATAGAACCAAACATGAACAACAAACCAAAATATAACATAAATAAGGGACAATCATTACAAAAGAGAGGCCCACCTACCAAATGACAATTACATAAAGAAATTTAACAATGAAGCAAAAGTGCCATAAGATGGCCATAAACAAAAGAGCTAATCAGTGTGCCTTTAACCCACAAGGCAACCGACAGGACCGCCAAGCTAGTCGTCGAATCCACAAAGACAACTCACAAAAGTGAGGCCCTTGGGCTCACCTTCTTCCTCTGCAAACAAAAGCATTGACCAAAGAAATCGGGTGAGTACATTGAATGTACTCGCAAGATATATAAGAATGATAACAGATCTATACAATAACTACATGCAAGCTTATTTAAGTGGAGCAAAGTTAGGACTCAAATTTTTAAGCATAAAGCAAGTTTTATTTGCAATAATGTAATAGATCAAAGGCAATTTTGCAATCTGATTTTGTTTGATAAAAGCAAGAGTAATCAAGTATCAACAACATAAAAGCAGTCCCGAAGTGACTAAACCATTAGTCACCACAATAGCATGAATTACCCATTCATGCCAACCATGTCAAGTTTTAATTTTTAAAACAAAACAGCTTGTTGAAGTCTAGATCTTATGGAAATCACCAAGCGTGTCCATAACCTAGGACGAGGCTATTGAATAGTTTTATCCTGCAGGTGTACCAACTTACCCACATGTCGACCGCCTTTTGCCAAGCTATTAAGCACACTTCCTTAGGTATGCAAGACGGCTAAGTCCTACGAGACGTTTCCAATATTGTGAATTATTCACGAGCCGCCTGTATGGATAGAAACCCATACGCTGTGTAGAGTCATCGTAAAGCCTCGGTCAACTACCCTTCCGGGTAAAGCCTTGGACAACTACGACGCTCCTCGAGGTGGAGAGCCTACAGGAATCTCCACCACCGCACACCCAACACAAGAACACCGAGAACACATATCATGTTTCACACAACACACACAACCCCTCCTGCGACTCGGAGATAACCCACGCCAAAGTACTAGGTCAAGAGGGGTCCCATATAACCCTCATGTGGTTAGTACGCAAAAGTACTTGGATCAATGGCGCAAGCAACATTTTCGGTCCTTAGGGGCCTGGGCACCTTTCCTTGTCACACCCAACAATCACACCAACATGCCATTGTGCCAAGTCAAATCATTTTGTTTCATTTTCTGTTTTTACAACACAAAAGCATAAGGTGCTGAACCAAAAATAAACAAAATGATTTGTGTGATCAAGGTCATCGACTAAGTCGATAACCGCCCAATTCTACCCAGTAGCTAAGCATTTCTAAGCATGACATCGCAAAGACAAGAAAGAGCATAATTAAATCACGGGCTCTAATTCACCGTGATGATAATAACTTATGGTTGTGGCAGGGAATAACATTTTAATGGCAACAATGCATTAGGAATAGCTACCTCTAAACAGGGCAAAAATAATGGGACACAAAAGCAATGCATACATATAGTTTGTAAACAAGATATTAGACTTTGAAAGTAATGGGACATTTATGATCAAATATCTTGCACCGCTTGTTGTGGGTCAAGGTGTTGCTGAGGATCAACAATATTATGAATGTGCTCTTGGATCCTAACGAAAGCAAAAAGCAACCGATAAGAACGAATAAAATACAAAGACCCAACAGTAAACTCCTCCAAAAATTCTAAAATTTTTACAGTAGCAAGGCCTTGATTTATAATGAATTTAGCAACAAGAACCAATTGATTTGGATTCTTAATGCCAAATATATGACCAAAACAATTTTGCTCACCTTTTATAAATCAAAAATGCTACTATTCATTAACAAAATTTCTGGAGCTATACTGAGTCTGGAAACATTTTTAAATTAAAGTCTAGTTAAAAACATAACCAACAAAATTTGAATCAACCGAAAGGATTTGAAATGAATTAGTTATGCATTTTACAAGTTATCACCTTTTGATTGATAAATAAATCCTTTCGGAAAATCGTAATTTAAATCGACGTGGACGAACGAGGCGTCGATCTCGGATCCGACGGTCCGCGTCCCGGCGACGACGATGGCGCGGCGAAGCCTTGCCGCCAACCGTTGGATTCGATCCAACGGTTCACGTGGCCCGTAACGCTCGGTGGTCCGAACGCTCACGCGCACGCGAGCCGTCGATCCGGGATCCGATGGTTCACGTGGATCCGAGGTCCGGTGGTCCGACGCTCACTCGGATCGCGCCGCTGATCATGGATCCAACGGACCACGCATCGAGGCGCCGCAATGCACTCAATTTTTCGGCGCGATCCCGAGCCGCAGATCTTAGGATCGACGGTCCAAAACGACGCACGTTCAAACCAACGTCCTGTTTTCGTCCGGCAAAAAGGTCGGAGGAGAACGGCTCGCCACGGTGGCTCGCCATGGCGGCGCGAGCAAACACCTAAAACGAGTCCCTAATACTCATGCGCACCCAATGGTACCAGCGGCGTTAGATGAGGTGGTCCAGAACGCCGGTAAGCCGGAGAGAACCGAGGTGAGCAAAAAGTGACGAAAACGAAAAATGCAAATGGCTCACCGCGGTCCACGGAGTCGTGCCAGCCACTAGGGGCTAAAGAGGGTTACCTAGGCGCAAGGGATGCACCAAAAGAGTCGATCTCGCCGGCGAAGAAGAATGGCGATTTCGGCCGGAAAGGGAAGTCCAAATTGGCCGCTCCTTTCACAAAAGCCAAATTGGCGAGAGGTTAAGCTTCAGTGAGTAGAGGGAGAGCAGAGGAGCAAAGATTTGTGGAAGAAAACCCCACAGCACCGACTTCACCAAGCTCCAAAACCGTCAATGGCGCCGAGAGCTTCCCGAGAATCTGTGGCTCCAGTGGCTTGAGAGTGCTAGCTAGAGTGCGGTGTGGCTAAAGGAAGCTAAGGGAGAAACCAAGGAGCTTAAATAGCCGGGATGGCCGAGGGCAACGGCGATAACCTGCTCGGGTCAAACCGCCGCTTGAGCGCGAGAGAGCGACGGAGCGGTTGGAGAGGGGACGCTGAGGAGGAGCACGACGAGCAATAAATGCACGCAGAGAGCCGCTGAAAAGCGATCGGGAAGGGACGGACGCCGCGACTTTTTCTCTCGCACACGCCATGGCCATTGCCGACGCGCTGAGTCGGACGGAGGAAGAGAGACGATCTGCGCCGATCGTTGGATTGAAATCGAACGGCCGCAATAGATCGGTTCGATTGAACGATTCAACGCTCGCTCAATCTCGGACCGCGGCGATGTCGATCCAACGGCCCCAACTCCACGCCCGATCAAGGCGGCGCCGGTGCGGTTAGTTGGTTCGACCGAGTCAAGTGGCTCGAGCCCGAGTCCTGGTTCGAACCCGAGGAACAAGGCAAACCGGTTTAGAATTTGAATTTTAGACATCTGATTTTTGAGGAATTATTTGAGGTAGCAAACAAACTCCAAAATTTATGAAATTTTAACTGGAGCTTGCTGACCGCAGGAGGAGCTTTCCATAAAATTTTCAGAGATTTTCATGCACTGAAATATTCTACAGAAATTCCAGAAGAGGGGAAAAATGGGGTTTGACCAGTTTGACTTGCCTCCAAAAATTATCAAATAATTTCTAAAAATCATGAGATAATTCAGAGGTGTTAAACATCAACCCTAGACCCAATGAAAATTATTTCCAGAGATTGGGCACAAGATTTTTATGGAGGAGTTTTATGACTTGAGTTTAATTGGGGAAATTTGGAGTTTGAATTCCGCCAATTAAAGAAAGAGGTTTCAAACATTGTAACAGTACATGAGGTAGCAAAAGTTTTAACTTATCCTCATTTTTATTACATTTGAAACATAAACCCAATTTGGGATGTTACAAATGTGCAGTAGCCCGACATGTCATTGCACTACCTATGAAGTTATGGAGTAATTACGAACTAGGTAGTTCGATATATTACCAAGCGCTAGGACACTTCTTCGTCTGTGGGGTTTGGAAAAGAGATGACCCCCAAAGACAGGGTAGATAACCTTGCTCCTAGCTAGTTTCAGAATAACCTTGCTCCTAGCTAGTTTCAGGCGCGGTCATCAGGGATCTCAGCAAATGGCAGGAAGTCATTCGAATGGTTTGCCTACCGGTCCTGATCCCTCCATTGCGGCATTTTACCCGCATACCCAGCGGTGTCAAGTCTGTGGTGGTGCGTGTTTCTTGCCTAGAGGGCATGTGCATTGCACTTTCACTCCTGAAATCATATGTCATCTTCTTCGCCACAAATTCTTCTCAGTACTCTTGCAAGAATGGAAACTTGTGGAAGGGTGTGAGATCCTTCTCCACGTAGTTCTTGACAAGCATGCTCTTGAAGTTCCTCCACGCTTTGCACGCCTGTAGCAACACGTGTCGTCGCACGGAGTCCTGGTGTTGTTCCAGGATCTTGAACGATCGAAAAATAACCGTCAGCAGCTCACCTTTCTAAGCTTTGGTCAACTCATTCCACGAATTGTATGTGATGTTGACCTGTTCCCGTGCAACTATTCCGATCATTCTCCAGAATGCGGACGCTGGTTGTGGAGGATTGATAGGGGTCTCTGTAGGACCGTAAAGGCGACTAGGGGGGTGCATAGGCGCTTTCTTAAATTTCTCGCCTAAATCAAATACAACACGAACTTTACTCCTTTAGCTATGAAAGCTAAGAAGATCGATGGCGCCACGATGGAAGCCTTGTCTTTGGATTTGATAAACCCTAAACCACACGACACAAATGGAGAAAAGAACTCACTGTTTCAATCGGTATCGCGGCGACCGCAGGCTACCACGGGCGGTCGGACCGACAGTCAATCAGCAGTCGGACCGGCTACTAACTTGCGGTCGGACCGTTGGATATCGGTTCGACCTTCAAAGATACTAGCGTTCGAAAAGCGGCGGTCGGACGCCGTTATAAAATCGGTCGACGGTTCACCAAGATCTTGAAAAATCAAGCCCAAATCCAAAACGAAATTTGATCCAACTTTTGATTCAACCAATGAAACTTGACCAAATTTCGAGTACACCTCCCTAATGATATTAGAGACCTATTTCTAGCGACGATCCTTCAGATCCACTTCGCAGACTCGATCTCTCAAGGTTTTACCAAAGAAGTGCATAAACCCTAGAATATGAAAAACTTGATTCAAGACTTGCTTGTGGGGGTTAAAGATTTAGATGACTCTAGGAGTATTCCCACACATCAAAGCAAGATAAAATAGGTCAAGAGACCAAGCATAAACCTTTGAATCAAGGAAGCACCAAAATCATCCAAAAGAGAGAGAAGAACACAAAGGGAACAAAAGACCTTTCAATTAAGCATCACAAGATTGTTTGATCACACTAGATGCTTACAAAGCCTCTCCAACAAGGAGGACAAGAGCTCACACAAGGAGCACACTCACAATCTCTCCAAACCCTAGCTTCTCCTCTCCTCTCCTCCAAACCCTAGAAAATGAAGAAGGGGGCTAAAATGAATACTTAAAGGGTTTTACATCTCCCCCCTTTCTATTTATACTAGAGGGCTAGGGTTTCACTTTTTGGGACCACTTACACATGGGACCCACACACATAACTATTGAAGCAATCGCCTGCTTCACCACGTGTAGGTTGATCGCCAGCTCATCACGTCGCCAAGCCTCTCTTGTCCGAATCCCATCGGAACCTCCCAGAGACTCGCACCGATATCCGCACCACCTGATCCAACCAGCTGCACCGAACTACCCATTCGATCCATCTTGCCTATCCTGCACCATGCTTGAGTCACACGACCACACCGGATCCATGATCGCTCGGACCTCGGCTCTCCAAGCGTAGTCCCGATCCACCTCACCGCTGACGCCGTTGACACGCAAGCCACCGCATGACAATAGACAAACAAACCGCTTCCCGAACAAGTTCTTCACAACTTGACCCACGTTAGCTCCGCAATGCAATATACAACAATAAAGCATTGAAGTTCATACAACAAACACATTCAATACACAACAATGCAAACAAAGCTAAGCTACAAGTCATTGGCGGTCTGACCGCCCCACTCCACCGGTCCGACCGATTTCAGGCCGGTCCGACCGATTCATAACGGCGCCGGACGCCTGAAAGGACTTAGCCAAATTTTCAGCGTGAAAATCCGAAACCTTCTGGAAACTTCAACTGAATAGAACTTTTGACTGGGAGCTCCAAAAATGATGTGACCACATCCAGGAGACTCCTCTCACTTGCCTACATAACCTATTTTTGGCTCAGTCCCAAAAACCACTTTTCATTTTGGCGGTCGGACCGCAAGCACCGCCGTCGAGGCCGTCCCACCGCCGGCCGGATGGCAACTCGGCGGTCGGGCCGCCCGTGTCCTGACAGCCCTGGAGCAAACCCGAAAACACGTGATTTTGCAAACCAACAAAGCCATTGCAAATTGACTCATCATCCTGAGATCATGCACATATCCTCATGATATCCACAGTCTCATACTCATCGACCTCCGTAATCGTAAATCGGCCCGCGGGCTTTTTCGATATTCCTTTTATTCTACCGCGCTTGGATATTCTAGAGGACGGCACATTAGACGCATGAGGCGACGATGACAGAATGAGCGTAAGACATCTTCACAAGATATAGAAGTTCTGACACGCATGAACATATTATTATAAGATTTGATATCTATGTGTATGGGTATACACACCAATTAATAAATAATTGGGATAGGTAGGGAAGAAATTAGGACCAATACAATGACATAATTGATATATAAACATGTAAATCCTCCAATCATTTAAAAGAAATAATATGCTCAACACAAACATCATGTGAACAATGAAATCAACATAAAGCTAAGATTTAATATTTTGATATTGCTCTCAAATGTAGAGTAAGCGTTCCAATTAGAGCTAAAGTTCAAACCCGATTATCAAAACAATTTTAGTACAAGACTATTATCATCACAGAGCATTCATCTCAAGCCCACCATACCACAGTGTAATATATTACAATAGCAGTATCAAAATAAATACCATCTGAATCACTAACTAGAACAAATATAAATTCCTAAACAAGTACAACACCTCATACTACCCAGTGTTTGAACCAGATACATGAGTCCATGAGGACCATGACAGCATGACAGATTATTGATAGAAAGAGTGAGGGAAAGGGGCGTCGGGGTCGGCAACTCATCATCGGTTACCTTTGGGCGTCGAGGGGAAGGACGAGCAGGGAGTAGTACCGGAGCAGCAGGGCGGCGGTGAAGGGGAGGCGCGCCGGGCTCGTGGGAGGAGGGGGCAGCGGGCTCGGGGGGAGGAGGCGACACGTGCTCGTGCTTGGCGAGGAGGCGGCGGGCTCGGGGGAGGAGGCGCACTGGACTCGAGGAGGAGGCGGCGACGGGCTCGGTGGAGGAGTCGCGCCGGGCTCGAGGAGGAGGCGACGTCAAGGACGGTGGGAACGGGCTCGAGGAGGAGGGTAAGTAGTTGAGAAACTTAATCATTTGAGTGGGGGGCGAGGCAAACCCTAGAGTCCGAATATAAATAGGGTTGGGCATCACAAACGGTGCTAAAGTAGAACCGCTGCTGATAAATAATATCATGAGACGGTTCAATAAATAACCGTCTCGTGATATATTATGTATCACAAACGATTTGTAGATAAAACCGTCTGTGATATCCAAGTATCACTGCACGGTTTTTAGATGAAACTATCTATAATAAATTATCATAGACGGTTTTTTGATGAAACCATCTGTGATGTTCTTTTGTGTTGGTAAATATAGTTCCGCTTATTGGCTAACCTCAGAAATACTAACCATGCCCTCCGAAAGAAGCGTAAACACAACAAATACATGTATACATCCAATTCACATTCATTTCGTAAACAAGCATATCCATTTCACAAGACAAATCAATTAACCCAAGTGAACTAAATTAACCATTCGTAACATATAAACACATTGTTCAATCTTTAAAATGACCCTTCATGATGATCGACGCGTATGTG